>CM031627.1:10100616-10105616 GCA_018398815.1 Conus ventricosus
GCCATATATCAACAGGTAAAAGGAGTGTGGACTGGCATCTGCTGCGCCACGGCATGTGCAGGCCTCATTCTTAGTATCCTCTACTTTCCCTGCTAGGCCCACAGTCAATTTGTGAATCATTCTGTCAAACATCTTTTTAAAAAAAAGGTTGTGGTCACTGTTACCTTGAAGACTCAAATGTGTATTTTGCATTGTAAGCTTTCTTAGCTTGGCAGGGTAAAGGGTGGTAATGGTGGTGGTGGTGCCATCAGATAGTTGAAGCTTGTGCTCCTGACCAGTTCGGACAGTCCAGAGGGGCGATCGGCGCAAATGCTTGTGACATGTCATTCTCTTCCTTTACATCATTCTTGAAACAACGAGGAGTCTCTGTACTGTCTTCTGGATGGAATGACTCAGAACTGCTGTCCATGTCCTCATCACTGCCAAGAGAGGAGGGGAACAAGTTTTGCTGTCAGGCTGGGGCGGTGAAGCAGCTTGATGCAGATCTTGCAATGCCTGGAAAGCTAGCTTTCTGATGCCTGCTCTCTAATGCTGGCCAGCCCAGTGTCTTTAAGTGACACTTGATGTATTCCTGTCAAGGCTGAAAATGAGCATTGAACAGCACTGAGTTGGTTGATGTCCTCCTGTCTGTAGGGATCCCTGGCAGAAGATAGTAGATGTGTGTTTCATCAGGAGCTGCAAGAAAGCTTCATAAGCTCACTGCTTGATGCTAATGCAACTGATCTTCAGATTCCATCTGGGGAAAAAAAAAAACCCTCAGTCTTGTTTACCTTGGTACAGATGTTCTTGATGCAAAAATCCCAGCTACCTCCTCAACAGAGCTCATGCCAAGGTGTTTGGCTTCTGCGACAGTGTATTAACAGTCCATTCAGCAGGTAGGAATACCTGAACACCTGTTTTCTGATAAAAGCTCTTCTCTCAATCAGTCACCTGGACCAACAGATCAGAGTGGGACCCAGAGCCTGTTAGTGTTATCAATGAAGGATCGTAAGGGACAGTTCTGGGTCCTCTCCTCTTTTTGCTGTTCATAAATGACACTATGCAACAGCCCATCTCTTTGCAGGTGACCACACTGTCTGCTATACAATTCAAACAACTGAGGATTAAGGTCCTCCAGGATAACACTAATATTCTGGCAACCTGGGAGCAAAAATGGAGAATGGAATTCCACTAAAAAAAAAAAAAATTACGATACTATCTGGTAAAATATCCAGACACCCATCAGCTTTAACTACATAGACATCTTTTCACATTACACATTCAAGGAACAGAAAGTATCTTAAGGTCAAGGAAAGTACAAAGCTTTGAAAGAAACAACCATATCAACAGAATCACAAGGAAAGCAAAAGCAAACAACTAAAATCAACTCCTATGACCCCACTCAGAATACTGCTGCACTGTCTGCACACAAACAACAAACAAAGAAAAAGACACATTACTAAGATCGAACTGTGTAATCGAAGCCCCTTATAACGAAGTTGGACATAATGAATGCCGGATATAATGAAGCAAAAAGGTTGATCCCAGCAAAAATCCCTCTTTACATGACTAGAACTCTGTCAGATGTAATGAAGTCTGATATAACGAAATGCTGCTTATAATGAAATAGTGTTACTGTCCCAAGCAAACAATCATGCTTAATATAACGAAGCAGTCACCTAGGCTTTAGCAAATCATTACGTTCAACCCTGCCAAGAGTTCAAGCCGGATATAACGAAGAGGTTACTTTTCTCAGAAATGGTTGGTTAGTTCATTGCAATGTGCATTGCTTGATACCATCATATGCTATTCTAGGGAGATGGAGGAGTGTCAGTATCGCATATGAAATGTAAAGCCTTTTATGCATTGCTCTAAATAAAGTTCACACATCTATACATGATTTGACCACCTGCATAACCTAAGCTTGTTTCAGTTTCTTACACAGCTTCACTTAGGCAGATTGAAAGTATACACTATTTTTTACTCTAAGTTCATTGTGTGGTGTATGTCACCCTTGTAATTCATAAACAATAAAATTGAATTGTAATGTCATGTAATGCGAGTGCCAGTAACTGTGGAAGCAAAGCAGTTGACTGAGGGGGGGGGGGGGGGGCGGCGGTCAAGTTCAGCGACTGTAGTTGGAGGAGAGAAGCTAGAAAGAGGAGAGGAAGGTAAAGGGAAGGACGGTGTCAAAGTGCCAGGCTTTGATTTAATAAGCCATTTTATCATGGCATTTGCACGTCGCACATCGCAGGTTACTAAAGAGAAAAACTGAAATTACTCAAGAAGCTATATGAAGTCCAGCAAAACTGAAGGTCATAGCCAAAGTATATGCAACTGCACTGCCGACACTGGCAACCATTCTGGCTTCAAAAGAGAAATGTAAAAGTCAGTATTTTAAAGGTGAGAACACCGCAGCATGCCAGAATTTATTTTGGATACCTTTTGCAGAGAGTCAAACAAGAAGTTTGACAGAACTGCTGCACGTACATGTACTTTGAGGCCTTTGTGTGATCATGTGGACTGCTGTGTTACAAAGATGAAAAACAAAATTATTATCCTTATGAGATCTTTCTCTTCACTGTTCATGGTAAGTGTTTGTTTTTTTATTTTGTTTTGTTTGTTTTGTTTGTCCACCTGTGGCAACAATCAATCTGATCTGTTCTGTCAAAAAGTGTGATGTTTGAGGGATTTTTTTCCATCCAGTGTGGTAACAATCATCCTTATCTGTTGTTTCACAGAATGTGAGAATTGGAGGATTTTCTTTTCTTTTTCTTTTTTTTCGTCCAGCTGTGGCAACAATCATCCTTTTCTACTGTTTCACAGAACGAGAGAATTTGAGAGATTTATTTTTCATCCAGCGTGGCAAAAATCATCCTTTTCTGCTGTTTCCTAGAATGTGAACATTCATATACAGACACTATAACTGCCATTCCATTAACTGTATATGAGTGACCTAATGTCTATTGTTCATAATAAAGAACTCTTGATTATATACACTAAGACACAATAATTACAACCGACTTTTGCTGCAATGGTGGAAAAAAAGTCATAAAACATCATTTTCTTTTCAAGACATTATTGACATAGTCACATACTAATTATTTTGATTATTGTGATTTCTTGTCAAACAGTGACAAGCCAACAACTTGCTCTGTGAAGCAGGGTGCGTGTATTTTAAAAATCAATCACTTAAGTGATTATTTCCACACCAGTGCATAAGTACTCTGATAACCTAACAGTGTGAAATGTTCAGTATGTGTGCAGTGCAGAAATCCATCTTTCCCCTTACATTCAAATTGTGGCACTGTGGCACTTCTTCTGACAGTCTATTCTTCTGAAGTCTTCAGAATAAATCAGTAATACAGTGAATTTTGTTTATCTTTTTCACTTCTTATCCGTTTCTAAGCCTTCAAATTGCAATTAGGCCCATGTGATCTGTTTACATTAATTTACAACCGCATTTTGGAAACAATTGTCAAAATAATTGTTATTAAAGTATATAATAACCTAGGAAACAAGCTTGATTACTGCCCATGTATGAGGGTACACATGTGTGTGTGTGTGGGGGGGGGGGGGGGGGGGTAAGTGAGAGAGAGTGATTGATCGGTTGATTGGTTGATTGATCTTTAATATATGCAAGGATGAAGATTTCAGGCCAAGGCCTAGTCTTACGTTCTGTTCTTGTCATGCCTAAATTATTTCAACACACATATTCATACTGACAATTCAACATAGCAATAAAGTCATGTAATTCTACAATGACAAGCAGGCTATTCATGAACATAATAATGACATGATGGGTACTCAAAGAGAAGGGACCAAACAAACAAACAAAAACAGTGAGACAGACAGACAGAGAGAGAGAGAGAGAGAGGAGAGAGAGGAGAGGAGAGAGAGAGAGAAGAGAGAGAGAGAGAGAGGGGTGTGGACGAAGGAGACAGAACGGTAGGTAGGGGGAGGGAAGAGG
Organism: Conus ventricosus; assembly: GCA_018398815.1. NCBI lineage: Eukaryota > Metazoa > Mollusca > Gastropoda > Neogastropoda > Conidae > Conus > Conus ventricosus. The sequence continues at coordinate 10,104,566 of CM031627.1, forward strand.
ATGGTAGACAGAGTGGGAGTGGGGATGAGCAACTTAAATGGTGTGGGTTTTATGTTTAGACAGTGTATCAAGGGTATGTTTACAGAACACTTTGGAATGGATTTAATGAATTTAATTGAATAAACACTGGCCATGTTCAGGACTGTCAGTACGCTACACCATGTGTGAATGGGGAAGATAAATCCGTCACAGCGAAAACTGTTAGGTATTCTCTCTCTCCTACTCTTATTGTCCAACTCTCTTGAGAATGTCTCACACTAGAAATGTTAAGCCACAATTATAAATCAAACATGTGAACACTGATCGTCACGAAATTGACAAAACTTATATGATCAACGAAAGCCATCATAAACGCATTTTAAAAATCAAATTGACAATAAAGTTTAAAGACCAGGTATTTTCCATGGTGTTGGATCTTTATTAAGATGATGATAAATGTAGTATACACTATGCCGATTAAGCCATGGACTTTCACGAGAAGTGATCTAAAAGCACATAAACGGATACTATTATTGAGGGCAAAAGCTATTAGCCTATAGCCATTACATTTCTGTGATATGTGATTCTGTGAGAATCACAGTTTAAATGGAAGTAACCATTTTCACACAGAACGGGTCTATAAGTCAAAATGAACACCTGAGACAATAGAAGATGTGACAGTCATGTGAAAGACGATCCTTGGGGGTGTGCATTGATGTTGCCAGTTGACAGCCTGTCTATGGCAGCCAATTACTGATCTGAAGGTTATGACATAGGGATTATAAACTGATTCAGCCCTAGCCCATTTGTCTCCATACATTTTTCGTCAAATATCATGCGTATTTCCAAACTGTTCGCATAACCGTTCAAAAGAAGCATGTGATTTTAACAAATATGCAGTCCATACATCATACTTACAGACGTCATACATCAGTAGAAATCTAAAAGGCGCTTGCCAACAGTTTGTCTGTCAACGGTGGTCTTTTTGATGATCTGCCACAAGTATCTTGGGTCTTCTTCAGCAGCCCTGGATCCATGTTTCTCGCAGAGTGCTTTACTGCACCCCAGTCGT
>CM031627.1:10110616-10118116 GCA_018398815.1 Conus ventricosus
TCCAGCTTAAACAATCACTAAGTACTGTCACATTAAAAGTCTTCCGTACAGTGATCCAAGATGTAAGTTTATTCGCCTCATTTTCTTTCATATGGCCATCAAGGGTACAAGCCAGGTGGTTCCAAGCAGACAGATTAAAATCAAAGGAACGAGATTATTTTGTGCCCTTGAAGTTAACGCGAAGATGGGGTCACGGGTGAGTACGAAGGCCTGAAATGTGTGTCACCTAAAATCACAAAGGAATGCGATTATTTTGTGCCCTTGAAGTTAACGCTAAGATAGGGTCACGGGTGAGCACGAAGGCCTGAAATCTGTGTCACCTTAAAAGGGGAAAGCCATGTACCTGAAAATCGTTTGTGGTTTCATTGGTGAAATCCCCTAAAACAAGGGAAATAATTGGTGGGAAATTATTCTTTTTTCTTTCTTTCTTTCTTTCTGCGTACGCAGGTTGATACTCCTGCGGACACTGCCTGTATAGACAGGCAGAGGAGTTTTGTATGTATGACCGTTTTTTTTATCCCGCCATTAAGGCAGCCATACTTCATCTTCGGGGAAATTATTCTTTTGATGAAGTATCAATTTAACATTAAATGCCGGCTCAAATTTGTAGTAGGCGTCAAAACGCTTACATGGATTACATAGTAAAGTCTGGAGTGGATCCTGTGAAAGGGACTTCCAAAGGCAAAAGTCTGAGTGGTGTGTCTTGGTGGCAGCAAGACTGGCTATGTTTGTGGAGGGATCTCGTGAGAGGAGACCCCATTGAGGACTGGATGACGTGTCTTGGTGGCAGCAAGACTGGCTATGTTTGTGGAGGGATCTCGTGAGAGGAGACCCCATTGAGGACTGGATGGTGTGTCTTGGTGGCAGCAAGACTGGCAATGCTAATAGGAATTTTTCTTTTCTTTTTTTTAATACTGAACGCTGACTGGTGGGCCCCCTTTCAATATAGCGACATAAGAATCAGAATGTTGATTACGGTCGCTCTATGGAAAGAAGAAGAAGCATTTGAGTGCAAAATCTTAATTGTGGCTTGTGGGCATTTCTGCAAGGAGATTTGGTGTCGTAAGCACCATTCACTTGGCGTTATGGGCGTGTAATTATTTTATAATGGGCGCAAGAGTTGTTCAATTTTTATTGTTACTATTCACTACATCATTTAAGATTTCCTTTTATACGAATCAAACCGAGGTTACCTGTACATGCTATTGTTTGTCCCTGTGTTTGTTTGACCAGACTGAACATTAAAAAGGCTGTGCCGGTTTTGAATAAATATTCATTTGTGTGTGTTCATTTCTCCAGCTGTTGCTGTGTATATACGTTAGATAGCAGGTATTCATATACCTTCAAAACCTCTTTTTGACGATTTCTGTTTGTCGGTTTCGTGTCACAGACATTTAACATCCGTGGTTTCGTGTGCTCTCTGTGTCGGCAGTTTTGCCAGTCGATTTTATGTCGTAAACAGCATTCGTATAGAGTTAAGACCGTGTAAATATTTCATTATAATAGCAAGAGTTATCCTCCTTGTTTACTATTTCCTGGCTCTTCTGCTTTCATACCAGTCAAATAGCTCCGTTTGTCCCTGTGTATGTTTGACTCTTCTCGATGTCAAAAAGGATGTGCAAGTCTTGCATAAATGTTAATTTGTGTTTATTTATTTCTCCAGTTGTTGTTCCTGTGTGTCAGTTTGGAATGAATGATAAACTTGTGTTTGTTTATTTTTCCAGTTGTTATTGCTGCGTACATGTATCAGGTACTGGGTATGTGAGCAAATTTGAATTTTTGTCTTTGAGGATGACTCCTTGTTTGTGCTGTGTGCTATGTGTTGACGTTTCTGCTAGGCATTTTGGTGTCACTAACTCCGTTCGTCTGGAGGAATGGCCGTGTATTTTTCTTCATCATAGGCTCAAGGGTTACTCTACTTGTTCATTATTTACTGCTATGAATCGCAACCTAATTTCAGATTTCCTTTTTGTACCACTCAACCCCAGGTTACTTGCAACAGTTATCGTACTTGTTCATTGTTTACTGTTACAATGACCTGCCTCAAGTAAAATGTAATTTCATACCAATCAAATCGAAATTGTTTGTTACTGTGAACATCTTTTTCTTTACAGAGGATGTCTCCTCGTGTGTGTGTGTGTGTGTGTGTGTGTGTGTGGCCTTTTCTGCAAAGCGATTTGTTGTAAGCAGCATTCGTTTGGAATTATGGGCATCTCATCATGGGAGGAAGAGTTACCCTAATTGTTAACTGGTTACTGTTCCCTACCTCATTTTAGGGTTCCTTTCATACCAATCAAACCGGTTTCCTGTGTTTGTTACCGTTCGTCCCTGTATGTGCTTGGCTGTACTCAATATCAAAAAGACTGTGTCAGTCTTGATTAACTATTAACTTGTGGGCAAACATAGGCAGTAATCAAGCTCGTTTCGTAGGTCATTATATACTTTAACAAAAGTGGTTCTAAGAATTGTTTCCAAAACGTGGCTGTAAATTAATGTACACAGATCACATAGGCCTACATTGCAATGTGATGGCTCAGAAACCGATAAGAATTGAAACAGGTCAACCAAATTCACTGTATTACTCTGAAGACTTCAGAGGAATAGATTGTCAGAAGAAATTACACTGCGCCACGAGTTGAAGGTGGTCGGGGAAAGGGGATTTCTGCATTGTTTCACACTGTTCGGTTATTAGAGTATGCACTGGTGTGGAGATAAACACTTAAGTAACTTATTTCAAAATACACACACTTTGCCCAACAGAGCAATTTTTTTGGTGCTTGTCACAGCTTGAGAAGTAATCACAATAACCAAAAATAATTAGTGTGTCAATAAGGTCTCGAAAAGAAAATTATGATTTATGACTTTTCTCCATCATTGCAGCAAAAGTCACAGATGTGTTATTATGTCTTAGTGTAGGATATACAGTCAAGAGTTCTTTATTATTAGCAGTACACATTAGGTCACTCACATTCAGTTAATGAAATGGCAGTTATAATGTCTGATATGTGAATGTTCACATTCTAGGAAACAACAGAAAAGGATGATTGTTGCCACACTGGACGAAAAAAACCCCCCTCAAATTCTCACATTCTGTGAACCAACAAAAAAGGATGATTGTTTCCACAGATGGACGTAAAAAAGAAGAAGAAATTCCTCATATTCTGTGAAACAACCGATCAGGATGATTGTTACCACACTGGTCGGAAAAAAAATCCCTCAAATATCACAAACTTTGACAGAACAGATAAGGTTGATTGTTGCCACACCTGACAGAACAGATAAGGTTGATTGTTGCCACACCTGACAGAACAGATAAGGTTGATTGTTGCCACACCTGGAGAAACAAAACAAAACAAAACAAAACTCAACCATATTCAGTGAAGAGAAAGATCTCAAAAGGAAAATAATTTTCGGAAATGAAATGAGGTAGGGAACAGAAAACGATAAACAGTAAACAAGTGGGGTATGTTTTGCTCCCATAAGGTCCAAATCTTTGCCAGACAGTTCAGTTGTTGGCCTGCGCTTGTTTTTCCCCCACTATTAGATTGTTCGTTTATGTATTTTGTCTGACTTTATTCAAGTTTAAAAGGCTGTGCCAGTCTTGAATAAAAGTTACTCTGTGTTAGGTTTCCTTATGGGAGCAAAACATACCCCACTTGTTTACTGAAAATAATTTTGTTTTTATCCTCGTAACACAGTAGTCCATATGATTACACTAAGGCCCCATGTACATGTACGTGCAGCAGTTCTGTCGAACTTCTCGTTGGACTCTCCGATAAGTATCTAAAACGAATTCTGGCATGCTGCGGTGTCCTCCCGTTTTAAATACTGACTTTTACACTTCTTTTGAAGCCAGAATGGTTGCCAGTGTCGGCAGCGCAATTTCATATACTTCGGCTATCATGTTCTGTTTCGCTGGATTTCATACAACTTCTTGAGTAATTTCCATTTTTGTTTTCAGCGACAGACCTTTGCGACGTGCAGACACCATGATGAAATGGCCTGTTAAATAAAACCTGGCACCCCGACACCCTCCTTCTCCTGCACCCCGACACCCTCCTTCTCCTGCACCCGACCCTCCTCTCTCTAGCGTGTCTCCTCCGTCTACAGTTGCTGAACTTGCTCCCATCTGAGTCGACTGCTTTGCTTCGACAATCACTGGCACTCGCGTAATACGATTTTATTGCTTACGAATTACAGAGACGACGTTTGCCAAAGAACAAACGTACAGTAAAAAAAAAAAAAAGAATACCGTGTACTTTAAATCTGCCTATGTGAAGCTGTGTAAGAAAACGAAACAAGCTTTGGTTATGCAGGTAGTCAAATACATGTATAAATGTGTGAACTCTATTTAGAGCTACGCATAAAAAGCTCTACGTTTCATCATTATGCTGACACTCCTCCATCTCCCTAGAACAGCATGCAACCGTATGAAGCAATACATATCGCAGCGAATTAACCGACCATTTTTGAGAAAAGTAACCACTTCGTTATATCCGGCTTGAACTCTTCGTGGGGCTGGGCATAATGATGACGGCTGCTTCGCTATAACCGGCGTGGTCACCCGCTGTGGACCCCAAAACCATTTTGTTATAAGCGGCATTTCGTTACATCCATGGTCGTTACATCCGACGGATTTTTAGTCATGTAAAGAAGGATTTTTGCCGGGCCCAACCCTTTCGTTATATCCGGCATTTGTTACATCCGACTTCGTTGTAAGCGGCTTCGATTGTATATGTATCAGGCACAGGGTATACAAGCAAGCTTGAAAGTTCGATTTTAGGGACGTCTCCTTGTTTGTTCTGTGTGCTCTGTGTTTGTATTTCTGCGGGTCGATTCAGTATCGTAAAGCAGCGTTCGTTTGGAGTTATGAGTGTGTCATTTCATCAAGGAAGCAAGAGTTACCTTACTTGTTCATTTTTTGTCTTTTTGCCGTTTAGTAATCTCTTCGTTGCTCTAGGTTTTCTTTCTTACCAATTTAAACCGAGGCTTCCTTCATTTGTTACTCTTCATCCCTGTGTGTGTGTTGTCTATGTCTAAGATCGAAAAGGCTGTACCAGTTTTGAATGAATGTTGATTTGTAGTTGTTCATTTCCCTAGTTGTCATATGTGTCAGGTATAGGCTATATGGGCAAGATTAGAAGCATCGATTGCGCAGACGACATGATGACCAACTTGAAGAGGTCATCAGTATAGTGTAGGAGACGAAAAGCGCGCTCTGCTAAACCAGTTCTGCAAGTTGCACAGCTGTTCCCTGTAAGTAGCCAGTATGCTCCTTTGTTCATTCATTTGATCGGATATATTGACTATTGTTATCTGCCGGGGGAGAGAGAGAGAGAGAGGAGAGAGAGAGGAGAGAGAGAGAGAGAGAGAGAGAGAACATGAAATACAGTGCAAGGCAATACGTACGAATAAAATATAATGCAGTATAAAAACAAAATACATACTACAGTACATATGATACAGTACAAAACCAAAGTACAATACTGTACAGCACTTCCTAACAGCATCTCAGTTCTCATTTCAACACCCAAACATCCAGCCTCAATTATATAAACGTCAGTTCGAGCCCCAATTACTACAGCTGTACATCATGTTATTGACCCATTCGTACAGTACACCACTCCACACCCCATCAATGTTCATCCCATGCACTCCCTTTTCACACCTCCTTCCCAAGCCCTTCTGATCGATTAATAACCACCGAACGACGTTTAGCCTTCAGTCAACGCACTGCCAAAGCTGTTGCTTTGACATATATGTTTATGATCGACAGCACAAAAACATACGTAAATGTAAGGTGCGGGGGAGGGCGAAGCATCGCGGTGACAAGCGATTGACAGTCGCTGTGGTGTAGTGGTTAGCATCTCGCCTCTACAGGTTGGAAGTTCGTGGGATCGTGTTCCACCTCAAACCTATAATTTGTGGAAGTTTCAGCCCAACCCGGTTCGTGCCCAGAGATGAGTACGTGCGCAATGGACTCAGACTGGGAGACGACTGCAACCACACAAGCTGGGAAAACTCATCTTAATGGATGTGTTTCTGAGTTTTGAAAGTTTCTGTCCTAAACTGCAGGTGTCTGTATCTCTCGGGCCTGGCTGATGCCAGGATATTAGTCATGAAAGCGAGAAACGCTGGTCATTTGGTCTTAGAGCAAAAATGTTGCTCCACAGCATCATCATTCTTGATTGTCCTTGTCCTCATTGGCACACACACACACACACACACACACCACAAAACACACACACACACACACACACACACACGTGCGTGCGCACGCGCACCCAAGACTGTTTAATATGCATAGTTAATGACCTTCAAACTTAATTTATAGGCGACACTAAAATTCCTTGTCTGTTAAATATGCTGACGACCTTGTAATTCTTTTCCTATCCAAACAAAACGGGACTACAAAATAAGCTAAACAAGCTTTATGAACTCTGCAATGATTGGGGACTTAAAATCAGTGAAGAACAAAACAAAAGTCATTCTCACAAAAACAGATCCTTAAATATCTCTCTCTTGTATTTAAATATGGGTCTGCCATCCAACAGTCTAGAAACTAAAAGTACGCCATTACGCAGTCAAGTAAAGATTCGGAACTGAACTTACTGTAATGAATGACTCGTCTGTATGGTATGCCAGTCACACCAACATCAGCCTACGGGTTGCTGAAGTATGGTTCCTATTTTTTGATCGCGACACGTACAGTTTTTCTCTTCAACAGAGCCTATCAAAAGTAGGCTATTCCACCATGAACAAATACGTACCAAATTTTGTGATAATCTACTAGGCCAACATAGGCCTAAAAAGGAATGAGCCTTGTAACATTAACGGAATTTGGATAGTTTCCTATCAGCCTTTGAACAGTTTGTGACTTCTTAGTACATTTAATGAAAGCAGACAGTTCGTCCTTCTTCAAACAGATCAGTGATGGCATGTTCCAGAATGTGAGTAGGCTACATCTGGTAGGCTAATTCACTGCTAAAGTTTATCCAAAATGCTATGCATAAAAAGGGAAAGAATCAGAATCATATCTGGAACAATCAATCAACCCTCAAGGTCGTGAGAACACACACACACACACACACACACACACACACACACACACACACACACACACACATATATATAAACACACACACACACAAACACACTCGCGCGCGCGCGCGCGCGCGCACACACACACACGCTGCTCTTAAAAACTGCATTTTACCACGTCTTTTTTTTCCCCAAAGAAACTGTCGACTGAAACCATAAGTAGGCCTAATGAACGCACAAATTTTCGAGCCAAGGTGCATATAACAGACTTCGTGTAAGCGCTCATGACCACAAATTGAAAGAGGTCGTTTCATGAATGCTAAAAGACAAGACAGAAAATACTCAGCACGTGTTGTGGCCGAAAATAACATCCATTTTCTGAACAGCTGACCAAGTAGGCTACAAGCCACAAACAAACCACTAACAACGAAAAACTGTCTCATAATATACCAGATCCAC
>CM031627.1:10120616-10125616 GCA_018398815.1 Conus ventricosus
GCGGATGGCAGGGGTGGGATAGAGTGGTGTAATAACTGTCTAAAAGTGACAAAGGAAAGATGGACTGAAGCACGATCAGTCAACACTGAAGCTTACTTTTCAAAAACCCTTTCATTGATACCATAAAAAAAAGGTTGCCCAACAGACAAGTGAAGAGAATTTCCATTTGTCTGCCAGATGAGATAGTTGTCATGGACAATCAGATGGATGGGTATTTTGAATCATGCTAAATCGATCCCTACTTAAAAGAGATTTTTGTTTATTCACTAAATATGCACATGTGTGAATTTATTCCTGATTATTTAGGGGAGTGTCTGTTTCATGTTGAAACATGTGAGGTAGCATGCAATGTTCCAGTCTCTGTGGGGTATTACAACTTAGTTTTTATTCTGCACGTGAGAGTCAAGTCAGTGCACTCAAAGCGAAGTGGATCTGTTAAATTATGCCTTTGCCTGGTCATTTCTGTGCTTGCTGAACATCATTGGCACAATCTACAATATGAGTATCTGGACAAATAATATCTGAAACACAAATAATTGTGATTAGTGCTTGAGTCTGTGGTCAGTCATACCAAGAACTCAAAAAGTCATTTTAAAACATCAGATTTCAGCTAGATAGAAAATGAGTGATTGAAACATATTACTTTCAATGTTTTGAAAGCAGACAGTGCTTATAGTGTCAGTCCCACAGGTTACCATGTTGTCAGAGTGTAGCAAAAAGTGGACTGGTACCACATGGAGAATTCAACCTTAGAGGAAGCCAGAATTTTACAGGTCCATGGTTCAGTAACACACTGTTAAGTCCCCATCCCATTCCCACCCTCCACCCCTTCTGATCACCTTTATTCTCCCACCGTGCCCATTCCACCTCACCCCCATCCTTCATCTCCCATCAGATATGTGGATTTATTTCTTTGAACTTTGAAACATGAATGTAACCTTTCAGTCCTTTTGGACTGTAGAGGATTGATCTGCTAACTGAAACAGATGCCTCCCAGTGAGATATAAATCAAGTCTGAATTTACAGTGTGGATCTGTCAGTAATACTTACTATATACCATCCATTCTTTGTTTTCCCTCTGACACATTGAGTTCTTTGATATGGCTTTTCAGTCCTTATGTTCAATGTCCATTGATGTACCAACTGAAACAGCCACTACTCAGTAGCATGTCAGTCAAGTCTGCATTTTCAGACTAGTAGATCTGCTGATGACAGTATGTCCAAAGTGATCTGATACTAAATTGTATTTCATGTGTTATTTTAAATGTAGTGTCTTAATACATTTCTTTTTCATAGTATTTGTTTTATCTGAAAGAGCACTCATGTTTACAACAGTTAAAATTCTTTGATTAGTCTTCAATTAAATCTGTGTGTAATGTGTGTGTGTGTGTGTGTGTGTGTGTGTGTGTGTGTGTGTGTGTGTGTGTGTGTGAATGATTGTGCATGTGTAAGTGTGTCCTTTGAACAGTTTGTAAGTTTGTCCTTTAAACAGTTTGTTAAAAATAACTTACAAATTTTGTAAGTTACTTTCTTAATTTCTGATTTGTAATACATGTAATTTGTCACCAGAACTAAAGCCAAGTATGGAGAACAGGGAGAGAAGTTTCACTACACGTTGTCTCTGGTCTTCGTGCAGTGTATCATCAACGCTATGTTCGCAAGATTTGGTTAGTTTATTTCTGAACTTTCTGCAAGTGTGCATTAATAACCAAGATAGATACTCCAAAAAGAGAGCTATGCAAATCATTCTAATATCATATGTCTGGACTCCATACATTTATTGTGTTTTCTGTATTAATCAAAGTAGAAATTCATGTACTGTCACTCATCTGTATACAGTATTCAAGGGAAAGCAAATGTGTGAACAAATATGCTGCTTGTCTGGGCATGTCCACACATGTCCACACACACGCACGTATGCATGCACGCAGGCACACAGGCACGCATCCACACACGCACACAAACACACACACACACACACATACACACATACACACACACGCATAGACACATACACACGCACGCATCGCGCGCACACACACACACACACACACACACACACACACACACACACACACACACACACACACACACACACATGGCCCTTCTGTCCTCCCCCCACCCATACCCCCAGTCTCTCCCCATTTGATTCCATAGCAGACTCAACAACTCTGGGGGATGTAGGGCAGAGGGGATGTTTATTATGAACATATAAATTTAGAATGAATGTTATATGTAGGCCATCAGAAATTTGTTCTGATAATTTGGCCTGACTAAAATTGATGATTGCAAATCTGCAGGAATGATAGTCATGAAAGAAGAGGATCCCACACCCCAACGTCTGTATGCACTGTGCTCCTTTACTTACCTGGGGGCAATGGTGGCCAGCAACCATGCCCTGCAACATGTGTCCTATCCCACACAGGTAAGTAACCATGCCCTGCAACATGTGTCCTGTCCCACACAGGTAAGTAACCATGCCCTGCAACATGTGTCCTATCCCACACATGTAAGTAACCTTGCCCTGCAACATGTGTCCTATCCCACACAGGTAAATAACCATGCCCTGCAACATGTGTCCTATCCCACACAGGTAAGTAACCATGCCCTGCAACATGTGTCCTATCCCACACAGGTAAATAACCATGCACTGCAACGCGTGTCATATCCCACACAGGTAAGTAACCATGCCCTGCAACATGTGTCCTGTCCCACACAGGTAAGTAACCATGCCCTGCAACATGTGTCCTATCCCACACAGGTAAGTAACCATGCCCTGCAACATGTGTCCTGTCCCACACAGGTAAGTAACCATGCCCTGCAACATGTGTCCTATCCCACACGGGTAAATAACCATGCCCTGCAACGTGTGTCATATCCCACACAGGTAAGTAACCATGCCCTGCAACGTGTGTCATATCCCACACAGGTAAGTAACCATGCCCTGCAACGTGTGTCATATCCCACACAGGTAAGTAACCATGCCCTGCAACGTGTGTCATATCCCACACAGGTAAGTAACCATGACCTGCAACATGTGTCCTATTCCACACAGGTAAGTAACCATTTCTTACACCGTGTTTTCTATCTCTCGCAGGTAATTAACCATGCCCTGCAGCATGTGTCCTTTCCCACGCTGATAAGTGTTGCAAACCAACAGCCAACCTTTGAACAAGAAGCACACAGAGAGCATATTATATACCATTGCTACTACTAATAATGATAATGATAATGACTAGCATTTATACATTGCCTTGTTTTTGGATCTAGATGCTAAGAGATTCTCTCTCTCTGTGTCTCTCTCTCTCTCGCTCGCTCTCTCTCTCTCTCATATGTGCATACATGCATGGATGCACACATGGTCATGCACACATATAGGTGTTATCTTGATCATATGGTATTTGATAAAGGTCTTGATATTTGGGAGTTTAAATCTGACCTGGCATGTTTCTGTTAATGAAAATTATAGTATATCTGCTCATGAGTACATTTATGCAACATAAAAAAGTGTAAATTAATATAATAGCATGTCTGTTCATGAGTACTTTTATACAGCAGATAAAAGCGTATATATGCGCTCACATACATACATGGACACATGTGTGCATACACACACACACACATATGACTGACAGGGAATCAAAAATGAATAAAGAAAGAAATATAGAATTCAATTCAAACGACTTTATTATCACAAACGTGAAATTCAATGTGGCAACGTCTTTTGATTTTTAAAACACATAACACAATTATTACAAATTTAAAAAAAAAAAAAAAAAAATACATATCCAATAAACAGCATTCTATTTATCTCATTTTATGTTATGCACTTCAACACAACACTATGCACCAAAACACACACACACGCACGCACGCACGCACGCGCGCGCTCGCGCACGCACACGTCAGTTCAAGTTCTCAATGTTTTCATTCGTCACATGTAAATAGAATCATTTGTTTAAAAGTTGGATGGACATGGGGATGAAACTCTTTTTTGTTCTACACAGTCTAAATTTTGGGGTCCTATAACGTCTTCCAGATAGAATGAGAAAAATGTTGTTAAAGGAAAGAAAGACAAAAGAAAAAAAAAAGAGAGAAGTCAAGAAGTCAATAAATGAAAATGATGATGCAGAGAACAGCATAAGTACAATGATCTTGTGGATAACACAGGGTTAAAGAACTGGAGAAGGTTAGAAAGAAGGGGAAAAAAAAAAGGGGGGGGGGGGGAGAGAGAATGGAAAGAAAGATGAGAGAATTAACAGTCCAACTTTATTCTTTTTCTAATGCCGTAGTTTAGTCCCCTGTTCCCAGATTGGCTTAGAGATAAGATAGTGTTGCTTATAGCCCAGCCGACCGCAAAGGGCGATTGGCTTAGAGTGTACAGTACAGTCAAGTATGGTCTTATAAGAAGAAACACACTTTTTTCCAGGTGTTGAGAAAGTAAGCCAAACCAGTGTTGATAATGAATGTTTGAAAGTTGTCAGGTTTTGGGGGAAAGTTAGCCAGACGATTATCATATTTGAATGCTTGGGAAAGTCAGCCGAAGCATTAAAGATCTGAATGTTTCAGTATGTTCAGGTGTAGCTAAAAGTTTGCCAGATCTCTATCGATGATGAATATTTGAATTATGTATTCTTCTCAGGTGCTGGGAAAGATAGCCAAACCATTGTCAGTGATGGTTGTTTTAATGTTTTCAGATCTTCAGGTGGAAGTTAGCCAAACCGTTGTAAGCGATGAATTATTGTAATATTTTCAGGTATTGGAAAAGTTAGCAAAACCACTATCAACGATGAATGCTTTATGGTGTTGGGAAAGTTAGCCAAACCATTATCAATGATAAATGTTGAATGTGTTCAGGTGTTGGGAAAGTTAGCCAAACCATTGACCAGTTATGCATGTTGGACTGTTTTCAGCTGTTGGGAAAGTCAGCCAAACCATTGACCAGTTATGCATGTTGGACTGTTTTCAGGTGTTGGGAAAGTCGGCCAAACCATTGACCA
>CM031627.1:10130616-10393116 GCA_018398815.1 Conus ventricosus
AGGCTTTGCTGGGGGGGGCATCAATATTTGGGGTGATAGGCTGGTTTTTTCCAACTGCTTCTAGGCCTGTGAAGTCCGATGCTGCGGGCCTAAGCATAACGTGGTAAGGAGTTGATGCCCCTGGTAGGGCTTCCCATGTCAGATGGGCAAAGGGGGTGAGGATCCTGACTAAGAGTAACCCGCCTTCTCCTTTTCTTCTTTCTGCCTTTCCTATTTGGCCCTTTTCTATCTTCGTCTCCCCTTCAAGTCTTTTTATCCACACTCCTTTTTTCTCTCTGTGGTCTCCTTAAGATCCCGCGTTTGCCGTGCGGTTGCGACCTGTGTCGGAGGGGAAATGAGATCCTGGTGATTGAGAGGGCCTGTGCTCTCAACACATCACTTTGGCTCGGACCTCTCTAGACAGGAAGTACACTTTGGCCCGGGTGTACTAATCGGCTCCCCTCTTGGGGGTGGGTTCAAGACAGGCAGTTCCCCTGCTGGCCATGTGAACCCCTGCAGTGCTCAGCTCTCTGTTCCCGGGAGTTGAGCATGATCAGGGGGGATAGGGTAGTAGTGTTTTTGTTTGTCGTATGTCTCTCCGAAGCCTGGAAGGGGTCAAGACAGTGATTCTTGGCCCTGGCCCCTTAGTTGGGCTCCAAGGTGGGTGGGTAAGGGAGGGTTTGAATTACAATAAACTCAATATGGCTCTTTCAAAATCAATCCCCCAAAAAAGAAGAGGAAGGGCCAGCATCCCCTATTTCAGGGGGATTTCGATTCTGATAGTGATTCAGATACTGAGTGCGCCCAGAGGACAGGTTTCTGGGCTTCCTGGCTAGTAATGGAAGGGACAGAGCGGGGAAAGACCCCTTTCAGCTCTGAGCCCTTTTGCCATACAAAAGGGCTTTCAAGTTTGGCGGGGTGACCCTCGGTCCATCAAGAGGTTGCGGAATGGCTCGTTCCTTATTGAGTGTAATCACAGAAACAGTCTGAACAGCTGCTGAAGGCAACAAATTAGTGGACGGGGAGATCAGGGTAACCCCCCACAAACAATTAAATTCATCAAAAGGCGTGATTCGCTGCGGGGATTTAATTGGTGTCTCGAGGCAGAAATTAAATCGGAGCTGGCGGTCCCAGGGTGGGACGGAGGTGCGCAGGGTGACAGTAAAGAAGGGTTGCAGAAAAAGTGGCCACCAACACCCTCTTTCTGACATTCTGCAACCCTGTGCTGCCTCCGATCATCAAAGTCGGCTATCTGAAGGGTCCGGGTTCAGTTATATGTTCCGCCCCCGTTGAGGGGGGCTTCAGGTGCCAGAATTTTGGGCCATGTCAGGGACCGCTGTTCTGGGCAGGGGGTTTGTGTGGTATTTGCTGCAAGGCAAACCCATGATGGGCGTGTCAAGATCCGGCACATTGTGCTAACGCGGTGGCGACCATCCCTCCTCTTCCAGAAATTGTCCTTTTTGGATTCAGAATCTGCTATACAACGAGTCCAAAACGGAAAAGAAGATCTCATTTTTTGAAGCCCGCAAACAGGTTTGTGGGCATTTCAGACGCCGACAGCTTCTTCCTATGCTTCGCCGTAAAGAAAGTGTCCACTCGATCAGTCTGCTGCCAGACTGATGACTTTACGTTTTCAAAGACATTGCAAGTAAGATCTGTCAATTCTGGTGGTAGCAAGTCCACCACCTTCCAACCCAAACTGACTGCCCCTGGTGGGGGGCAGAAAAATCCGCCCCCCCTCAGACTGCCAGCAGTCTACAAAAATTTTGCTGCTGGGCAGACTAAAAAACCAGCAATTCCGCCTCGAACCCCCCTATCCAGTGCCCGTGCGGGCAAGGAGTTCCACCCAGTGTGGAGATGGTGGAGATGAGGGAAAAAACCTCCACCATCTCCCAAATCCAGACCCCCCACCATCTCCAACTCCAGGCCTTTGTCACCTGGGGGCAAGTCTGCCAGCAGGTCCAAAGACCAACACAGTCCAGTTAAACTAAATAATAAATTCTCTCCATTGGACGCAGACGTTGAGGAGAGATGACCTGATCTCCTCCTTTTCGCCCTCTGCCCAGGTTTAATACAATATTCCATTGGAATATCCGTGGTCAAAATTTCCCAACTTTGAGGAGCTGCAGCTTCTGTGTCATTCTAAAAAACCCTTTCCCGTCGTGGCTCTCAAGAAACCCAAATTCAAAGCCAGAAGACCTTTACTCTTTCTGGCTTTAATATTCTTTCAAAACCTGCACAACCATCCACGTTGGGACTGTCGGGCGGTGTTGCCCTTCTCCTTCACAAAACTTTGTTGTATAGTCCGTCGCTCTGTCTACCTCCCTTCAGGCTGTAGCTGCGAGAGTCCCCTCCCACAAAGACTGTAACAATCTGTTCTCTTTATCTACCTCCATCTGTCCCGGTTTGTCGTCAGGACCTTGTCAGTCTGTTAGGGAACTCCTCGACCTTTTTTTTGCTGTTGGGTTGACTTTAACGGTCACAACCTCTTTGGGGTAGTACCGGTTCGTCATCCAGAAAGGTCTGCTGATTGGGGATGTCCTTTGGGATTTGGATTTGTGTTGTCTGAACGACAGATCTGCAACTTACCTCCATTCTTCCACAGGTTCACTTTCGTTTTTAGATTTGTCGGTTTGTGACCCCTCGCTGGTCCTGGACTATGAGTGGTCTGTCCATGACGATCTGCACGGAAGTGACCTTTTCCCCTGTCCTTCTCAACTGTAATAACTGAACACGTCTCTGTCTCTCAGCACTAAATTATAAGAAAAGCAAACTGGATCTATTTGCAGCCACTTTTTTCTAAGGAGTTCCAGGACACTGTTTTTTTTCAGAGTCCGGACCCAGCTGAATCACTGACTAACACTATGACCCAAATGTGCTAAGGCCTGTATTCCAGTGTCTCCCGATAAACTTCAAATGCCAAAAAAAAACCCTGGTTCGATTCAGAATGCCAAAAAAATTTCCAAAGTTGGGGAAAAACGGCTCAGCGTCAGGTATCCCAACGACCTTTCGGGTCCAACGCTCGACCCCATCAGAAACTCCGTGCTAATCAAGACACATTTTTTAAAATCAGTAAAGGGCGGTCCTGGAGAAGCTTCTGCTCCAGGCTGACATCAAAAATTTCCCAAGAAAAAAGTGTGGAACATCATTAAAAAAATCAAAGGAAGAACACCTGTCCCACTGTGAACCATCTCAAGTTTGCTGACTCTTTAATAACAGAGAAAAAAGCAGTTGCTAATTGCTGGCTTCAACCATAGAAAAAAATTCCTCCTCTTCTAACAAATCAACCACTTTTGTCAAAAATAAAACCCTTAAAGAAAAATCACCCTGCAACTTTTCTTTCCGACAACATGGCAGGACTAAAAATCTTCCTTTCACTTTAAATGAACTGAAATCTGCCTTACTTTCTTGCAGCGATTCCTCTCCAGGATAGATGAAATCCTTTATCAGCTGTTTGAAACATCTTCCGCTAAAAGGTCTAAACCATACTGCTACAGGTCTACAACCATGTGTGGACTACAGGTTTTTTTCCACCCTCTTGGCGAAAAACTCTCATTAATTCCAATTCCCAAACCGGGAAAAAATCTTTTTTAATCCTTCAAATTACCGTCCCATAGCTTTGACCAGCTGTGTTTGTAAATTGATGGAAAAAATTGGGCAATGCTAGGCTCATGTGGAAACTTTAAACCCCATGGCCTTTTGGGGGAAAGAACAGTGTGGTTTCCGCAAACATCGGAGTACAGTTGACCTTTGATTCGTCTGGAATCTGCCCTTCGGAACTCCTTTTGAACAGACAGCATACAGTGGCAATTTTTTCGACTTGGAGAAGGCCTAAAGATACCACCTGGGAATCGGGGGATACTTCTTTATCTCCACGATCTGGGTTTTCGAGGTCACTTCCGCTTTTTATTTCAAAATTTTTGGCAAAAACGACAGTTTCAGGTCTGGGTTGGCACCCTCTCTCTGATGTCCACGAGCAGGAGTTGGGTGTTCCCAGGGGAGCATACTGTCTCCTGCCCTCTTTAGTATTAAAATCAACAACCCTTGTTCATCAGTTCAGCAGGGTTCAGACTGCTCATTGTTTGTGGATGATTTCGCTGTCTACGCAACTGGAAGCCTGTACCCGAGTGTCCAGCGCAGGCTCCAGCTTTGCGTAGATAAAATCCATCGATGGGCGGGATGAAAACGGTTTTTACCTTTTCTCCAACAAAGACGCAGTGTATTCACTTCCATAATTTCCGTCAGTTTTTCCCAGATCCTGAACTTCAAGTAGGGAATCTCCCATTTCCAGCTGTTAAAGAGGCCAAATTTCTGGGAGTCATTTTTGACCAGAACTCAACTTTCTCAGCCACATCAAAAACCTCAAAACCTCTTGCCAGAAAGCTTGAATATTCTGCGGGTCCCTAGCGCCACCGACTGGGGCCTGATAAGAAAACTTTGCTGCACCTCTACAGAGCCTTGGTCCGTTCCCAAACTGGAAAACGGTTGTGCTGTCTACGGCTCCGCAAGACCCTCTTACCTCAAACTCTTAGACACTATCCACCATCAAGGGCTTCGTCTCTGTCTTGGAGCGTTCCGCACCACCCCTGTGTTTCAGCCTGTACGCAGAGGCGGGCCCAACCTTTATTGTCCAACCGCAGGCTGAAACTGTCTTTAAATTATTATATCCGACTGTTCTCAGAACCGCAGAATCCTGCCTATGACTGTGTCTTTGACCCTCCGTTCCAAAAATAAGTTTGAAAACAACCCGAAATGTATTTCCGCCGTTTGCTTCGTAATGCAGCCGCACGTGCGGAATGCAGGTTTAGACCTGGGAGTAGTTTCCGATTTTTCAAGTTTCCGGATCAACCTCCGTGGACCTTTTTCACAACCGAGATTCGTTTCGATCTTGCAGCTTTTCGCAAAGATTCTACCCGCTCTCTGGCGTACAAGGCTTTGATGCTGAGCTCTGTTCCAAATTTCCCCTCCTATCAAAAAGTTTTCACTGACGGTTCCCAAGTCTGAGGATGGAGTGGCCTGTGCAGCCTACTGCCCTGGGGCTCCTTCTCAGATACTGTTGGAACATATACATTCAGAAAGCTTCTGTCTATTCTGCTGAACTTACTGCTCTGGTACTGGCTTTGAAGATAATCTCACATTCTTCGAAGAGGGACTTTCTGGTTCTGTCGGATTCGCTGTCAGCTTTGGAGGCCATAGCTGGCCGCAACCTTCAGCATCCAGAACTTTTACTTTTTTTTAAAACTTTTTAGCAAGTTGAAGGCGGCGGTTACAACATTACTTTTTGCTTTGGGTTCCTGGTCATGTTGGCATCGGCGGGAACGAAATGGTTGATCGTTTAGCCAAGAACGCCACAAGAAAAGCAACTGTCCAACACTTATATCCCCTGCTCAGACGTGAAACCCAAAAATTTAAAGATTATGTGGAGAGACCCTCTGGCAGGAGATTGGAACACACAGACGAATAACAAACTCTTTCAGATCCGTCCAAAACCTTAAGGACTTCCTCCCATCTACGTCGGGAGGACGTAAAGAGGAATAAATAAGAAACTTAAATAGCCCTAAAATTTTCGCTAAGGCCAAGCTCAAAACGCTTTACAATCAACACTCGTTACACAACGGCTGTTTTAAACCGGGTATGCCCGACTGAAGAGCTGCCAGCTGGCGCTTTCATTCAGTCGTTTCCCGTGTCATCCATTCAGTATCGTTCAATATCGATCACTCTTTTCCTACTTCCTCATTCTTCCATTTCTCACGCTGGGTCATGCATTGTAACGTGTCATCCATACAACGGCCAACCTGGCCTACCTTCCGAATTTGTGATGGGATTTTACCCTGTGGTGCAAGATGTTATGCATGGTTCACAACGGGAACTCGGTTTATGTCTCTTCGAAAGACGTATGGGAAATAGGTCAGAAACCCAAAGTTAACTCCGAGGAAAAATCCCCCTTACGAAAAGCCCGGCGGAGATTTGAACCCGCAACCCAGGATCACCAAATTTGAGTCAGGCGCTCACCAACTGAGCTTATTCCGGTTCTGTGCCGCTGACCACCGGGCCCTTCGTATTTACCCAGCTTACCTTAAAGGGGTGAAAAAGCCTGGTGCTTTAGTCATGCGCCACTCACAATGAAACATTTCTTTAGAGTGTTTGGGGCTTGCACGGATGTGAACACAACATTTACAGCGGGTCATGAAGATCCTGTTTAGGGATGTCCCGCTGATGTGATCCTGAGTTTTGAGAGAAATTAAATTTTTCATCTGATTTAGATTTTAAACCGAAGAAAGATTTTAACAAAGTTCTGGTTGCGTTTGTAAACGATGTCATTTAATGAGATGTTGAAAGTGGTTTTTTTTTTTTTTTTTTTTTTGACTGGTGAGTTATTTAACGTGGGACAGCCTGATGTGGGCCCTTTGCGGTCGGCTGGCATAAGCAACATTATCCTACCTATGGGACCTTTCAGTGAAGTAGTTTGATCAATGGTTTTTAGGTGTCGGATCTTCTTCAGGTGGAGTATTCTGGATCAGGTGGTTCAGGTTTTCGTCTTGCGACCTTTCTCTGAGGAGTTGTTCTCACTTCTGGGACAGGTTTTTTAAAACCCCTTTACACCCAAGGGGCCTTTTGGCAATGACAGGCAGTACGCCGACGCGCCTTTGGTGACTAAAGGGTGACCTAACCCCGTACTCTGATGATCCTTTTCATGAGATAAAAAGCAGCAAAAAACGTCATGTTGGGGATGGCTGGCCCGGCTCACAGCCTATGCTTTGTCAGAACACTATTTCAGTTTAGTGTTTATCAACTTTCCATTGGGTTTTTTCCATTCACTATGACATCACACCAGGCACTTTAGGTACCGACCTGCCGACATTTACCACAGATCAAGTGCTGGGAATAATGATAGACAATCATTTTCCTAATTTCAGATAAAACCCCCAGTCACGAGTAAACACAATGAGGCTTGACGAATTAATGCCCAAAGCGAGGCGTTGGACCGGGCCAATAGTTGGGAGACTGACAGACCCCACTACTTTCCTACGCGTGTCCCCAGTGTTTTTGCGTTTAGCCCGCACAGATGACTATTCACTAACTCTGTGTGAAAGCAAACAAAGACTTTAGGCAAAAACCCTTTACACACACTGTAGCCGACTCTTGCTGGTCGAAATTTTAAGGGGGCGTGGCTGACTGACACGTGAGAGGCGAGCAGCACAGACGTGTTTGAGTGGGTGTACAGCTGATCATATAGATCAGCTGAATGGCAAGGGTTCAGAGACCAACAGGCACATGAATGACTTTGTGTTCATAAAAAAATATTACTGTTGGGAGTGAAAGGGACGTGTGTGTGTGTGTGTGTGTGTTCGTTCGTTCTTTGTTTTTACGT
This sequence comes from Conus ventricosus, assembly GCA_018398815.1. Lineage (NCBI taxonomy): Eukaryota > Metazoa > Mollusca > Gastropoda > Neogastropoda > Conidae > Conus > Conus ventricosus. The sequence continues at coordinate 10,137,968 of CM031627.1, forward strand.
CTTTTCACCGTAAGTGATATTAGACACGTGTGTGTGTGTGTGTGTGTGTGTGTGTGTGTGTGTGTTCCCTTTTTCTTTCTTACATGTGTACCAGTTAGGCATAAGAATTGTGTGTGTGTGTGTGTGTGTGTGTGTGTGTGTGTGTGTGTGTGTGTGTGTGTGTGTGTGTTCCCTGCTATTGGAGTAGTTGTATTTGTGGCTGTTTCTTCCACTTTTCTTTTGGAAATACCATACTTTCTTGTCTTCAATTGTGAGTGGAGTATTTTGCCTCCCTTGTTAAGAGTTTGTTGGCATTCTTTCTTCATTTTTTACGTTTAGAAGAAACATAACATTCTTTTTTTTATTTTGCTTTTTTTTCACTTGAAATTACTAAAAATTTGAAATTGTTGTTGACTTACCATTACTAACATGTTATGAGATAATAAAAGTACAGTGTATCTCCTCCATTTTACAAAAAAATAGCATGAGAATTGGTTGGTTAGTTCCAAAGATATCCGCGTTTCACATATGCTGGTATAAAATAAGAGCTTTTTTGGAAAAATGGCTGGCGATGGGGATTTATGCAAAATAGAATGTCTGGCGGTGAAAGGGTTAAGTGTCACCTTTGTATCTTCCTCAGGTGGAATTGTTCTGGTCTGGTTGGTACAGCTGTCATCTTCAGAGCTTCCTCAGGTGGTATAGTTCTGGGAAGATTGGTTCAGGTGTCATGACTTAAGGTGGAGTAATTCTCAGCTCAGGTGTTATGTTTAGATCTCCTTGGGGGGGATGGGTCTGGGTCATGTTGATTCAGGTGTCATCTTCAAGCTATATTCAGGTGGAGAAGTTCAGGTAGTTTCAGGTGTCATGTTTAGACCTTCCTCAGGTGGAATATGTTCAGGATGAGGCTGCCTCTGGTAGTGGTCAGAATTTGTTGGACAAAAGTCCAGTCTGCCATCTTTGCTGAACCTTTTTCAATGATTGTAAAGCATTTTCTGAATTTTTTTTCCCACTAGATAAATAATTTTCAGTGGCCAGCAAGTTCATGGTATTCTATGTTTGCAAAGATTGCTGATTACAGCATGCCATTTTCCGTGATGAGATTGTGTGGAGTTTTGGGTGCTGGCAGTGGACAGGGACTCATTAAATGAAGATGATGGTGACCCCTGAGGGTGATTTTCAATACGCTGGCGCAGTAACAAAGCAGTCATTGATGTGACTTGTTTGTAATGCAGTGTGTGACCAAAGCCTGACCCTGACCGCTCCCTGGAATTGTGCTAGGGTGAGTTACAGTGTGGCTCTGTTTGTTGCGGAAGTGGAAGGGGGCGAGTGGGAGTAATGTTGTCTTCCTGTGCTATCTGTGTGAACAGCTGGTGTCTCTCACTATGGATGGACTGACAGGAGCCAACCAGGACCGTATGCGGGCAGACTACAAGACCGGGGCCATCAGCATGATGTTTGCTGTCAACGCCTGGTCCATCCTGTGGCTGGCCATTGGTTAGTTGTCTGGGATGTTTACTGTGTTGGGTCTTCACCTTAGTGCTCCATTTGTTTCATGTATATCAGGGCTCTCCAATCAATGCGTTTTTACATTATACACGCTATGAAATTGCCAGATAATGTTTGGAAATTTCAGACTTACGGTAGAAACAAGCAACAAAATGTTTGCATATATATGTATAGAGAGAGAGAGAGATGTAGATATAGATACAGACCTGTTTACTTTACGCCTTTGGCGTAATAAATCACGATTTCAAACCTCCAATTACGCCATTACGCCTTCAAACATTAAATTCCGCCACGCGGATCGCCAAAACTACACTTTTCGAAAGCAATCATTCTCGTCGGTTCAACAACGCGATGGCCCGTTCACTCACTGTGCCGCCTGCGAAAGTTACAGTGTTCAGTTATTCCTTCATATCAGTGTAACCGAAAGCCAGCATTGCGGGCAATCATGAGGTTGAACGTTTTAGTAAGGGAGATAACTTTCGCGGGTTGACATCATTATCAAAGATGGCGTCAAAGCGTGCTCAGCATGAGACAGACGACGATTCTGATTGCCGTGTTACGGAAGAAACAGTTCCTGAGAAACCAAAAAAGGCACGAGTTACTCAAAAATACCGCCAGGTATACCATGACAAGTATAACTGTCTTTTCCCATCAAGAAAAGGGCCGGGATATGTGCATTGTAGCATATGCAAGTCGGACTTCAGCTGTGAACATGGCGGAATGTTCGATTGTAAGAGACATGTGGGCACGGCTTCTCACAAGCAGTTCATCGAAGCAGCTGGAAAGCAAAATCTATCGCGAATTTCATGATCCAGAGCAAGCATGATGATTCTGGAAATTAATTGGAAAAGATGACAACAAAAGCTGAAGCAAAGATGTGTTGGGACATCCTGGCAAAAAATAACCTGCCTCTCGCGAATGCTGACAAGTTTGTCAAGGCATTTCAAACGCGCCTTCGATTACACTTTTCCCCCATAAGATTACACTTTTCAGTATTTGGGATTACACTTGGGTAGCCAAGGGGGTAAACAGGTCTGTAGATAGATAGATATAGATCTCTCTCTCCTCTCTCTCTCTCTCTCTCCTCTCTCTCTATATATATATATATATATATATATATATATATATACATATATATGTCTCTCTCTATGGATGGAGTAATGTTGTCTTCCTGTGCTATCTGTGTGAACAGCGGGTGTCTTTCTCTATGGATGGAGTAATATTGTCTTCCTGTGCTATCTATCTATATATTATATATATATATATATGTCTCTGGAATTACACTAATGTTGCTTGCATCCATATTGACAGGCTCATCTGAGAGATGGTAGCAAGACAAAAATCAGCAGTGTTATCTTTGAAATACACCCTTCTCACAATACAAAGGTTACATTCATAAATTTTCTTTGGCATGTATCATCAGCATTGAAAAAAGTTTTTGGGTAATGGAATCAACTAACTCAAACAAAACAAAAGTTATTGTAAGGGAATTTAAAACTAACTCAAACAAAACAAAAGTTTTGTAAGGGAATCAACTAACTCAAACAAAACAAAAGTTATTGTAATGGAATCAACTACTCAAACAAAACAAAAGTTATTGTAAGGGAAATTTCAACTAACTCAAACAAAACAAAAGTTTTGTAATGGATCAACTAACTCAAACAAAAAAAAATTTTATTGTAATGGAATCAACAAACTCAAAACAAAACAAAAGAGAAAAGGGAAAGCAATCACTGTCAGTTCATGAAACAACCCGTTTCCTCATCAGACACCGACACGGTCACCCAGTGGTCACCTACAGCAGCATCAGACACTGACACTGTCACCCAGTGTCACCTACAGCAGCATCAGCCCACTGTCACCCAGTGGTCACCTACAGCAGCATCAGACCCAGTCACCCAGGGGTCACATACAACAGCATCAGTCACTGTCACCCAGTGGTCACCTACAGCAGCATCAGTCACTGTCACCCAGGGTCACCTCACACATCAGTCATGTCACCCAGTGGTCCCTACAGCAGCATCAGTCACTGTCACCCAGTGGTCACCTACAACAGCACAGTCACTTTTCCCCCCAGTGGTCACCTACAGCACATCAGTCACTGTCACCCATGGTCCCCTTTACAGCAGCATCAGAAAACTGTCACCCAGTGGTCACCTACAGCAGAAACAGTCCACTGTCACCCAGTGGTCACTACAGCAGCATCGAACCAACACTGCCCACCCAGTGGTCACCTACAGCAGCATCAGACACTGTAAACCCAGTGGTCACCTACAGCAGCATCAGTCACTGTCACCCAGTGGTCACCTACAGCAGCATCAGACACCAACACTGTCACCCAGTGGTCCCCTACAGCGCATCAACACCAACACTGTCACCCAGTGGTCCCCTACCGCAGCATCAGACACTGTCACCCAATGGTCACCTACAGCCGCATCAGACACTGTCCCCCAGTGGTCACCTACAGCAGCATCAGACACTGTCACTGTCACCCGTGGTCACCTACAGCACATCAGACACCAACACTGTCACCCAGTGGTCACCTACAGCAGCATCGGGACACTGACACTGTCACCCAGTGGTCACCTACAGCAGCATCAGACACTGTCACCCAGTGGTCACCTACAGCACATCAGACCCCAAACACTGTCACCCAGTGGTCACCTACAGCAGCATCAGACACTGTCACCCAGTGGTCCCTACAGCACATCAGACCCCAACACTGTCACCCAGTGGTCCCCTACAGCAGCATAACCCTGTCACCCAATGTCACCTACAGCAGCATCAGACACTGTCCCCCCGTGGTCACCTACGCAGCATCAGACACTGTCACTGTCACCCAGTGGTCACCTACACCCGCATCAGACACCAACACTGTCCCCCGTGGTCACCTACAGCACATCAACACTGACACTGTCACCCAGTGGTCACCTACAGCAGCATCAGACACTGTCACCCATGGTCACCTACAGCAGCATCAGACCAACACTGTCCCCAATGGTCACCTACAGCACATCAGACACTGACACTGTCACCAGTGGTCACCTACAGCGCATCAGACACTGTCACCCAGTGGTCACCTACAGCACATCGGGACATCGTCACCCAATGGTCACCTACAGCAGCATCAGACACTGTCCCCCAGTGGTCACCTACACAGCATCAACCTGACACGTCACCCAGTGGTCACCTACAGCAGCATCAGACACTGTCCCCCAGTGGTCCCCTTTACAGCAGCATCAGACACTGACATGTCACCCAAGGGTCACCTACAGCAGCATCAGACACTGTCACCCATGGTCACCTACAGCAGCATCAGACACCAATACTGTCCCCAGTGGTCACCTACACAGCATCAGACACTGTCACCCAGTGGTCACCTACACCCAGCATCAGTCACTGTCCACCCAATTGGTCACTACAGCAGCATCAGACACTGTCACCCAGTGGTCACCTACACAGCATCAGACACCGACACTGTAAACCAGTGGTCACCTACTGCAGCATCAGTCACTGTCACCCAGTGGTCACCTACAGCAGAAATCAGACACTGTCACCCAGTGGTCACCTACGCAGCATCAGACACCAACACTGTCCCCCCATGGTCACCTACAGCAGCATCAACACTGTCACCCAGTGGTCACCTACAGCAGCATCAGACACCAACACTGTCACCCATGGTACTACAGCAGCATCAGACAGTCACCCAAGGGTCACCTACAGCAGCTTCAGACACTGTCACCCGTGGTCACCTACAGCAGCATCAGACACTGTCACCCAGTGGTCACCTACGCAGCATCAGTCACCAACACTGTCACCCAGTGGCACTACGCAGCTAGACACTGTCACCAGTGGTCACCTACAGCAGCATCAGACACTGACCCCCAAATGGTCACCTACGCAGCATCAGTCACCACACTGTCACCCAGTGGTCACCTACAGCGGGCATCAGTCACTCTCACCAGTGGTCCCCTACAGCACATCAGCCCACCAACCTGTCACCCAGTGGTCACCTACAGCAGCATCAGTCACTGTCACCCAGTGGTCACCTACAGCAGCATCAGACACTGACACTGTCGCCCAATGGTCACCTTACAGCAGCATCAGACACCAACACTGTCACCCAGTGGTCACCTACGCAGCATCAGACACTGTCACCCAGTGTCACCTCAGCAGCATCAGACCCCTGACACCCAATGGTCACCTACAGCAGCATCAGACACCGACACTTTTCACCCAGTGGTCACCACAGCAGCATCAGACATCAACACTGTCACCAATGGTCACCTACAGCAGCATCAGACAGTCACCAATGGTCCCTACAGCGCATCGGGACACTGACACTGTCACCCAGTGGTCACCTAACAACAGCATCAGACACCAACACTGTCACCCAGTGGTCACCTACAGCAGCATCAGACAGTCACCCAATGGTCACCTCAGCAGCATCAGACACTGACACTGTCACCCAGTGGTCACCTACAGCAGCATCAGACACGACACTGTCACCCAATGGTCACCTACAGCAGCAATCAGACCTGACCTGTCACCCAATGGTCCCTACAGCAGCATCAGACACTGTCACCAAGTGGTCCTACAAACAGCACAGACACTGACACTGTCACCCGTGGTCACCTACAGCAGCATCAGACACTGTCACCCAAGGTCCCCTACAGCAGCATCAGACCACTGTCACCCAATGGTCACCTACAACAGCATCAGACACGACACTGTCACCCAGTGATCACCTACAGCAGTATCAGACCCAACACTGTCCCCCAGTGGTCCCCTACAGCAGCATCAGACACTGTCACCCGGTGGTCACCTACAGCAGCATCAGACCCAACACTGTCACCCAGGGGTCCCCTACAGCACTTTCAGACACTGTCACCCAGTGGTCACCTACAGCAGCAGCAGACCTGACACTGTCACCAGTGGTCCCCTACAGCAGCATCAGACACTGACACTGTCCCCCAGTGGTCCCCTACGGCAGCATCAGACACCAACCTGTCACCCAGTGGTCACCTACAGCAGCATCAGACACCAAACTGTCCCCCAGTGGTCACCTACAGCAGCATCAGACACTGTCACCCAGTGGTCACCTACAGCAGCATCAGACACCGACACTGTCACCAGTGGTCACCTACAGCAGCATCAGACACGTCACCCAGTGGTCACCTACAGCAGCATCAGACACTGTCCCCAGTGGTCGCCTACAGCAGCATCAGACACTGTCACCCAGTGGTCACCTACAGCAGCATCAGACAATGTCACCCAGTGGTCCCCTACAGCAGCATCAGTCCTGTCACCCAGTGGTCACCTACAGCGCATCAGACATCAACAATGTCACCCAGTGGTCACCCTACAGCAGCATCAGACACCAACACTGTCCACCCAGGGGTCCCCTACAGCAGCATCAACACCAACACTGTCACCCAGGGGTCACCTACAGCAGCATGGGACCACTGACACTGTCACCCAGTGGTCACCTACAGCAGCATCAGACACTGTCACCCAGTGGTCACCTACGCAGCATCAGACACTGTCACCCAGTGGTCACCTACAGCAGCATCAGTCACTGTCCCCCAGTGGTCCCCTACAGCAGCATCAGACATCAACACGTCACCCATGGTCACCTACAGCAGCATCAGACACGTCACCCAGGGGTTTCACCTTACACAGCATCAGACACTGTCACCCATGGTCACCTACGCAGCATCAGACACTGTCACCCGGGGGTCACCTACAGCAGCATCGGGACACTGACACTGTCACCCAGTGGTCACCTACAGCAGCATCAGACCCCAAACACTGTCACCCAGTGGTCACCTACAGCAGCATCAGACACCGTCCCCCAGTGGTCACCTACGCAGCATCAGACAGTCCCCCAATGGTCACCTACAGCGGCATCAGACACTGACACTGTCACCCAGTGGTCACCTCCCGCGCATCGACAGTCACCCAATGGTCACCTACAGCAGAAACAGACACTGTCACCCAGTGGTCACCTACAGCAGCATCAGACCCCTGTCACGGGTCTCCCAGTGGTCCCCTACAGCAGCATCAGACAGTCACCCAATGGTCACCACACCAGCATCAGACACCAACCTGTCACCAGTGGTCACCTACAGCAGCATCAGACAGTCACCCAATGGTCACCTACAGCAGCATCAGACACTGACACTGTCCCCCAGTGGTCACCTACAGCAGCATCAGACAGCCCCCAAATGGTCCCCTACAGCAGCATCAGTCACTGGTTCACCCAATGGTCCCCCTACAGCAGCATCAGACAGTCACCAGTGGTCACCTACAGCAGTATCAGACACTGCACTGTCACCAGTGGTCCCTACAGCAGCATCAGACAGTCACCCAATGGTCACCTACAGCAGAATCAGACACTGACACGTCACCCAGTGTCACCTACAGCAGCATCAGACAGTCCCCAATGGTCCCCTACAACAGCATCAGACACCAACACTGTCACCCAGTGGTCACCTCCAGCAGCATCAGACAGTCACCCAATGGTCACCACAGCACATCAGACACTGACACTGTCACCCAGTGGTCACCTACAGCACATCAACAGTCCCCAAATGGTCCCCTACAGCAGCATCAGACACTGTCCCCCAGTGGTCACCTACAGCAGCATCAGACACTGTACCCAATGGTCACCTACAGCAGCATCAACAATGTCACCCAGTGGTCACCTACAGCATCATCAGTCACTGTCACCCAGTGGTTACCTACAGCAGCATCAGACACTGTCACCCATGGTCACCTACAGCAGCATCAGACAGTCACCCAGGGGGTCACCTACAGCAGCATCAGACACTGACACTGTCACCCAGTGTTAAACTACAGCGCATCAGACAGTCGCCCAATGGTCACCTACAGCAGCATCAGACACTGACACTGTCACCCAGTGGTCCCTACAGCAGCATCAGACACTGTCACCCATGGTCACCTACAGCAGCATCAGGACACTGTCACCCAGTGGTCACCTACAGCAGCATCAGACACTGTCACCCAGTGGTCACCTACAGCAGCATCAGTCACTTTCTTTCTTTCTTTCTTTCTGCGTACGCAGGCTGATACCCCTCGGACACTCCTGTATAGCCAGGCAGTGGAGTTTTGTGTGTATCCCCCTTTTTTATCCGCCATTAAGGCACCCTACTCCATCTTCGGGAAGGTGCATGCTAGGGTGCACGTGTCATCCATACCAACGGCCAAACTGGCCTTCTCTTCCGAAATTTGGTTTGAGGGGATTTTACGTTTTGTGCAAGATGTTTATGCGTGCGTTCACACCGGAACCTCGGTTTATAGTCTCATTTGAAGGACTATATGGGGAATGGAGTCAGAACCAATGTTAACTCCGAGGGAAAAATCCCCTCATACCGAAATTCGAACCCGCAACCCCAGGAACACGAGCCCGGGCGCTCTCCCAAACTGAGCTATCCGGCCCCCTGCATCAGTCACTGTCACCCAGTGGTCACTACAGCAGCATCAACACTGTCACCCAGTGGTCACCTACACCCAGCATCAGACACAACACTGTCACCCAGGTCACCTACAGCAGCATCAGACACTCACCCAGTGGTCACCTACAGCAGCATCAGACACTGCCCACCCAGTGGTCCCCTACCGCAGCATCAGACACCGACACTGTCACCCAGTGGTCACCTACAGCAGCATCAGACACTGTCACCCAGTAGTCACCTACGCAGCATCAGACACTGTCACCCAGTGGTCACCTCAGCAGCATCAGACACTGTCCCAGTGGTCACCTACAGCAGCATCAGACACCAAAACTGTCCCCCATGGTCACCTACAGCAGCATCAGACACGCACTGTCACCCAGTGGTCCCTACAACAGCATCAGACACTGTCACCCAATGGTCACCTCCCAGCAGCTCAGACACTGACACTGTCACCCAGTGGTCACCTAAAACAGCATCAGACACTGTCCCCCAATGGTCACCTACAGCAGCATCAGACACTGACACTGTCCCCCAAATGGTCACTACAGCAGCATCAGACACTGACACTGTCACCCAGTGGTCCCTACAACAGCATCAGACACTGTCACCCAATGGTACCTACAGCAGCATCAGACACCAACACTGTCATCCAGTGGTCACCTACAGCAGCATCAGACACTGTCCACCCAGTGGTCACCTACAGCAGCATCAGACATCAACACGTCACCAGTGGTCACCTACAGCAGCATCAGAACTGTCACCAGTGGTCACCTACAGCAGCATCAGACACTGTCACCAGTGGTCACCTACAGCAGCATCAGACACTGTCACCCAGTGGTAACCTACACACATCAGACCCAACACTGCCCACCCAGTGGTCACCTACAGCAGCATCAGACACCAACACGGGTCACCCAGTGGTCACCTACAGCAGCACAGACACCAACACTGTCACCCAATGGTCACCTACAGCAGCATCAGGTGGGGAAAGAAAGGTCATTATGCGGAATACTTCAAAAAGATCTTGGCTGAAGGAAGTCGCTTGGCTGGAAAAGCAAGTCACTTTGTCGAACCCTGTACACAACAGCCTATAGAAAGTCAGATGCTATGCTAACTCTAAAGATGAAATTGTTTTGTTGCCTGAAGATCACACTTTCATTATTGCTGATAAACAAAACTAACCGAAAGTGCAGAAAAATCAAATCTAACTAGCGGTGCAGAAAGAACTCACTGTTCGTCATTTGGATGACAAAATCAACGTTGATCATTACAGTATATTTGATGGAGAAATCCACTGTGAATATTTCTGCCATAAACATAGTTGCACTCGACATATTTGTATATATTTGAGAAAAAAAAATACTGGTATCCTATTGTAGATCATTTGAACTGTGAGGCACAGGCACATTTTTCGCATTCCTAGTAGTAGTTGTTGCTATTACTGCACACATAGCATTCTTTGGAAGAGGTCGCTCACTCAAGCTGGCTCTGCGAGTAAGCAATATTGTCGTCAGACTTGGGTTTAGCAAGTAGTGTCCTGCATATGTTGGATCAGAACAGGCGCCACTGTACACCACTGAAGTGACTCGGCAGCAGTGCCGTGTCTCCTCTGGTAGGCTGCCTCATGACGACTTGATATTGGCTGCTCCCTGTGGATTGCCAAAGACAGGCTGCCGCGGAGCAAGCCATGGTGTGACTGGATGGGACCCAGAGTGAGTGGCATCAAAGTGAGTGGCTGAGGGGTAACATCAAAGTGAGTGGCTGAGGGGTAACATCACTGAAGAGGCGGGGAGATGGGACAGGAGCAACAGAAAAGAAAAGACTGTTGGCAGGTCTGTTGGTATTACAGTCCTTTTCGCCTTCCCCATCCCACCCCACCTGCTTTCCCATTTTTCATGATTAAAATGTTAGCAAAATTATTCACTTACTGACAGAAGATCTGCTTCCTTGCACTTGTTTCCACCACTACTTAGTTTTTTAACCTAGTTCATTTGCATACATACATAGCCAGCAAGGCAGCTCAAAATGTTACTGTTTACTCTGCTGTTTCTACCCATGTTGCAAGCATTTATTTCAGACACATGTGTGTACACTCGCTCACTCACTCGCGCGCGCACACACACACACACACACACAAACACACACACACACACACACACACACACACACATGCAACATACACACACGCACGCACACACGCACGCACGCGCGCGCACACTCTCTCTCTCTCTCTCTATCTCTCTCTCTCTGTTTCTTTCTCTCCTTCACATACACACACACATGATGACTTGAATTATGATATTGATGATGATGTTAGTAACAATGAAGACTGTCATAATGACAATAACAATGATCTGATGATGATGATGACAGGTCTGATGGTGACAGGAGAAATATTTGAGTTCGTTGGATTTGTGGGGCGTTACCCTTACGTCCTCATCAACATGTTTTTCTTCAGTGTCTGTAGTGCTGCTGGGCAGGTCAGTGTGTGTCACGTGTGTGTGTGTGGTGTAGGTGTGTGGTGTGTGTGTGTGTGGTGTATGTGTGTTTGAGTGTGTTAAGCTGTGTGTGTTAAGCTGTGTGTGTGTGTTAAGCTGTGTGTGTCATTGTAAGAGTGTGTGTGTATTTGTGTGTTTATGTAACAGTGAGTGTGTGTGTGTCACTGTTTGTATGACATTGTGTGTGTGTGTGTGTGTGTGTGTGTGTGTGTGACTTTGTGCAGTGTCATAGCATATGTGTGTGTGTTTGACTTTGTATAGTATAGGTGTGTGTGTGTGTAACATTGCATGTATGTGTGTGTTTGGGGGGGGGGGGGGGGGGGGGGGGGGGAGGCTGGTTGTCTGATTGTTGCTTTGTAAGATTGTGTTTTTCCGATCATATTTAGTTTGACACCCTTCCACCAAGAATGATGTTAGCCATTATTTCATGTAGACTCGGAATGCACCAGTAAAGACAAGATCTCAAAGACGTCTTGCCAAATGCACAACCTGATCGCCCCTCTTTATTTTCCCGATATTTAGAAGACCTTTAAGTGTTCACCTCCACCATAAAACAGTCTGTCTTGTTTGAAAATTTCCCATGCTATTTCAGTCTTGCTCATACCATCAAGCTTGTTTGCATGTTTCCCATCCTGCTTCAAAGCAGCAGTTGTTCAGCCCCTTCTTAACAAACTGTCGCTTGATCAGAATATGAAAAATGACAGACCCATCTCAAGCGTATCCTTCCTCTATAGTGTACTTGAGATGATTGTCCAAGTCCAGCTTTCGACTTGGCTTATTGAACACTTTCAAAACAGTCATCTTATGCTCCTTTCTGAATATCAACAAAATTATCACCATAATCCAACTTTCTGAACACCTCCAAAACCATCAACCTAAACCCCCTTTCTGAACAACTTCAAAACCGTCACCCTACCCCAACATTCCGAACAACTCCAAGACAGTCACCCTGCTCCAGCTTTCTGAACACCTCCAAAACAATAACCCTGCTTCTTCTTTCTGAACACCTCCAAAACAATGACCCTGCTCCAACTTTCTGAACACCTCCAAAGCAATCACCCTGCTCCAGCTTTCTGAACACCATCAAAACAGTTGCCCTACTCCAACTTTCTGAAAGTCTCCAAAACAGTCACTCTGCTCGAACTTTTGAACACAGTCAAGAAGTCACCCTACTCCAACTTTCCGAACATTTCCAAAACAGTCGCCCTGCTCCAACTTTTTGAATACTTACAAAACCGTCACCCTACTCCAACTTTCTGAACGTCTCTGAAACAGTCACCCTGCTCCAACTTTCTGAAAAACACACCCAAAGCAGTCACCACACTCAAGTCACCCTACCCTAAGTTTCTGAACACCTCCAAAACAGTGACCACACTCCAACTTTCTGAACACCTCCAAAACAGTCACCACACTCCAACTTTCTGAACATCTCCAAAACAGGCACCACACTCCAACTTTCTGAACACCTCCAAAACAGTCGCCACACTCCAACTTTCTGAACACCTCCAAAATAGGCACCACACTCCAACTTTCTGAATACCTCCAAAACAGGCACCCTGCTTCAACTTTCTGAACACCTCTAAAACCGTCCCCCTGCTCCAACTTTCCCAACACCATCAAAACAGTCACCTTACCCTACTTCTGACACACCTCCAAAACAGTTACCATGCTCCAGCTTTCTGAACACCTCCAAAACAGTCACCATGTTCTGAACACCACCAAAACAATTACCATGCTCCAGCTTTCTGAACACCTAAAACAGTCACCATGTTCCAACTTTCTGAACACCACCAAAACAGTTACCATGCTCCAGCTTTCTGAACACCTCCGAAACAGTCACCATGTTCCAACTTTCTGAACACCACCAAAACAGTTACCATGCTCCAGCTTTCTGAACACCTCTAAAACAGTCACCACGCTCCAGCTTTATGAACACCTCCAAAACAGACACCCTACTCCAGCTTTCTGAACACCTCCAAAATATTAATTTGTGAGATTTTCTGGCCCCGGGCTGGTTCCTACCCAGATTGGAGTGCACTGTGGGCAGAAATCAGAAGACTGGAACCATGCAGCCCAGTTTCATGATTTTAATGGACACATGTTTGAAAAGTGGAGCTGAAGTTTCCTGGTCAGCACCAGTGCAGAACTGACCTGTCTCTGTCCCTTTATCAGAACGATTGTGTTCATTGCCGACTAAAACTGTTTTTTCTACGGTTCAATGCGTCCATGTTCAGCATAACTTCCTCAGCTCTACCATCTGACATGATGAAAGCACAAGTGCATACACAATTAGTGTTTACCTGATATTTGTGTTCATCGAAAGTCTGCTCATGTCTGTCCACTGTGTTTGCGCGCTTGCTGGATAGCTAGGCACACTTGATGATGTTTTGAGCTGCTAGTTGGTCATGAAACACAATTGTAGGCAATGTATGAGTTTGCTTGGAGTATCAGACTGAAAAACTAATGCCTTTGTGGTCCAAAAAACGACATACACATTTTGATTGTGTATGTAAACTCATTTTTGTGTGAATGCAAGTGTTGCTTTGGGGACATCCCGATTCGCCTATTCCCATTTCGCCTATTCCTATTTCGCCTAATCCTATTTCGCCTATTCCTATTTCGCCTATCCACTAAGGCCTTTTTCCTGGAGGTGCCGTTTCGCCTAGGAACCCTCCTACACCCCGTAAAACGGACCTGTTTTAGTATTACTATTGAAGATAGACAGGTATCACATCACAAAACAACATAAAAGCATTACTGTACTTACCAATGTCATGGCAGAGAATCAATACACAACAGAAAACAGCTTTTTTTTGCAGTTTTGATGCACGTTTGTTTGTGGCACTCATGTTAAAAGAGGAATCATTAAAAATTAAATGAAGAACTATTTAAAATGTAAAAAAAAATATATACCAGCTTAGTCCAGCTTTACTGCTAAAGAGCAGGCGTCAAGGTGTTTAGGAGATTGCAGAATATATATCAAAATCATGATGCCTGACCCCCAATATTGCACATACTGCCAGACAAACAACTTACCTTCACCCATGCATCCATCGCTGCGTTGGTTGTGCACGGAACATTGCAGGTATCATTTCTGCACTTCCAGCAGACTTTGTCGTCCAGTTTTCGATTTAGCCGGTAGAGATGTCCTTCATACGCTAAAAGTTTTCCTCCACGTTGGCTTAGTATAGTTTCCATATCTCAACAAACAACTGGTCGGCAACCACTAACAGTCAAGTTAGAGAATTCGCAGTTAATAACAGCTCACAAACATTCATGAAGTTCGGAACACAATTTCTGAACTACACTCAACAATCTCATCGGAACACACGTTCTGAACTCTGCGTAGGTGATTTGACACTCGATGCATTGGCGAAATGACACCACGCGCCACTCTATTTTTGGTACCGGGAAAAGTGATGGAAATTGTGGATAGGCGAAATGGGAATAGGCAAATCGGTACCACACCGTTGCTTTTGGATCCACTTTTTCCTTCATTTTCCCCCTTCCCCCTGTCCCTCTGTTCCCAACTTTTTGTGGCTGGGTGTAGCTTCCATGAAAATGATCTGCAGGATGTTTTATTTGTTTATTGAGGACATATTCAGTTGCCTATTTTGGAAAGGGGTCACATTACACTTGCCTTATCGGCTAGTTTTTAAAATATTTTTTTCAAAGATAGATTTTCTTTATCCTTTTTTGTACTCCCAGTTCTTAAAGAACAGGGAGTACTTTAGAATGGGAATGAAGAAATGCTCTGTGTGTGTGTGTGTGTGTGTGTGTGTGTGTGTGTGTGTGTGTGTCCGTGGTCAAAATGTGTTCCACTCGCTCCAGACAAAACTACTGGGCGATCTTTCTGAAAATTTGTAGGTATGTTCGCTATGGGTCAAGGATGATGCCCGATGTTTTAGTTTTACCGTTACAGCTGTTACTAACGGCTGTAATGGCCTGTAATGGTTTTTCTTCTCCAGGGAATTTCTCAGAAAGTACATGGCTGATCTTTGTGAAAATTAGCAGGTGTGTTTATTATGGGTCATGGATGATGCCCGATGTTTTTAGTTTACCCCGTTACAGCTGTTACTAACGGCTGTAACAGCTGTAACGGTTTTTCTTCTTTATGGAATATCTCAAAAAGTACTTGGCCGATCTTTCTGAAAATGTGTGGGTATGTTCATTATGGGTCACAGATGATGCCGGTGTTTTAGTTTACCCCGTTATAGCTGTTACTAATGGCTGTAACAGCCTGTATGGTTTTTCTTCTTTATTAGAATATCTCAAAAAGTACTTTGCCGATCTTTCTGAAAATTTGTAGGTATGTTCACTATGGGTCACGGATGATGCCCGGTGTTTTAGTTTACCGTTACAGCTGTTACTAATGGCTGTAACAGCCTGTAACACTTTTTCTTCTTTATGGAATATCTCAGAAAGTACTTGGCCGATCTTTGTGAAAATTAGCAGGTATGTTCATTATGGGCCTCAGACGATGCCCGATGTTTTAGTTTACCCCGTTATAGCCGTTATGAACAGCTGTAACGGGTTTTTCTTCTTTATGGAATATCTCAGAAAGCACTTGGCCAATCTTTCAGAAAATTTGTAGGTATGTTCATTATGGGTCACAAATAATGCCCGATGTTTTATTTTACCATATATTCCATTACTAACGGCTGTAATGGACTGTAACGCTTTTTCTTCTTCATGGAATATCTCAGAAAGTACTTGGTGATCTTGTTAACATTAGCAGGTATGTTCATTATGGGTCATGAATAATGCCCGATGTTTTAGTTTACCGTTATAGCCGTTACTAACGGCTGTAACGGCCTGTAACGGTTGTTTTTCTTCATGGAATATCTCAGAAAGTACTTGGCAGATGTTTGTGAAAATTAGCAGGTATGTTCATTATGGGTCACGGATGATGCCCGATGTTTTAGTTTACCGTTATAGCCGTTACTAACGGCTGTAACAGCCTGTAACTTTTTTTTCTTATGAAATATCTCAGAAAGTACTTGGCTGATCTTTGTGAACATTAGCAAGTATGTTCACTATGGGTTACGGATGATGCCCGATGTTTTAGTTTACTGTTATACTGTTACTAACAGCTGTAACGGCCTGTAACGCTTTTTCTTATTTATAGAATATCTCAGAATGTACTTGGCCGATCTTTGTGAAAATTAGCATGTACATTCATTATGGGTTATGGATGATCCCCGATGTTTTAGTTTACCGTTATAGCTGTTACTAACGGCTGTAACGGCCTGTAACGGTTTTTCTTCTTTATGGAATATATCAGAAGTACGTGGCCAATAAATTTGTAAGTATGTTCATTATAGGTCACAGAAGATGGCCGATGTTTGCCAGAATAGCCATTACTAACGGTTACACCAGTCCAAGACGGTTTTTCCTCTTTTATGGAATATCTCATGTGTATTCAGGATAAACGGGGAGTATGTTTATATGCTTTGCATCTTGTTTTTAATTTAGGAGGACATCAGTGTTAATTGACCAAACTGTCTGTGATCCACCAGATGTTCATCTTTAAAACAGTGACTGCCTTCGGCCCCCTCACCTGCTCCATCTTCACCACCACACGCAAGTTCTTCACCATCCTGTGTTCCGTTGTGTTCTTTCGTCACCCAATGATTGGCCGCCAGTGGCTGGGCACCATTCTGGTCTTCCTGGGTCTGTTCCTCGACAGTTTCTATGGGAAACCCCTCAAGACAGACTCCCTGCCCAGCTGATGCACATTGGGCTTTAGCCGAAAGATCTGAATAGTTAAAGTATTGACCTTGGTGATTTACAAATTAGAATATTTTACAGAGTATGTTCTGAATATTTTAAGCAGTGACTCTGCTATGCACATGTGTTTTATGGAAGATGTTTTGAATTTTTTAAGCAATGAATATGCTACGCATTATAAGCAGTTGTGCATGCATACACACATACATGACGTCTGGGTATTGACAAGCAAACACGCTTATAGATGCACACACGCATAGATGCGTACACACACACACATATCCACATATGCACACATTTTTTTTGCATTCTTTTACTGATGGCCAGATTTTGAGATCAGTGCCATAAGATTATCCTTTGCACACAGAGCATCATTATCATCATTGCTTTCATAATTATTTATTATCTTCATCATTATTATGATCACCATGTTTAAGAGGAAACTATGTTGTGTGGATGATTTTGTAATTGTTGATATTTAAACTTATGTGTTGTTGACAAGTTTGATGTGTAACTCTCTGAGAATGTGTGTGTGTTTTCTGTGTGTATGCAGTCATTGTTATGACATTGCGTACTGAGGAAGTGACAACCATTCCTTCATGAACAACACATTTGGCTGAGAAGAAATGAAGCCATTTCAGTCTTCATTCATGTCCGTTTTTTTTTTAAATTGTAATTGTTCATCACTAAGAGGTCTCCATCACATGACACTGCATGGCTGAAATGTACTGATATTGTGATTTTGCTTTTTTGAGGTTGTTTGCCTTATTTTGGGGCATCAACCCATCAGATTTAGGGTTTGAAACAGATGGATATTGGATACAGTTACTGTTGACAGGTTATTATTTTGCATTCAGGTTTGTTTTTTTCCCTTTAATCAGAGGTTATAGCTTTCCCCGAAGTTGGAGTATCGCTGCCTTTATGGCGGGATGAAAAACTGTCATACACACAAAACTCCACTCCCTTTGTTGGGTAGATGGAATTTATCCTTGCCTGTCTATACAGGGAGTGTCTGCAGGAGTATCAGCCTGCATACGCAGAAAAGAAGAGGTTGTAGCATTCAGAGTTATGCATACTCTTAGAGTAGAAATGAATGAATATGTAAATCAATTGTAAGCTCCCTTGACCCATGGTGTGTACATCTGTTACGATCGGTTGTTGAAGCAACACGTCTTCGGTGCATCACAGGTAAGCAAGACTAGAAATGATATATGAATCTTGGGAGGGGGGGGGGGGGGGGGGGGGGGGGGGAAGATTTGTCGATATCTACAAAAATGTAAGATTTGAATTGTGCTATGTCTCTGTGTGTTGACCTGGATCCAGAGAGCAAAATATGATTCATAGAAGGGGAAGGTGGGGTGGAAGGGGGTGAAGGACTTAACTCGGTCTCAGCAACAGAAGAAAATGAGCCTGAAATGTGCAAGTGCCACCCCAAGTGTAATGAGAACAACAATGAGGCATGAACCGTTTCAATGTTTGTGTGGTGATGCTGGAGATGTAGGATGGATTCTGGTCGGGTGTGACTGAGGTGAAGAAAACTGCTCTGTGTTGGCTGAGGTCGGCATCCACCCAAGTACTCTTCTAGTCATCACATTTTTCTTTTAACCTGCATGTATATTTTCACTGCCCTGAACTTTCCTTATGTTTTTTGTTGTTGTTTTCTTTTTTTTTGATTGCTGAACAGAGAGTGTAGAATTTGTCGCTGATCTGTACCAGAATTGAATGAATGTAGTGTACAATCTTTTGTGATGTTAGTTCTTGCTATCTTAGTTTGATGATCACATTTGTGGCTGCCTTAATGGCAGGATAAAAAAAACGGTCATACACACAAAACTCCACTCCCTTTGTTGGGCGGTTTAATACTTGCCTGTCTATACAGGGGGTGTCCGCAGGAGTACGAGCCTGCGTACGCAGAAGAAGAGAAGAAGTGAACAATTAAAACCAGAGTTTGTGAACAATGTACTTGGCATTTTATATTTGTATGAGTTTATGAACAAAATGAATTTTACTCGTTTTTCTTGTCATTCTGTAACAACCGTATTACATGCTTTTTTTTTTTAAGCAAGTGGAATCTGTATATCATTTTGTGACGCCCAGAATTTACGAAAAGTTTTGTTTGCTCTGTTTACTGTGATCATAACATTCTTTTAAGCCCTTTTGCTGAGAAATTACAGACAAAAGATTGTTAGTAAGTGATGTATACCAGCCAAGCCTTGCTAGTGTTTGGAAACTGCCTGGAACCAACTCACTGTTAAAATCTTCACTGAAATAGCCGATGGTTTGCCAAACCATCTGTGAGTAAAAAGAAACCAGTCGGTTTCCCATAACATCTCTAGTAAACCCCTGAACAGTATGGCATACTCATTGCTGACTTAAACCATAACATCTCTAGTAAACCCCTGAACAGTATGGCATACTCATTGCTGACTTAAACACTGTTTTGTTTCTCAGAGTTTTGTCATGGTGTGCCTGTACAGTCTATTGTGGCCCTGTTATCTACCATTGGAATTGTCCTGATAATGCCTGTATAATCATCATGGCACCAGTATCCACCATTGGAATTGCCATAGTATGATACAGTCCATCAAGGTCTGTTAGCCCCCATTGGAATTGCCCTTGTATGCTTGTGGAATCCATCTTGGCTCTCTTATCCACCAGTAGAATTGCTGTGGCATCCCACTATAATCCACCAGGGCTCTATTACATTCATTGGAATTGCCTTGTGTTTGCCTCTATAATCCACCAGGGCTCTATTATCTAGCATTGGAATTGCCATGTGTATGCCTCTAAAATCCATCAGGGCTCTTATCTACTGTTGGAATCACTGTAGTGTACCTGTATAATCCATCATGGCTTGATTATCCACTGTTGGAATTATTAGGGTATGCCTGTATAATCCATAACGGCTCTGTCATCCACCCATGGAACGCCCATATAATACCGACATGATCCACCTTTCGAATTGCCAAGGCATACTTCTGAAACCCACCGGAGTTGCTGTGGCTGCCAGTGTAATTCATCGCTGGAATAATGTCTGTATAATCTGTCGTTGGAATTGCCACAGCATGCCTGTGTAAACTATCAGTTGAACTGACGTGACATGCCTCTGAAATCCACTGTTGGGTTTGCAGGGATATGCTTGTACAGTCCACCATTTTGGATTTCCTTGGCATGCTGCATAATCCACCATTGGAAGTATGTCTGAATAATCTGACATTGGAATTTCCGTAGCATACTGTATAACTCGCCATTGGAAGTATGTCTGTATAATCTGATGTTGGAATTTCCGTGGCATACTGTATAATCACCATTGGAAGTATGTCTGAATAATCTGATGTTGGAATTTCCGTGGCATACTGTATAATCCACCATTGGAAGTATGTCTGAATAATCTGATGTTGGAATTTCCGTGGCATACTGTATAAACCCACCATTGGAAGTACCGTAAAGTTCGGACTATAAGCCGTGACTTTTTTCCCCAGCTTTAAACCCTGCGGCTTAAACAACGATGGCGCTTATTTGCGGATTTTTCCGATTTCAGGAGCATCACAAACCCCCGTCTATTCTTAGCTTCTCTGTAACTCACCATATCGTGTTTACTGTTCATGAATTTTTATGATGCTTTTAACTACGATTTTCTCTGTAATCGTGTAATGGAATCAGTAACCCGTTCAAAATACAGGAATCGACATAAGTAAAGCCCATTACTGATATCTTTTTTCATCATTTTGTCTTCTACAAAAATGCGATCGCTTCGAACGGCGCAATGTGTGGGCCGTTTCCGACCTGTTTAATCTCGACTAACACTAGCTGAATTACGAACAAAATAACTAAGCATTGGCACGGTATTAAGCGAAATAAAACAATCGAATCGTTTCATTAATGTTCTGGTGTGTTTTTATATGCGTTATCTTACCAAGTGCGTCTTGCAATTCAAAAACGATTAGCGCATTCGACTCGGTCATTGTCAGACCATGGCTTCGTTCCGCCATTGTTGAAATCGTGGACAGGGAGTGAAGGCTTGCATTTGATACCTTCGCTTTGATTGGCTTGCGCTTTCGAGTACTCAACCAATCACTTAGCTTGATACACCAATGAATGCAGGAGAGAACTGCCTTTCTAGCGCATCGTTAATGCGTTGTTGTTTTTTCGGTATTTTTTAAAGCAATGATGTTGGAAAGACAACACTTGTAAGAAGCCTCATAAAAACTTCGATTCTAATTGATTTTAAACACATCGTACTAAAAAAAAAAAATATTTTAAAAGACTGAAGTAAAGCTGGAAACATGCTCTTGTATTCTGACCTATTTAAACGCCAATGAATGCAATGAACACATTGTATGTGTTGATTTTCGACACTATGTTAACTCAACGCTCGGCCAGCTGCCGCCTGCGGCACATCGAACTGTGTTGTATATATCTGCAGCTTATAAACCAGTGCGGCTTATTTGTGAAAAAAGTTCAGATTTTTAAAAAATTTAGTGGGTGCGGCTTATATACAGGTGCGCTCAATAGACCGAACTTTACGGTATGTCTGTATAATCTGATGTTGGAATTTCCATGGCATACTGTATAACCCACCATTGGAAATACCATGACATGTGTGTATTATCCATTAGTGGCACAGCCGTGCTGTGACTGTAAAATCCACCAAATGAATTGTGATGGCATGCTGGTACTACCCACTTGTGCATTGTCATGGCATGCGTGTAAAATCCTCCATCATCCACCTGTGGAATTACCATGGCATCCCTGTGTGATCGGTTATTGGATTTCCAGTGACTGACAAACCTGCATAATCCATGGAGTTGCTATGGCATGCCTGTGTAATTGCCATGCCTGTGTCATCTGGCATTGGATTGCTTAGGCATGCCAGTGTAATCCATAAGAATCGGCCTGATATGTATATAAAATGTTCTGCCTGTGTGTGTCAGTGTTCTTGATCCTTACACAAATTTCAGTTTTCATGTGATCATCTTCAGATTAGCATACTGGGCAGACCAAGAGTGATTTTTTTTTTTTTTGACGGATGTATTAGTCGTAATTTTACAGAAATAATATGACAAAGTAAAGCAGTGTCTGGTTCAAAGCGAGTCAAATGTGCTTTGCTGTTGGCATTGATATACATTAAAAAAAACCATGATTCTGTCGGTTGGAATAACACAGTGGGAAAGTGTTGGACAGAAAATCTGTATATATTGGTTCAATCCCTTTTTTTTTCTTTTTTTTTCCCCCAAGGAATTTAAAACAGGTTTAGACAAGTAGAGAGAGAGGGGGGGAGGAGGAGAACTCAGAAAGTGGGAGGTGGGCTATGCGTCATAATTTCTGATGCCCAAGATCATTCAGAGGCAGTGCTGTGCATGTGTTTGTTGGTCCTCCAACACCACTGAGTCACAAGCAGATGGCAGTCTGTGATAGGGCCTGGATGAGGCATACCCCAAGGAAGGATGTTAATAGAAGCAGATATTAATTGATCTTTGTATGACAGAAGTATAAATCTCATCTGTGATGTCTAGCTTGGAGAAGGGAGTGCTGGTCTGTCTGTTTTTTGAAGGTTTTTCATTCTCATTCCTTTCTCACGGTAAATCTGAAATGTGGAGTTCAAGACACCAGTTTGGTTGAGTGATTGTGATGAGATGATTTCAGACGATGACCTCTAAGTGGCGTCAGTCTTCACACAGAGACGGTCGTCAGTCAGGTGTAACTGTGATGCTTCTTGCAGTTTTGACATTTTATCTCCCTTTCTTTTCATCTTCTATTTGACATTTTAGATCACATCTCTGCTTTTTGTCTCTCTCTTTGCTTTTTTTATATTCCCTCATGGCTTCCTTTACCGGGAGTTGCCTGTCTGTACACTTACCACTTTTTCCTGCTTGCTGTAGCTATTTGTGCCATTCCTGAATGGATTTTTGTTTCTTTTTATTAGGACGTGTTATATTCTATTGGATCTCTGTGATGTGTGTGGCTGTTTAGAAAAAGATCCACCTTGGCACCGGGGAAACCTCAGGGGATGTTTATGTAAGTGCATTGATGCATTGAGAGGGACAGTTATCATCCGCCTGTCTCATCTGCCGTAAGACTGTCATCCACAGTGTCTGAAGGTTTTATGGACAGTTAAGCCACTGTAAATAAGATGTTTTATTTCATGGTATATGTTTTCTTCATTAACCATGGTCCATGCTGCGAATACTGATTCACCATGTAACACACAAATACCGCAATTATTCACTTTTGGGTTGTTGTTTTTTGTGTACTCCCAGTTCTTTATAGAACAGGGAGTACTTTAGAATGGGAACAAAGAAATGCTGTCTGTCTGTCCGTGTCAAAATGTGTTCCACTCGCTCCAGACAAAACTGCTGGACCGGTCTGTCTGAAAATTTGTAGAAATGTTCATTATGGGTCATGGATGATGCCCGATATTTTATTTTACCAGAATAACCGTTACTAACGGCTATAAATGATAATTTTGTGATTTACAGTTTGAGTAATAACGATTTATAAACTTAAGTGTAACCAACTTTTGAAAGCGCCTCGTGGTCAGTAATCCCGCCTAATCACGCAGGCGACCCAGGTCCATTTCCCCAACCGGAGAGCAGCTTTTTTTTTTCTTTTCTCTTACATACAAAATTTCTACCACCAAAAGGGGAGAAAGTGCTATAGTGACTGATTTATATATATATATATATATTTTTTTTTTTTTTTTTTTTTTTTTTTTTTTTTTTATGGAGTACGTTTATATGCTTTGCATCTTGTTACCCCTTTCTTCCTTACATTGTTGTTTTCTTTTTGCTTCTTGTTTTTTTTGTTTTTGTTGTTGTTTGTCTTTCGACCAATATTTGTAGAAGTAAATCAAAGACACAAGGAGAATAAAACGGTAAGCACTGAATCATGAATTTGCATCATCATTTTTGCACCCAATCTGAAGCCAATAAAGGCCCATAATTCTGAGCCAGTACTGCGTGTACCATACACCCAAAGAACAAACGATACCTAAGCTTTTTTTTTTTTTTTTTTGGAGAAAAAATTGTAGCATTTCTGCTGTGTATGAATACCTGGTGAAGATACATGGGCATGCTAGGAACTCATGTTTCATGGGCAAGTTTCTTTGTTGTGTCTCTCTCATCAACATATGCTCGACAAAAAGGGATGATACTCGCAACGCCTTGGACTTACATGTTGATTAAGCATTGCTTTGCACTCTGCTGTGTCGTTATTTGTTGTTTGCCTTTATGTCTCCTGGACTTCTAAAGCCTTTCCTGTAATGTTGTGTAAGCAGGCATTTCATGTTATGTAAATTGTTGCACATGTTGGCATATAACCTCAGTGTTCAGAGCATCTTTTTTTTCATGATTTCTCCCCAAAAATATTAAAATGAGATGCTAAAATGATACAGTCACTGACCACATGTTTGTTCCTGTTACAGTGAAATTCTGATCAGGTTTGAGCTCTGTCTAACTCTGTGGAGGGCTCTGTCCAGACATGAAGGTCTTCCTGTTTAAGTCTGAATTGCATTTGTTATGGTGTCAAGAGCCATTCTGAAGACTGGCATGAATTAGCTTTGAGACTTTTGAGAGGCATATATAATATATATCTATTAGTAGGATTAAGACCTTTCAGGGTCATACGGAAGATTTCCATTAATTGCCTGAGAAACTTTTGAGAGGCACATATGAAATATGTCTATAAATAAGATTAAAACCTTTAGGGGCCATTCTGAAGAATGCATGAACCAGCTGAGGAACTTTGGGGCGTAGATGACATGTATTTAGACTAAGACCAGTGGAGTCCATTTGCCATATTACTGCAGGTGGGATGGATGTATAATTTGAATGCAGCAAGTAGAAGACCATTGGGATTTAGCTACCGTCAGGTTTTTGATCTTACCCATCATTTTATTTCAGTGTGATTGTTGGACTTTCACCAGCAGATCCCTATAAATTGTCAGGCTTAGTCATCTTTGACAGGATTCCAATCTGAACTGTCAGTACAACTTGCATAACCTCCTAAAAGTGCTGCACTCATTTCCTCCTTCCTGTCACTCTCCTTGACTCTTTTTCTTTTTTTTAATGAATCAGTTGACTGCTGTTTTTCTAAACAGTAAAATAAGTGGGTATGTTTTGCTCCTATAAGGAAACCTAACACAGAGTAACTTTTATTCAAGACTGGCACAGCCTTTAAACTTGAATAAAGTCAGACAAATACATAGACGAACAATCTAACAGTGGGGAAAAACAAGCACAGGCCAACAACTGAACTGTCTTCATAGTAATGACCTGGCAAAGATTTGGACTTGAGGGGAGGGAGAGGTGAGTTTGAAGATGGAGAAACTAGGAACATGAAATTTAAAATAAAAAAAAATTTAAAAAAATGATTTATGACCTACCAGCTTTTTTTTTTGGTGCTGTATTCTGGTGAGTAGATAATGAGGCTGTCCATTCAGTGGTAGTGTCTGTTAGCCCGTATGTTTTTTTTTTGTTTGATAATAGAATGCTTGTCACTAAGTCTTTTAACCATTTTTTTTTTTTTTTGCTTGCTGGGCATTAAAAACCAAGCAAAATGGTGGGCATGCTTTGCAGGGATTAGTTTTAAAACGGTTTAGCCATTGTATTAGTAATTGATCTATGTATGTAGATTTGTTCCCCTTTGTTGGTCGTTTTTACTGGGGGGACCTTTTCCCCAATTTGTTGACGGCTCCAAAAAGATCTGCTCAATCTGGTGAGGTACATCTGTATGCATTGGTTCATATTGTATACTTGTGAGAATATTTAGTTATATGGACAAAAAGATGTCTATTTGAGGATCATTTGCAAGGCTGTGAGCGATCAAATATGTGATATCATTAAAAAAAAAAAAATTATTTGGCCACCTCCTGTGCACAGATGACAGTGGGTGGATTGGAAGGATGTGGGAGCTGGGTGGGGAGTTTGGGGTTCAACCCTCCCCAGTCATCAGTGTTTCCAGTTGTGAGTTCAAAATCCATAACAGTTTTGGAGTTCTTATGGCATAACTCGCCTATAATGACTGACGGGTCTATTAAATGTGATAAGAGGAGGCTTGATGCTTTATTTGTAAATAAGCTTTATTTTATGAATCGCTGAAAACAATCAAGAGTCAGTTTAGGAAAACTTTTTCATAACTGTCAGTCACGACAGCTTGAGTCTAGTTGAAGTAGTTTTTCAGTCAGTCCATGCCATCATGGTAGTGTGTTTCTCTGCAGCCTGTGAGCAGTGAAAGGTTGTGAAGTGTATGCCCCACGATTTCAGAGATTTTTGTGTGTTTTTTTCAGGGAAACATGGGTACTATGAAAATGGCTGTGAAGTTGGTTGAAGACTGATCAGCAATGTGAATGGGTCAAGGTCGGTCATGTGACATTGAATGTAGCGTACCTGCATGGAAAGGGCACGCCAATTTCCAACATTTTCTAATGCGGAGGTTTCTCCATTTTTTGTTCCCAAAGAGACAGTGGTTACTCTTTTCCCTGCAGAAAATAGATGGTGAAAAAAAAATGTTAGTAACTTTGGGAAGAGTTCTATTTTCAACTGAATGAAACGAAAGTTGTAATACAGGGTCTAGTAAATTGGGTACTCCCACAACCAACCCCTTCGGACCCTGTCCTTAGCCCAAGCTGTTCTTTAGTTTTCCTTCATGCAAAACGGCGGTGTGAATAGTACAAATATCTGAAGACTGTGGAACCATTATCAGTGTTGTTGTTCTTTAGTTTTTTCCTTCATGCAAAAAGGCGGTGTGAATAGTACACACCATTTGAGGACTGTGGAACCATTATCAATGTTGTTCAGCGAGAGAACAGAAGATCTCTAAAATTGAGCGTAGTTTTAACTGTTTCAAGATTGAGTGGAATGTCATGGATGTAGATTCTTTTTAAAGATTTTGTATCATTATATGAGTTTTCCTAATTTATTGTGAGTTTCAGATGGGAACATTGTTTTGAATGCCATGAATACAGGTTGTTTTTAAGATTGTTTACATTTTTTGTGTAGAGTTTGACTGATTTTGTTTCAAATGGGAATATCATGTGTTGAATGCCATAAATTGTTTTTTGAGGATTGTTCACACTTTGAGTTTTTCTGATTTATTCTGTGAGTCAAATGAGAGTCATGTGTTGAATGCCCTGAATATGCATTTTTAAAGTGTGCTGACACTTAATGTGAGTTTGTATTATTTATTCCAACTTTCAAAGCATGTTAAAAAATTGAGCACAAATTTAACAACTGAAGATAATGGGTGATACAAAATAGAATTGGCCTTGACAGATTATTGAGTAACTTTATGAATATTATTTCTGATTGTGCTTTGATTTTGGGACCAAATAAAAAAGGAGAGAAAAAAACCTAAACACCAATATTTAGGAATTTATGGTTTCATATTATATTTTTTATTGGTTGAAGCAAATTATTTTATGTTGCGTATAGAGCTGCTACTCATTTATTATATTTTTGGCAATAGTGTCTTTTTTGTGCTTTTATTCTGCAGGTGTGGAATTATTATGGTGCCTTACAGTGAATAAAATCATATTATTGGCAATATCACCGTCTTCTGGATGAAAGTTTGTATAAAATGCAATTTCTCACCATTCTTCTTTCTGTAAGTGTGTGTACTTGTGTGTTTACCTTAAAGACCATTTAATTCTCGACTATTTATCAAGTCTTTTTCATCTTTTTTCTGTAATGTGTGTATTTGTATCTGTGTGTGTGTGTATCTTTGTGCATTATTTGTACTTAATTTCATTCACATTAATTTGGGTAGTGTATAGGTATATGCACAAAACATCATAAATGTACCAATGTTTGCTTCGATAATGGTATCTAAGGGAACACAAAACAATTTCTGATATTTGTTTAGCATCATTCTGAAGATTTAATCAATGTGGTTCACATAATGACATCAAAACATGGCCCAAACATGTGAGGGCATGCATGTAATGTACACGTAGTCCAAGCCTTCCCCAAACTTACTTGATCAACATATTGTCTTCCAGGTATTACGAATGCTGCTTATTAAGGAAGGGGATGTCTTGTTGATCCCATCTTGAATTCAGTGAGAGACAGACAGCTGATTTTGGAAACAGAAAGACCTTTCATGGCTCTTTTTTTTAATATGGGCAGTCACAAGTGAAAAACATCATTTTTCAATATCTTATTTTCTGTGGTGATACTCCGATTCACTCCCTTGCCAAGTCTGTTTTGAAACTTATCTGTTTCAAGTCGGCTCTTGAAATCTACCTCATTAAAAGTTATTTGTAGAATACCACTGCTGCTTTTTGTCATTTTGCACACATGGCTTGTGTACACCTGAACTGTTCATTGTGCTATATATAGTGTGTGTGGTGTGACACTGTGTCCCAAATGCAGTGTTTGTGTGTTAGTGTGCAAGCATGCGAGTGCGTCCATATTTTTATCCCTCATGAATGCAGAATGTATGTTTGGTGTGGGGTACGTGTGTGTGAGTCCTGCATATATTTTAGATATTGTCAAACGCCCAGTACCCTTACGTTGTTGGGATGAGCACCATAGGCTTTTTTCCTCATCATGATGCAGTAGTAGTTGAAAGAGGGGAACTGGCCAGAAGTCTGAAGTACAGATAGATGCAGACCCCGAGATGACGGCAAAGGAGAAAATGAAAGTTTGTACTTGATTATGTCAGATGCAGGCAGCCAGTGTAGAAGTGGACTTGGCCTACAGGAATATTTTAAATGAAATTTTTTTGAGATGATAGTTAAAGTCATCACTCCAGTTCTGTCAGTGGTCCATCAGATCCATGGAGTACTGTGATAATGAACACTGCGTGGGTTGCATCCACCTCATAAGGTTGTGGGCAAGTGTCTGATTTACAACAGTTCTTCAGGGGTTCTCCCGTCAGCATGGTCGTCTCTTATGTCTGTCCGCCATATCCCTTCTATTATTATTTCTATTATTAAGAGTACTTTATAAAATATATATATATATATATATATATATATATATATAAATATATATATATATATATATAATATATATAATTATATGAGCAGGCAATGTAAATAGACTGCCTTCGAGAGAGATTACGATGGTTCCCTCCATGCAGCTAGTGATGGGTTTACTTTATTGTAATATATTTTCATAATTTTAAATGTACCCATTTCTTCCATCTTCAACCCCCTTCCCCCCTCCACCCCCCCCTTTTTTTTTTTCCCTTTAAAAAGTTGAAATTTTTCCCCAACTCATTACTATAGGACGGAGGAATTGTTACCTACACTTTTTTTCCCCCCCACTATTTATTGTTCACACAAATCATACGGTATTGTTTAAGCAAGTTTGATCCTAAAATTTAACTCTTTCCGGGGGAATTTTATCTCGTGGGAATATGAATGTGGCCTACAACAGGGTTTGTGTGCAAAGCGTGTTACATTGACACCACTGCACTCAACGATAGCCATTGGAAAATTGGTGCATTTACCTTTGCCCTTTGGTCTGAAGTTCACGTTGATTGATTTAGTTATAATATCAGACAAAATCACAGTTCCACTCTTCAAATTTCGGCCACGTTCAAGTGGGAAAAAAGAAAACAATACAACTATAATGTCCATCTTTGGCAACTGGACAGAGCAATTTCTTTGCACTGTCCAGTTGCCAAAGATGGACATTACGTAGTTGTATTGTTTTTGTTTTTCTCTTGAAAAAGGCCACGTGCCGGAAATTTTAAGATGGAATTGTGATTTTGAGTACCGTTTTCTTCCCTTTGGAGGACTATTGCTTTTGTTTACATTATAGTTGTTGTTTTTTAAAAGGGGGGGGGGGGGGGGGGGGGGGGGGGGGGGGGGGGGGGCGGGGGGGGGGGGGGGGGGGGGGGGGGGGGGGGGGGGGGGTTGGGGGGGGTTGGGGGGGGGGGGGGGGGGTGGTTTTTGGGGGGGGCGGGGGGGGGGGGGGGGGGATGGAGGGGGGGGGGGGTGGGGGGGGGGGAGGGGGTTGGGGGGGAACGAGTGCAAATGAACTGCGCTTTCGTAGAAGCGGGGCTTTCCTGTTCTGGCCACCGGGGGGGGAGTTGGGTTTGGGGTGCTACCCCTGTCCCTGCCTGTGTTTTCCGGGGGGGGGGGCCGCGCCGAATTGTCATTAGATCGTCCCTCCGTCGTTGGCATGAAGGTTGGTGAATTGGGGGAAGGGATTTGGGGGAGATTAGGATTGTCTGAACCCCTCCTTTGGCCCCTCTCTCTCTCTCTGTCTCTGTCTCTCCTCTCTCTCCTCCTCTTTAATAATGCAACAAACGTGTGCAGTTCTCAGGAACAAAAAGTCTGCACCCGCTCGGTGGTTTTCATACTAATGTATCCACTACACACACACACTCACTCACTCACTCACACGCACGCAAAGCTCGCAGGCACACACACACACACACACACCACACACACACACACTCACTCACTCACATACTCACACTCTCTTACTCATTCACATACCCCCCCCCCCCCCCCACACACACCACACACACCAACATGCCCGCGGCAAAGCACGCACGCACTGTGTATGCGCGTTCTTCCCAGGTCATTTTTTTCTAGACGTTTTCCCATTTGATTTTGTTTCAGTTCGTTGTGTTGTTCCGAGATGTCTCCCGCTCTGTTGCTCATAATGATGTTTTGGTTTGCCCAGCGAAAATGGACCAATGACAAGTTTCCCGAATCTGATCTACAACTCTGTCCTCCCCCTTCCCCCCCTCCCCTATCCCCCACCCCCTCGCTCCTACCCCATACCTCGGGGCGCCTCAAAACCCCTAGCCCCCCCCCCCCCCCCCCCCCCCCCCAATCCCAGGCAAATTGATCCGTCGCTGTTCAAGCTGAAACATACGGGAAAGAGACTGACAGGTGCATAAGACTATGACAAAAATTGGGAAACGTATCAACTACTTTTTCCCTTTTTCCTAAACCCCCCCCCCCCCCCCCTTTCCACCTCTCTCTCTCTCTCTCTTCTCTCTCTCTCTCTCTCTTTCGATTTAATAGCGATTTTATCAAGTGGAAACGAGAACACTGTGATAGAATTTGCGAAGTATATCGCAGAAGCTGGCACTTTTCGTAAAAAGAATATAATATAACGAATGGAAAAGATAATAACCTGTTTAACAGTGCCTTTGCTCAGTAGTAATTACTGTAACCTGATTGTCAATGTCAATGGTATATTGTGTGTGCGCACACGTGTGTGTGTGTGTTGTGTGTGTGTGTGTGTGTGTGTGTGTTGTGTTTTGTGTAGGGGGAGGGGGAAGTTGGTCGCGTGGATGGATGGGTGCTTGGTTCGTTGATCCTTTTTTGTACATTATATGTATGGAGAGTTTGCAACATCGCAAGGGAAGTCTTTCGCATTCGTTTCCTTTCAGTCGCTGTTGTGCACAGTTGTTGCTAGATATGACTCATGATACGCCCTTGCCAACAGGGCCTTTTGCTAATGGCAATAAAATTGTCAGTGTCAGTCTCTGTCCTGTCTCTCTCTCTCCTCTCTCTCTCTCTCCCTCCCCTCCCTCCTCTCCCCCCCCCCCCCCCCTCTCTCTCTCTCTCTTTTTGCGGTGGGAATGAGTTTGAAGCACTGTCCGTTTCGCACGATGACCACTCAACCTGTTGACGTCCAGCCAGACAGAACGGAGCTATGGCCCACAACAGCCTGAGGCCAGGCCTTGCCGGAACTAACTCATTACGATGACAAACGACGCCTAATCAGTAGCAATGGCTCTGTCCATCCTTCGCCCCAGCTTCAATGACGATTGTTGACTTTACCCCCCCCCCCTCCCCCGGGGGGGGGGGGGGGGTGGAGGCGCTCATCACCAATGACCACGAAGACCTTCCTTTCTCATGGCAGGGCAATCTTGAGAAGGTGTTGAGACTCTTGAGAAGCAATCTACTGGGGCGCATGTTCCGCCTCGGGCTCTTCCACCCAAAGGAGGCTCCAGCCTCTTGACGGCCCCCTCCCCCCCCCCCCCCCCCCCCCATCAACAAAGTCACTGTGTCGCCATCATCGCCACTGACCTCCGACGACGGGCAAACATTATGACGTGCCAATTAAGACAGGACTGAGAACCCGTGGGATCTGTTCCTCTGTGTCTGTCGTCGCCAACAGCCGCCAATGAAGACGGCAAGGCGTGACCTGGCCAGGTATTTGTGGTTCGTGAACAGCCCCAAGTTAAAGGAACTCGAAGACATCATTCTGGGGTAGAGGGGGAAGTAAACGAAAATGCCGACCACCGATCTCCCCACCAATCAGAGGACATCATTTTCGGTTCGTGGAGTGAAAAGGTAATGCCTGAAGGTAACATAGAAACTCATTTCCATTTTGATCCCTGGCCCTTGGGTATTTATCGTGCGTGCGTGTGTGTGTGTGTGTGTGTGTGTGTGTGTGTGTGTGTGTGTGTGTGTGTTTGTATGTGTGTGTGTGTGTGTGTGTGTGTGTGTGTGTGTGTGTGCGTGCATGCGTGCGTGTGTGCGTGTGTGTGTGTTTGTGTGTGTTGCAATATTTCATGTGTTATGTTTGACAACATTGTACACAAAGGTAAAACAAGTGGTGAACCTGTAAGAAGACTTTTCGCTTTTGAATAAAGATCACCTGTTCAGGACTTTCTTTACAAAACACAGAAGAGACTGCATCTCTACTGTGATAGCATAATCTAAAAGCCGTTTTTGAAAGATATGTAACTGTGAAAGAGGAGACTACAATGTTCAAATCTATTACCACCCAAGGTTAGAATATTACTGGCGATTCCATGCATTTATAAAATCTGTAACAGATGATACATCGAGCCTGATAAGATACTGACATTGGCAAATATGACAAACAAGACATTTGATTTTGCTATTGTCATGAAACAAACAAAAACCAATGCAAAGTATTTCTAAACACTAACTGAAAGAGTACATTGAAGGAGCAAAAAAATCACATCGTTGCATTTAAGCATATAGTAATCCAGAATTGTTTTTAAAGTGAAGAGTACATTGAAGGAGCAAAAAAATCACATCGTTACATTTAAGCATATAGTAATCCAGAATTGTTTTTAAAGTTCGAAAACCAAAACAAGCAAAGAAAAAAGAAAAACAAGTAAACAAAAGATAATGCGACAACAACAACATATTTAAAAAACAAACAAACAAAAACTTAGACCACAACAACACCATATATACGAGAAGAACAATCGCCGGGAGAAATTGAAATCATAACCTTTTTAAAGCAAAACAGAAACACAAACAGAGAGAGAAATGGACAAGAATTCAGTAAATAGGGTCAACCAATAATAACAAACGATGAAAAGGAGAGAGAGAGAAGACAGACAGACAGACAGACAGACAGACAGATAGGTAGACAGACAGAGACAGAGAGAGTTTTCAAGACAAACACATTTACGGAAATGGTGCTGCACCCGAACTGACAGGGAAACGCTGATGTAACTTCAGTAATAATAAACCTGGGGAGAGGACAGACCCACCCCGATCCTATAAACACCCCCCCCCACCACCACCATCACCACACCACCACCACCACCACCCACTTCCCACCCGTTTCACTCCTCTCCTTGCCCGTTCCCCCTCTCTGTCCAGCTCGTTCCCTTCAGAGCACCATGATGCTGTCCGTGTTTGTTCATCTTCTTTCCTTCCGGGCACTTTTCATTGTCCACTTTTGCTCAGTCTGTCCGCTTCACAGCGTGAGGAAGATGACCTGCCTCTGCACAGCTCGTCTGCTTCAGTGTACAATGAATACAGCCTGCCTTTGTTCAGCTTGTCCGCTTCAGTGTACAATGAATACAGCCTGCCTTTGTACAGCTCGTCCGCTGCAGTGTACAAAGAATACAGCCTGCCTTTGTTCAGCTTGTCCGCTTCAGTGTACAATGAATACAGCCTGCCTTTGTTCAGCTTGTCCGCTTCAGTGTACAATGAATACAGCCTGCCTTTGTTCAGCTTGTCCACTGCAGTGTACAAAGAATACAGCCTGCCTTTGTTCAGCTTGTCTGCTTCAGTGTACAATGAATACAGCCTGCCTTTGTTTAGCTTGTCCGCTGCAGGGCATGATAAATGCATCCTGCCTGCACGCGGGCGCGCGTCCACGGTGTGTGATGTGTGTGTGTGTGTGTGTGTGTGTGTTGTGTGTGGTGTGTGTGTGTGTGTGTGTGTGTACGTGTGTGTACGTGTGTGTGTGTGTGTGTGTGTGTACGTGTGTGGACGTGTGTGTGTGTGTGAAGGGAAGAGGGCAAAAATATAGCTAAGAATCACAGAAAGAGGAAGAGTACAACTCAACAACAGCCATACAGCACACAAAGGCACCAACACATGTGACAAGGTGGACCAGCTGTGGTCCTGTTCATCCCTGATGAACGTATAGGATGTCTGATTTCCATTTTTGAAAAAAAAAGTGTGAGTGTTCGCGTAAGCAATTATTGTATTTGCGTAAGTTTGCATAGTGTGTGTGTGTGTGTGTGTGTGTGTGTGTGTGTGTG
Organism: Conus ventricosus; assembly: GCA_018398815.1. Classification (NCBI taxonomy): domain Eukaryota; kingdom Metazoa; phylum Mollusca; class Gastropoda; order Neogastropoda; family Conidae; genus Conus; species Conus ventricosus. The sequence continues at coordinate 10,172,613 of CM031627.1, forward strand.
TGTGTGTGCTGTGTGTGGTGTGCGTGCGTGTGTGCGTGCGTGCGTGCGTGCGTGCGTGCGTGCGTGGTGTGTGGTGTGTGTGTGTGGGAGAGAGAGAGAGAGAGAGAGAGAGGTGTGTGTGTGTGTGTGTGTGTGTGTGTGTGTGTGTGTGTGTGTGTGTGTGTGAGAGAGAGAGAGAGAGAGAGAGAGAGTGTGTGTGTGTGTGTGTGTGTGTGTGTGTGGTGTGTGTGTGTGTGTGTGTGTTGTGTGAACGTGTGTGTGTGTGTGTTGGAGAGTAAGAAAGTCTTTGGTTCTCTTGGTCTGTCAGATGATGGTACGATTCTTGGTGCTTGGGGACGAAAAGAGATGGGTGAGCAATCTTAGAAAAAAAAATCCTTTTTTTTTCTTTTTTCTTTTTCAAGCTTTCGCTCTTGAAGATAACAATTATCTTCGTCGAATGTTAAGGAGATTTTACACGAAAACTGAAGAAGCTGGATTATAAGCTAGATTGCTTAAATTTCGTCTTTTTTTCTTCTTCTTTTCTTTCTTTTTTTCTCTTTTTTTCTTTTTCACTCCTCTGTCTCTTTTATTTATAATTATTACTGCATATGTCGAGCTACGTGATTTGTCGCATTTCGTTCTCTCCCTCGCCGTGGAGACACAGCTCATGCCCCCCCCCCCCCCCCACCCACACACACACACACACACACACACACACACACACACACACAGCAGTCATAGTCACAGTAAAAGCATAATATTGCAGACTGAATTGTTCCTGTCTGAGAGACAAGGGCCATGGCAGTCAATCACAGGCTTTAGAGTTTAAAATGCTAATGGCACTTGGTATAAAAGACTTCCTGAAGACATTCTTCTGTGCTCTGGGTATTCTGTAGCGTCTTCCTGATGGAAGGTTTTCAGAGTGGCAGTGGAGTGGGTGTGAGGGATCAGAGGTAATATTCACAGATTTCCTGATTACAGAAACAGTACAGACTTCTCTGAGAGCAGATGGCTTTTTCCCTATAACCTTACTTGCCTGATTGACAATTCTGGCGAGTTTTGCTCGCTCTTTCTCTGAAAGATTTCCAAACCAGACAGTAATGTTGAAAGACATTAGACTTTGTATTAAACTTACATATACCTTTTCTACTACGTGCTGACTGTCATTAAACTACGTAATTTTCTCAACAGAAATAACCTTTGATTTGCTTTTTTGAAGACACTGTCAGTATGTTGACTAAAAGACAGCTTATGGCCAATGCGCATACCAAGATATTTGAAAACAGTTTCCATTGTCTGTTCATTTATCACAACTGGTTAAAATGAACTATCTGATGTCGGAAAGTTTAATACAAGTTCTTTGGTCTTACTACAATTAAGTTGCAAGAAGCTGGAAGAGCACCAATCCTGTAGTTCTAAGATGTGACTGAAGTATGCTTGCTCATTTATAGAGCCTTCTTTAAACAAAAGACTTACAAGAGCTATATCATCAGCATCTTTAAATAGTTTCAAAATGGAGTGACTGACGGCGGAGAACGAAGCAAAATTTAGAAAGAGAGGGTGTTAGTTACCGCCAATGACATTGACAAACAAAGCACATGACAAGACACGATGCATTTCAACCTCTTGGGTCTTCTTCAGGCAAAACAAAATAAATCACATTTAACACTTAAGACAGTACAAACAAAGAACGAAAAATGACTCATCTGTTGTTGTCCATGTGGTGGGGAGAATCCTTATTCTCCCCACCACATGGACGTACTGTCCCAGCCCTGATGTGGCCCTTTGCGGTCGGCTGGGCTATAAGCAACATTATCTTATCTTGTACTGTCCTAAATGTTAAATGTGATTTATTTTGTTTTGCCTGAAGAAGACCCAAGAGGTTGAAATGCATCGTGTCTTGTCATGTGCTTTGTTTGTCAGTGTCATTGGCGGTAACTAACACCCTCTCTTTCTAAATCTTTAAATAGGTTCAGAAGTGCACCCTGGATTTTCATTCCATTTGTGTAAATTGAAAATAACAAAGGAGATAGAACAAAGGAGATAGAACACATCCTTGAGGAGCATCTGTGTCTAAGACAGTTTCCTCTGACAAACAACCATCATTAATACTCTCTGGGGTCGGTTTTCAAGAAAATTTCTGACCCACTTAACCCCCCCACCCCACCCACCCCCCACCCCCGCCCCGATACAAACGGCAGTAGCCAATGAATGTAAATGCCTCTGGGAAGAAATAATGAAGCAATAAACATTTTTATAGCAGGGATGAGATTGGGGCAAGGGTGGGCTTAAGACAGGCGACAACGGCAAAGAGTGAAGAGGGGTCGATGGAAGGGAGGGGGGGGGGGGGGGAGAGGAAGGGGACTCGCGTGGCTTCCCCAATAAACATGTCAAGGCTTTGTCCAATCATTTTGTCCCCATGACTGGCGATCAGTTACAACCAAGGGCGGCATTGCCCAAAGCCTTATCACCTCCCCAGCCGGTCATGGGTGTTTCTGTCCCAACTCCTCTGCCTGCCCCCGGCCACCCCCCCCCCCCTTCACCCCAAACCAAAACACCCACACCTACCTACGCCCCTCCCTTCTCTTCCCATGTCCTTGCCCTCCCCCCCCCCACCCCCCCCCCACTCCCACCCCCCACCCCCCCTTTCTTTGTTTCAAGGCCGGAGCTCTCGACTATAAAAAGTTGGAATTGGAGAGTGACGCAGGACAGAGTGTTTTGCTAGGTAAGTCGTGCGTGTATGTGTGTGTGTGTGTAGTTGATAGCGCTGGTGTTGGGATTCTGATGGAACGTCGCCGCATTACTGTTTTCTTCATGTTGTCCTATAGGGTGTATTACACCAGTCTGCAGTCTCCGGAGGTTGGTTCATGTTTCTATTTATAAAATATTTTGTTATGTTATGTTCGACGTATTGAAAGCCAATCGACGTAGATTCGTCATGTGTAAAAAGTTTTATCTTGAGACTAGAAATGTGGTGAACTTAAGGAGAAGAGTATAGGTAGGAAGGATTAACTTACCGCTGTAAAATGTTATTGATCTGCGTGAAATTGGTTGGAAACTGTACCTGCATTTGGTCAGATATCAGTTCTAGTATACTAACGCCAACAGGAAAAAAGTCCTTGGGAGAGAGTACACACACACACACACACACACACACACACACCATACCACACCACGCCACACACAATCTACGTTTGTTAGACACCCTCACACACAGCAACTTTTGATTGTTAACTCTTCAGCCAGTCTTTTTCAATATCGGTTATTTGCAAAGTGAGGTGACTGAAGACGGAAATCTAAACAAATCTTTAAAGTATTACAATCACTCCGCCAAACAACATAGACAAACGAACCACAAGACAGAACACGACGCGTTCCGACCTCTTAGGTCTTCCACAGGACAACGATACTCAGGACAACGAAAATGAAGAACGAGCAATCGCTCGTCAAATTCGGCGCAAGATCGAACTCTCAAATTCGCACGACACTGAATCAGTATCTTGAATTCGTGCAAGTATCGCGAGAGGAATGCTGCCCCCAGCATGCCACTGATCGACAAGGGTAGGCGTCTGTTAGAGTGGCCCAAACCAGCGCTCACGGACATGCATCTATGTCGCGATGAAAGCATTGACGTCTTAAATACTGCCAAAGATTTATTCAGTAATGACGTCATAGTGACTAAAGTTGTTTTCTTTTCATTTGAATCGCTGGCATTCATGCCCAGAGGACAGAGAGCACACACGAGTGACTTCACGATGTGCCTGTTGTTTTGACCGGCCATGGCTACGGGCAAACGGTGTGCGCAAAATTGGCCCAAGACTTGATTTGTCGTACATCTGTGGGCTGCTTTTCAGCGGACTCGTGTGACACGAGGAGTGGCGTTTAAAGGCAGTAATCGTATCGGCAGAGGGGCTCGTGTGAAATTGTCGGAGCGTTTGTCTACGGAGCTGGTGGTCGTGTCTTCGAACAACACTGAGTCGGGCTTTTTTGTTGTGGAGTAAATGGGTATTTGATTCAGTTCAAGGAAGGTTAAATGCTACGGAAGAAGAAGAATGGGTTCCACCTTCCATCATCCTATGCCCCAGACAGGGTGGATTATATCTGGCAGTTCACAGTTCCTTCGGCCAGTTGAGTATGGGGCAACTTTTAGTTTAATCGTCTCGGCTAATTACACCGACGAGTTCATCGTGTATTTAAAGGGATTTCTTTTGGGCCCGATCATGTGGCGAACTTGGAGAACTGTAGAGAAGGGGCCTCGTAGTCAATTAGTAAGAGCGTTTGCCTGCCGGACTGAAGTTTGTGAGTCCGAATTAGTATTTTTTTTTTTTTTTTAATCATTGCTTGAAAACCCTCTCTGTCCACCCGGCAGGTTACGGCGGTGGAAAATGGAATGGGTTTCGTCTTCCATAGTGCCGTGTACTGGACACGATGAACATCAAACTGCAGGCCTACAGCCATTAGATTATGAGTTTTTAATCTTCTATAAAACATTTTTTATCATGCTGGCACAAATAATTTCTTCAATGATGTCAGTCCATGGTAGTTCGTTGAAAAAACCTTCACGCCTATACATCTGTCTTATTGAACAGCATGAGCGATCTCAGATGATGTTCCAAGACGGAATCTTTGAATCTGGGTCCATACCTTTCTGATGCTGGAAAGAAGTTCAGCGAAAGCTTCTTTTTATCAGTAGATTGTCTGTTCTTGAGGGGATTTGGATTATAGGGCCTCGTTGGGCAGAAGCTTGTCTGTTCTTGAGGGGAGATTTCTTGGGCATTCTGTCTTTTACTGGGATGAGATAATCCTCTGCCCTCATTATAGTAAGGCATGATTGATAGTTTGTACAAAGACAAACATTGTCGTTTCCGAATTCCATGAAAACAGAACATAAGGTTATCATTTACAGTGAGTACATCAGAAAACCGTGGCTCACCACTCCCGTTATGTTGTGGTGATGTTTGTTTTATTCTTGGTCGAGTTCAGGAGGAGCCCTCCAGATGAAAAGCGACCACATGGGTCTTAACATCGCCCATTCCCCGAGAATTAACTTGCATATTACAGACAAGCGTGAAAAAAAAATTCAACCAGAACAAAGAAAAACCAAACTGGCAACTTGACCGGAATTTTGCAGGCCACTCCCTTACATTAGCTCTCACACAATTTGCGTTGACAGGAGATCGGTCATGTGAAGAAAAACTGCTGCGCGCATCCCACAGCATTACTCGTTGCTGTTTCACTGACAGGTGAAGCCAGTACAACTCGTGACACGGCCAAGCTCTTGACACACGGTCTAACATTCCTTTGAAGAGGCTCACCGTCATTAGGCTCTTCACCATGGACGGCCAAAAGGCAGACAAGAAAAAGATATTGAGAATGAAGTGAGGCAGGGAACAGTAAACAAGAAACAGTAAAAAAAAGAGAAAAAGATACATCCGAAGGTGCAGTGGGAATAGAGAAGTACTGCCCTTGAATGCCGAATCCCGCCTTGGCTTAAGACTGTGTCAGGTCAATTGACATAGGCTAGAACACCAAGGCTACATCAAAATGTTGTTATGCTCTTAGTTATGCGGGGATTGTCTTCAGTCGTGAAAGCTCCTAGCATAGCATTATCAGTCTCCAAAATCCCTTGAAGTCGGGGTGTGGCTGCCCATGTGGCGGAGTAATCAAAACGGTCACACACGTAATGTTCTCATCCCCAGCTGATGCATTTGTACCATAGTGTTCAAAATGCGTCGGCTGTTCTGATGATCCCTGGAGTCTTTTAGCCAGGGTACGACAACAACAACAACAACGACTGCCGAATCAATCAGCCGAGATCAATCCTGTACCTCCTTTGAAGCCTACGCTGTGTTGACACGCACGCACAGCTGGGGCATTCCATTCAGTGTCAAGGGACGAAACTGCTCCCTGGCAGGTACCATTGTGCAATGGCCACAGGACACCACACAGCAAAATTTTCACAGAAACGTCCCCATAAGTGTACCAACCCGTAGGCTTTTACACTTATAAGACGTTACAACAAACGTGGCTACAGAACCAAGAGGCTACAGCATTTTACTACGGCTGATGCAATCAGCCAGCCGGGGCTTAAGTGCTGAGGCGACAGTTAAGGACTACTACTGTTGGCAGTTTTATGGCTGATGTTCGATTGGTTAGACGACAGGTCGCGCGGGGACAAAATGGCCGTATTCCGATGTGCTTTTGTTGCATGACCTCCGTTACAAATGGACTGACCATGGTCACAGTTTGACAACGGTTGTAAAAAAAATTTAAAAATAAAATTTTAAAAAAAGAGAAAGAAATAGAAGGGAGTGGAGAGGGAGATAGCACGTTGTTCTTCTGGTGTTATCCATTAGATAAGGGACCTCTCTCTCTCCCCAGGGATGCTATTTCATTTGTCAGCTCGGGCCATGCAGTGCAGAGTCCTTGGGCAAAAGAGAGGCGGAATGCCGACAGCCCTCCTACCAATCAGAGCACGTTACTATTTTTAGGTACATGGATTTTTTTTTTTAATGAGTGAGCAAAATCCGAACAGATTTCCATTATTTTTTTACCGCTACCTTTTAAGGCAGCATTTATTTGTTCGTCTTGAAGATGAAGAGGATTATGTGTGGAAAGAGCTGAATGGAATTTCAGGTTGTTTCTTTTTTCATAGCTGATCACTCGCCCCTTCGTCTTTAACTTAAAAAAGGCAAATTAACAAACAAAAGAAAGCAACGGAAAAAAATGAACGAAAGGTGTAAACAAAGGACGCTAGAAACCACACACACACACACAATAATACGATCGAACACGGGTTAACTGCCTGTCGATAGTCATTTGTCGTACAGAATGTTGAACTTAGTCAGGTGATAACGTCATTGAAACTGCCTAAGTCAGTGGTGAGATTAACGTCCCATTGAAACTGCTGAAGTCAGTGGGTGAGATTAACGTCCCATTGGCCTGAGGCCCATAAGGACAAGGTACAAAGAAACTGCCGTTCGAATAATTCCACATATGGCAAGTCCAGTGAGAGTTATCTTCTCCTGGCGAAAAGGTCGCAGTTAGACTCGACTGCAGATCAGCTGGTGCATATTCACGGCGTCCGATTTAGTCATCGCGGCAGGAAATTTCGACGGAGAAGATACATAATTAACTAATCATGGATTAAGACGAAGAAGATTTTGTTCATTCATAATATCATGTCAAAATAAAAGCACAAAATTATTACACACACACACAAGACACGGGTGTGATTCGATCTCAAATCGCCTGTCACAAAAATGCTGAAGTCCAACACCATATTCAAAACGCCTTAGATATCTTTCTGCCACCCCCTCCCTCCCCCTCACGCCTGAAGGAACTGGTAAACGACCAGGGCTTCACCAAGCGCAGATAAATTAATGTGTGTGATGATGAGGATCTTGTCGCGTGGCGAGGCAACCTTAAAACATGAGAAAGAGGCAACATCAGGCGGGAGACGGCGATTTGACTCTCTCTCTCTCTCCTCCCAACACACCTAGACAGGCTAGATATCTTGCTGCAAGGTGATGATCGCGAGACCTGCCACAGAAACGACAGAGGGAGCGGATTCAATTGACTTTTCTTTGAACCTGATGCGTGAACCTCACAGATAGCCACTGGCCGCAGCCTGGCCTCTGAAATTGACAGCACTTCAAACGAGGCTCGCAGTGTGCTTACAAAAGGGAGAATGTTGCAGTTTCTGTGCAACCAATCTGATGACGCTGCTATTCTGGATGTGCGTAGGTAGGGACAAATCATCATCATCATCATCATCGTCATCATCATGATGATAAGAATGATAATAATTAATGAAATGAAATAAAATAAAATAAATGATTGAACATAATTTCAAGATTCCTTTTAGACCTTGTGCTCTTTGAGGCAGCTTTTATCTTATTCGTATTGAAAATTAAATTACTTTTAAACGGGAGGAAGCTGCCTTGAGAACTGGATCGTTTAAGCATCGTCTTTTTTCACTATGAATTTTGTCTTTTATTTGCAAGTATCGATATCATGTTGGGGTCCTGATTCATCCGGTACCGTAAACTTGCTTGCTTTTGAGCACAGGTGCTGCGTGTGGTCCTACTTCTTGTGGCTGCTTATGTAATGTACTGCTCCCAATGACAGCACACGCACGCGCAAACACACACACACACACACACACACACACACACACACACACACACACACACACACACACACACACACACACCAAGTTATCAAAAATAACTTAATCATCCTATAAAAAGACCGGTTTCTCTGTTCAGTTAGTCAATATTTGCATTGTTTTCAAAAAATGAATGTATTCGTCTTGAAGCGGCCTGCAATTAAACACACGTAATCTTCAATACTCAGAGTAAGTCAGCCTTGAACGTCTGAGGGTGAACGCTTTTCAAATTGAAGTAATTAGCCTTACTTAATTAGAGTCAACACAAGGCTACTAAAGACAGCAATTGTGATCAGGCTGTGATACCATGGACGAGAGAGAGAGAGTGAGAGAGAGCATGTCCATGCAGAGAGAGAGAAGAGAGAGAGAGAGCACGTCCATGCAGAAAGAAAGAGAGAGAGAACACATCCTTGGTCGGAGAGAGACGACAGAGTGACAGACACACACACACACACAGAATCAGGGGGTAGAGAGAGAAGAGGAAGACGCTAGGCCATTCCCGCGCAACAGGGTCCTCCATAAGACGCCGCATGGAGCCAACCAACGGATTCCTAAATAATTATGAGACTACACAGGCTGAATGAACTGCACTGCCAGCTCACAACCCCTCCCCCTCGTCTCCAGTGGTCGGCTGTTCAGTCTGTTGGCTGTTACGGTGGTTCCCCACTGCCCCGCTACCTCTCCACTCAACAGCCCCATCTTCCACTTCTTCTCCTCGTCACTGTATTGTCATTCAGACCCCCCTCTCTCTCTCTCTCTCTGATCATTGCATTTTTTGCAGAATGTTGCCACCAGGGCTGTGACGATGAATCGATTTGTCAACGCGCGCGCGCGCGCGCGCGCACACACACACACACACACACACACGCACTCACCAGCACCACCACCACACACACACACACACACACGCGCGCGCACACGGCTACCCTGCGGCGTGCATCATGGGGACAGAAATAAGGGGAAGACGGAAGGAGGGGGCGGTGTATGTGTGTGTGTGTGTGGGGGGGGGGGGAGAAGGTAGATCGTGGGAGATGAACACAATACCCACTCAAATCAAAATCCATTGGCGCTAATGATTCCGTGACGGCCATGTGTACAGTTCCCAGCAACCGTGATGTCAAACTCAAGATAAAAAAAACAACAAAAAACATTCAGGTGTCACAAGTGAAGCCAGCCTTTCGTTGCACTGTGTTTCAGGACTGACAACAGCTCAGCACAGCTGACCTCATGGCTGCTCAGATCCCGTGGAATTGACGTCAACTCTCGTGATAGGAAGTACTGTTCAGAGGTGTGAGAATTCATTGTTCCCTAGGCAGACGACAGAAAACAGACGACTTGTCGCCATGGCTGACAGCAACGGAGTTGAGGAAATTGCTGGTGTACATGTAAATATCGGTATGAATGGGATTGAAACGGACACAGACCCATCAAAACGGTTAAAGGACGGCGAATTGGTTAATAATTCCCAGACTAACAGTAGAAAGCAAAAACTTAGCTGTTCTGAAGAAACTTCTGATCTTTCAGAGAACAACCGGACAGACGATTCTTCTTATGGAGAGTCTACTTCTAACAATTGGAGTTTGGACCTACTTTTATTAAGTCCCACTGGCTATCATAATAGTTCAACTGTTGATGCATTTTTACCTTTAGATTATTCCTTTAAAGCAAAGTCACAGCCAGGAGGACAGTCGAAAATGGATCGCTTCCTGCGATGTGCGGACTTGCAACTCGGGAAGGGTTTTCTCCGGGAAGTCAGAATGCTCTTCCCTACTCAGAATTGGACATAAAAACTTCCAAAGAAACCAAACTCATTCGAGGAATTTTCACCATTTTTGGTGCCAGCCCGTCCTGAAGACGTCGATACGAAGTCCTCGGAAGATTGTGATCGTGGGCGCTCATTCGACCGTATCCACCTGTCGGGATCGAAGACATCAGCTGATACTGTTCCCCACGCAAGTTCTATGTGCCCTTCAGATACAACATACTCGGACGCAGTGCCTGCTGTGGATTCAGTGCCCTCAGAAAACTCGTTGGCCGTGCCAGATCCAGTGCCATCCACAGAACGTGTGTCGGTACAACCCTTGTTTTCAGCACAAGTGATGCCCTTGTCAGGTCCACCGCCGCTGATAAAGGTGGCGCCTTCAACAGATTCTCTGACTTCAAGTTTGATGTACGGTGTTTCTTCAGACCTGTGCCGCTACAAAACACAGCACCGCCAACAGATTGTGCGTTATCCTCGTCATCTGTCCCCTCCACGTCATCTGTGGTCAACACGTCGTCTGTGGTCCACACGTCGTCTGTACCATGTACGTGCCCTGTGCCGTGTAGAACATCTGTACTTTCTGCGTGTATCATGCCCGTCTTGTCCTGTCCACCCTATACATGTTTTGTGTCCTCCATGTTCTTCTCAGTGCTGTTCGTCCATTGTACTTTCCATGTGTTTCATGTGTACCGTGCCCTCTACGTCCTCTGTGCCCTCTACGTCTGTGCCCTGTACGTTCTCTGTGCCCTCTACGTCCTCTGTGACCTCTACGTCTGTGACCTCTACGTCCTCTGTGCCTTCTGCTGTCCTCTGTGCCCTCTACGTCTGTGCCATCTACGTTCTCTGTGTACTTCTATGTCCTCTGTGCCTCTCTTACGTTCTCTGTGCCCTCTACGTCCTCTGTGCCCTCCACGTTCTCTGTGCCCTCTACGTCCTCTGTGCCCTCTACGTCCTCTGTGCCCTTCCACGTCCTCTGTGCCCTCCACACCCTGTCTGACCTTCCAAGTTTATTGTACCATTTTTACCATCGCTGTTCTCCACATCTGCGGTGCTCCTCATGTCCTCTGTACCCTTTTCATCCTCTTTGACGACCATTGCCTCCCTAGGCCCTGTCCTATACGCGCTGTATGCCATGCACGTCCTTTGCATTCTCTGTCCCTCCCCATCATTTGTGCCATCCACGTGTTGTATTCCCTTCTCGTCTTGTGTACTCTCCACGTGGTCTGTGTTCACCACAACCTCGTTGCCTTCATGATCATGTATGCACTCTGAGACCTGTACACCTAGAGTGTTTTTCACAGATGCTGTACCTTTAGCATCCTCGGGGTCATCTGCATCTTGTGAAACCTGTGCCGGTGACATGACCTCTCAATGGCTTCAGAAACGTCCAGCACATGTGACCCTCCATCCAGTTCCATCTGTACGGAGGGAAGCCAGGTGACTGATCCTCTGTTTTCCTCGTTGTCCGGGGATCAGGACAAGGACCCTACCTCCACCTCCGGTTCGCGATGTGCGACCTGTCGCGCACAGAACATGAAGTCAGTGGTTTGTGTTTGGCAGCATTACCTTTCTGCACCCCAGCCTCTTCTTTCAGTTGAAAAGGAGTTTTCTGTTTATCGTGAAGAAGGTTACGGACTTTTGGCTTATTACTAGCCGGTGTCTATGAATAATAGAGACAAAGAAGTTGATAGAAGACAGTTTCTAATTCAGAACATCATCAGGGATACGAACAAAATTGTTGTCTTTAAGGCATAGAGAAAATGAAACGGATTGCATTGTTACCGAAAGCAAGGCAAAATACAAATAACCACCAAACAAATGAAGTGTGAAGTAGCGCAAATCTAATACACAATACAAAACAGCCAAGCACATTTTCAACAAGTATGTCTTCTTCAGACATTGCAAACAGCGAACAAAATGTGCGAGACAAACTACCCCGGATAGCAGTTCTGATTTTATTTAAAAAAAAGAAAAAAAAGACTACCTTTAGAAACAAAATACTTTCTAATTATATACAGTGATCAGTTAGGATACCGCTTTCGTTTATCTCGGTTAAGTGGAGCTACCCAGACATCTCTCTTCATTTAGCATTTGTACATCAGTATACATTACTGAATTCATCCATCACCTTCATCTCCCAGGAAGAGGTAGGCAATAAAGGAAGCAAGTGTACAAGTTAGTTTTTCTTTCTTTCTTTCTTTCTTTCTGTCTGCGTACACAGGCTGATACACCTGCTGACACTCCTTGTATAGACAGGCAAGGATGAATCCCATCTACTCAACAAAGGGAGTGGAGTTTTGTGTGTATGACCGTTTTTGTTTTTATCTCGCATTAAGGCAGCCATACTCCAGCTTCGAGGAACTTCAAGTTGGTGATTCATTCTACATAAATCTTTGGTGAACAGGTTTCAAATGAAAGATTTCCTTTCTGAACCTCAACACCCAATCACCAGCTCTTTTTATCTCTCATTTTGCTTCATAAGGGAAATGTGTTCATCTAAATTTTGCCTTTCTGACCTTCAGCTCCTAAAACACTCGGGTGCTTTTTTAATTTTCTTTTTTCTTTTTTCTTCCTCATTATGCTCCATTAGGAAGAATATGACCATTATGAATTTGGCAGGAGAATGTGTATAAAGTGAGTTGATATCGGCAACAGCCAATGAGGATGGTATGCACAACAGTATGGCAAACTTCATGTAATAAAGTAATTTTTCAAAGTTAAAAAAAGAAGAAAAAAGAAACCGGCTTCAAGAGGGAAGGAAGGGGAGGGATTAAAAAGAAATCTTGCGTGTTTTACTGCATGCAATGCCAGTGGATTTATATGGAAACATGATAAGCATTTTCCGTTGCCTTTGTAAGGAAGAGGAAAATGGGAAGGTTGGGAGCGTCCATAGTGGAACGTACAGTTGTACTTTTTCAAACCTGTCGGCAACATAAACAGGTCATTGCATTTTGGGTTTTGCACCTCGGATATCTTTTTCCTCTGTCACAAATTTGTTGTATTAGCATAGTGCTGGTCAATAGGTGTCTCTTAGAAAACATTTGAGTGGGTGGAGAGAATTGATGCCTTTGATGTGAAAAGAACTCAAAACCTACCAATGCACTAATCTACGAAGCTAACCACTACACAACGGCAGCTGTTTACTTTTTTTTTTTTTTTTTAATTATTCCTTTGTCAGTGTAACTTCCTCCTCAGTGGTCTCATTTTCTATTATTCAGCGTAGTTCCTAAATCACTTTCTCTCTGTCTCTTTCAATCTCCCCCCCCCCCCCCCCCCCCCCCCCCCGTCATCCCTCTCTTCCTCTCTGTCCGTCTTAACAATGACCCCTTTCCCCCATTTCTTGTTCCTTCCCTGCCACCTCTTTCTTGTTCGCTCCTTTCCTACGAAGTCCCACAAATCTCTCTCTCTTCTCTCTCTCTCTCTCCTCTCTCTCTCCTCTCTCTCTCTCTCTCTCTCTCTCTCTCTCCTCTCTCTCTCTCTCTCTCTCTTCCCACCCCTTCCTTCCAATTCCCCTTCCTCTTTGTCTTCGGACATGCCCACGGTCCGTGAGACTCGCACGAAATGGGCATCGTCATGACACCGAGCCTGACCATCGCTCCATCCCTGTTGTCCCACACGTCCCATCCCCCTGTGTCCAGCTCCTTCCCCATCCCACCCCCACCCCCACCCCACACACACACACGCACGGACGCACGCACACACACGCGCACACACACACACACACACACACACACACACACACACACACAACGCAAACACACAACACAACTTCCCTCCACTCCTCCCCCCGTTTGTCTAGGACTCCGGTTCTAACGTAGTGGTTTGAACAAGTGTCAGGATTCTGCCCAGTGAGGAGGACCAGGCGACCCCAGCCCATGGAGGGAGGGTCGGTCATTGCCGGATTGCCCCGTAGCCGTGGGCTCCTCGCTGCGTGACGCCCTCGTTCCGTTGTTTACAGCCCAAACGACCATGGAGGCCAGGGGAGGGGGGGGGGGGGGGGGGGGTCGGGGATGGGGGCTGAAAGCCAGTGAACATCAGAAAGTTGGATGCTGTGTTGTCCACTCACTAGCTCTTCAACAGCATGGCTTAGGGGTTCCGACTCCGAGGTCGCGCGAAGAGTTGAACTTGAAGCACAAACCACGTGACCTGAGCCTGGGAACAGCTTGGTCCTGAGGACTGGCCCCTGAACAACAAGTTTGATGTCGCTCGTCACCAAACACACACGTGTGTCTTTTGTTTTCCCTCTATACTTATTCTCTCTCTCTCTCTCTCTCTCTCTCTCTCTCTCTCTCTCTCTCTCTCTCTCTCTCTCTCTCTGTGTGTGTGTGTGTGTGCTTCCCCCTATCTCTGTGCGTATGTGTGTTGTGTGTATCTTCTGTCTGGTCTGTCCATTGTGACCAGTGGTGACATGTGACTGTGTGCTGTTATTAGTGAGGACTCGTTCATTCTCAGTTTTTATCAGCACGGATGCCTGCAGCACGGGCAGGGAAACTGTCCCTGCTCTTTGGGTACAGCTGCTGTCCTGCCGCCTCCTGCCTCTCTTTACCTCTGTTTGCTGCAGCTGTTTTTGAAGCTATCGGGTGCTTGCTGTGTCGGAACACACCAGTCAGCCTGGTCCAGTGCACACATTTGTAGCTGCTTTACTGGGATCCCAGCGTGTACTAAATTGGCCTTCACGCGGCCCCTGGGACATTTAAGAAGCGTATCTTGATTTGGGGTGTTCAGAGTTCTCCGGCGAGGAGTTACTTTTGATTCTGGACTTTATCCATTTGAATGACATGCCTTGTCTGTCGAAGCTGAGCTTTTAAGTTCCATGGCTTCAGAGTTTGTGGTCTCTTTCCAGTTCAGAATCTCGAAGTTTTGTGATCCTGTATCTCCACGGTATACTGAGGATTGATCAAAGACTGCGTATGTGGAAGTGTTCTAGCAGTTGTATGTACCCTGTATAAAGACCAGGCCCCACGTCCATGGAGAAGGCTGGTGAGAACAACTGTCTGACACACCGCCACTTAGGTAGAGTGCCGGATGTTGTGCTGGTTCAGCACAGAGGATCGTGGTTTTGTGAGGGTTTGGTCTACCTTGCAAATCCTGGCGTTGATCTTGTCTTGGTAGCTGTCGCTGGGGAATATAGGCCTACAGCTGAGATACTATAAGCCTTCCATATCTTCTGGTCGCTTCCTTCGATAGAGATGAAGGGGCGATAGCCTGCACACTTTGGTCTGGAACTGTGCTTCTGATGTCTTCTAATATCTTTGATGGTAAACCTAAGCAGGCGGGACACCTCAGCGAACCTGCCAACATTCATTTAAGCGCAGTCAATCATCTTTGCTTTTGCGCTCAGACAGCGTAGATGGTAGAGGGAACAATCCAGCCTGTATCTCGGGTAAACTCCATCCTCAGTGTTCCTGACAGCACGGCTGAGGACACAGGAGAAGAAGAGGTGAAAGAGCACGGAAGCCAAGACACACCCCTGCCTCATTCCACTGGCGATTTCAAACGACTTGGACCCTCTCTACCTGAAACTGCCAGGCCATTTTTGTTGTCATAAATTCACCATTTCTTTTTTGGACAACAAATCTTCCCAGGGCTGTCTACAATGCCTCTCTATTGACAATATCAAACGCCTTAGTCAGGTCAATAAAGTCTGCGTACAGATCGAGATTCCGCTCCTTGCGCTTGCCTTGCACCAGAAACTCTGCATAGTTCACGACAATAGTGTAGCAGCCTAATGAGAAAAAAATGAGACAAGGTAGAACATATTAATCACACGGGGGGTTGCTAAGTACATCTTGGTATATAGTAGGAATCACACGGGGGTTGCTAAGTACATCTTGGTATATAGTGGGTCAGAACTAACAGATTCTTCATGTCGTTTTGAATATTTTTACGTTCTTATTTTTAAAAAAAAGATTTTATTTTCTGGGCTACGGTTTCATGGCCAACCACCAGAATAAGCCAGGCTTGATTTGGCTGATGTAATTATTGGGAAATAGAGATCTTTTATGTAAATGTCAATATCTTAAAGTAAATATATGTATTGAAGAGGACAGGGTTTGCCATAAAGTATTTTATGCATGATGAATCGTTGGTTACAGAAAAGTTTGGATTGAGTTGAAGCATACCTGCCTGCAAAGAGAGATAGAGAGAGAGAGAGAGGTGGGGAGATGGACAACATCAAAGAAAGAGTGAATGATGCCGAGAGAGGGGAGGGGGAGGGGGCGAGAGTAGGGGTGGAAGAAAGGGTTAGGGGTGGGAATGGAGAAATATGGGTAATGGATTCCATTGGTTGGACTCTCTACCTGTTACCCACGGATCGAGAAATATGAAAACTTGAGTCGGATAGTGAGAGAGACCGACGGACGGACGGACGGACGCACACACACGCGCGCGCGCGCGCACACGCACGCACGCACACACAAACACAACACACACACACACACACACACACACACACACACAACACACACACACCACACACACACACACACACACACCACACACACACACACACAATAACCTGCCTATATTCTTTCGGGGAGGACGGGAAATTTTTTTATAAACTTGAAGTAAAATTTTTAGGTGTCCTACTTACACCAAAACTAAACTGGAAAAAACATATTGACTCAATTGTTACTAAAGCAGTTAAAAGTTTGAATTTTCTAAAAATTGTCAGTCATTCTCCATGGGGACAGATCCTAAAGTTTTGTTTGCATTTAGCAACCAGTCTTGTACGATCAAGATTGACTTACGGACAGGAAGTATTCTTTTCTGCTTCGCGATCGCATTTAAAGAAACTTCAAAGAATTGACAGTAAAGCTGTAAAGTTGGCCCTGGGTGTACCTGTGCACACTAAGTCCTCTGAAGCTTATAAGATAGCAGGCCTTTTGCCACTTGATGAGAAAGGAAAATAAGTTCTGTAAAATATGTAGTGAGACGGATTGCGGTGGACGACCTTGAAGAGTTAAATACACGATCCGACATTGATTTTTCGAAAAATGCACAGAAAAATTCAAATTTAGAGACGCTTCGTTCATATGTTTCAGACGTTTTTTAATTCATCAAAGATTGACCCACACGAGGTAGCGCCTCGCGTACTGGTTCCGCCCGGGACCCCCTTGGGAACTAACGGAAGTAACAGTTAACATTTTTTCTTCTGATCTAAATTTAAAACGATTTCGCCGCATGTGTTAGCAGCATCTGTCAAAATTGACATGGAAGAAAAGTTTACTAACTATTTGAAAGTATACACTGACGGCTCAGTTCTTGATGATGGTAGTGCGGGATCTGGCTTTGTAATTCCAGATTTCAAAGCTGAAAAATCATATTATTTTTGGTGAGGGTCATTCCATATTTACAGCTGAACTAATTGCTGTCCTGATGGCATTAAATTATTTAATTTCCTTGCCAGTCTCAATATTTAATATCCTGTTTTGTGTTGATTCACAGTCAGTATTAAAAAGTTTGTATTGTTTTGAAAATACACAAAGAGAGGAATTATTATTTGAGATTAAGTACATGTTGCACTGTCTTTACATGAAAGGTACTAATGTTGTATTTTCTTGGGTTCCATCGCACACCTCCTTCGTTTTTAATGATCAAGCAGATAGAGCAGCAAAAAGGGGAGCAAAGAATATATTTGGTAGTATTAAGGTTGATTGTCCTTTATCATACAAGGAAATTAGTCATATAATCGAGAGGGATTTCTGGAGTCAATACAGTTCCTCATCAAAACCTCGTCAGCAAACTCTGTCAAACTTTGTGTCGATTAGCCGACCGGTTTCTAGCCTGACTTTTAGACTTTTATGTAATTCCCTACGAACCAAGTATTGCCAGACTGTTAAGTGCGTATGTCGTGGGGATCTTTCAGTTCAACATGTGATTTTTGATTGTGAACTAACGAAACCCTTTTTGAATGGTGTTATACCAAGTGCTGACACTGGGCATGTTAATGTGTTTGACTTTTTAGATTCGTTGCCAGTTGTTTCTCTTGTTAAATTAACGAGTAACCTTTTGGGAAGTCCATTAAGGAACATTTATAATCATAATCGTAAGTTAGATTATTTTAGTTATTTTTTATCTATTTTTTCATAGTTACTGTCCTGCAATTCATCTATCCTTTATTTTTGTTCCATGTAACCACATCGTCCTCTTTTCTTTTATGATAATAGTCTAAAATTGTAAACAATATGTTATTTAGACGTCTGCAATCACCTATATGTGTGACGAGACGTAAAACAGAATTCCTTCCTACACACACAATAGCATGCAAGTAACATGCGCTGAGATGACAATACTGATGATATTACAATATTAGACTGTCAGTCGTAAAAATATGTTATTACTACCGTTCAGACCAGTGTGTGATAACCATTATTAACTTCCACGCGTGCGTGCATGTTTGTTTTCCCGGAGATTGGAAGACGGACATTCATCATCCGAATCAAGGACAGAACTTTGAAGAAGTGGCACTAAATTGTCCTGGTTACGTTTACAGGTGGAGGCCAGTGTGACGTCTTACCCCGTTTGCGCAGAGCGTTCACCAAAGACCAAGTCGCTCGCATGGAGCAGGCGTACTCTGAGGACAAGTACATTACTCGGTGCCAGAGATTGGCGCTGGCCAATGATATAAATGTACCCGAGGGTGCCATCAAGGTCGGTTGTTCTCATCATGATCATGATCATAATCATGTTGATGATGATCATCATCATTATCATTGCTATTGTTATTGTCTTTTCTTTTTAATTTGTATTGATGTTCTTCTTCCTGTCTTTCTTTTTCTTCTTCTTCTTCTTCTTAGATGATGATGATGTAATTCAACTAGTGAGGGTATGTTTTTACCTGCGTTAGTTGGTGGTTTGGATGATTTGTTGAGGTGCCAGTAAAATTACGCGACAGGAGGCTAAAATCTTCGTTAAACGATTCATGCCATTCAGGATTGTCTTACAACAAAACGAACCGAATAAAATCCCAACGTGATAAATGAAGATCAGACAGGTTGTACCAAGGAACCAGCCGCCGTGGCGAAGTGGTTAGCGTCGCGGACTCCCGGCTGGGAGGTCGTGGGTTCGAATCCCATCAGAGGCATGTGGGTTTTTTCTGCCCCGACCGGCTCCCACCCAGAGTTGAGTTTGCTGTGGACTCAGTTGGGAAGACTGGGACCACACAGTCGAGTTTCATCCACTTAATGGATGCGTTTCTGAGAGTGTTGCTCAAATTTCATGACCAACACTGCAGGTGCCTGTATCTCTCGGGCCTGGTTGACGCCAGGATATATTATGAAAGGAAGCGTAGAGTACAGCCTGTCATGTAGTCTCAGACCGAAATGGAAATCCGTAGCATCATCTTAATCATCCTCATTCCCATTGATCAGCATTAAAAAAAAATGTCTCAAATTCTGTGGCCCTTCATGCCCTGCTCTCATGGTGACCTCAGTTTTGATGTCCTCTCCGCGTCTGTGGCCTTGGTTTGCTTCCGTTGGGGTCACCGGTATCGGCGAGTCCATGGGGCTGTCGTTGGACGGACGTGGTGGCGCCCTCCGGAGGGAGAGCTCACTCACGCCGGCTCCGCGACTAAGCAATTATTGTCGTCAGTAGGGGGCTTAGTAGGTGGTGTCCTGCGTATGTTAGATCAGAACAGGCGTCACTGAACACCACCGAAGTGACTCGGAAGCAGTGCAGTGTCTCCTCCGGTGGGTTGCCTCATGACGACTTGACATTGACTGCTCCCTGTGGATTGCTGGTGTCGGGGCTGCGGCGGGGCCGACCGGGCTGTGGCTGTGGACGGGGCGTCGGAATGAGCGGCGTGGGTGCACTGCCTCTGAGGTAGCGCAGAGGTTGGGACAGCAAAAAAAAAAAAAAAAAAAAAAAAGGTTATACCCAAGGACAGTGAACTGGAGGCAACTAGAGAGACTTGAATAACAATGTCCCTTTTGCAACAACAAGAAGAAAAATCTGCTGGTTTATAAAGCTTTTGAGTCGGTGAACTGGCAATATGTAAAAGCAGTTTGGATCGTTTAAGGCTGTGGTGACGACTTGTATAAATGAATGAAAATGTGACTTCTGAAATTGCTGTATGCGGAAAAGTATCTCGAAGCTTTGGAACACAGAGAGGTGGACGTCAAGGAGACTCTATTCACTTTCACTGTTTGTCTTGTGGTCAGAAACACTTTTAACACAGAAAACAAAATATTTTACAAGCGATACAGTCTTTACATTATAAGGCGGAGATGAACGATCTCGGGGAAAACTTTTTAAAACGCCGGATAAATATGAGGATATGTTAGATCTGAAACTAGGTTATGAAAGTGTCGGAATAAAACCCAGCTGACAGATTCAAGGAAAAGAGGGTGAAACGTCTGCCCGCTATCCCCCCCCCCCCCCCCCCCCCCCCTCCACATGTAAACATAGGAACTTGTTCATGAATGATTTATGTGAAATTACTGAAGCCAGATTGTGTTGGACCGAAAAGGGGTGGAAAGCGTAAAGGAGTAAAGGAGAGTGTAACTGTCTGGTGTAAAGTAGGCAAGGGGGCGGAAGTGCTTTGGTGTGGACTCCGTAATCACAGAAACACACAGGCGGAGCAAAGTCAACACACGGAGAGAGACGGCGAAGCCATTGTGACGAGCGGAGAGTACTCGGTGAACCCGCCACAAACCAGACTGAAATAGACGCTAAAAATGGCAAATCAATTTTCTCTAATACGCTTTGAATTCATATGGGATTATAGATTAGATGAAAAGGAGACACTTGGCACTTACCACTGATAATGGTGGTTTAGATATTCTTAATATTGAGGTAATCAAAGGCAAACATTCCAACGGTAGAAAATTTATGAGAGAAATTGCTCAAAAATTAGTTGTAACATGTTAGATGTGTTACTGGAATCGACCAACGTATGCTATATCAAGTGGGTTTTTTTTTTTTTTTGCAAAGATAGATATTCATGTGATGCAGAAAGTAAAGGAAATGAGATCCAGATCAAATGGTGCAAAAACATTTTAATTACGAGCGATGTCTTAAAGAGAATGGAAATCAGAAGTTGCATAATTATGTACTTTTAGTGAGAAGGAGAGATTTATAAAGGTTTTGCAGAGATTCGCAATACTTATCGAGAGGATTTTGAACGACAAATTTTAGGTTGAGTTTACTTTTAGAAATCGTCTTATTTGAAAGTGACAATCAGACCGAGGGCATTTTTAATCGGATTATTCTTGTAGCCAGACACATGTTTTCCAAGAAAAGAGTAAATAAAGTTATAAGATGTTAAAACTGCCAGAACGGGCATCTCTTGATTAAATTTTGCATCAGTTTATCTCCAGTTGCACAATATGTAATATGAAACCAAATATATCGCATTTTAAAATATTCCAAATTTTACAGTACAGTGGAAAAAACAAAGGTTTAGCAAAGGTGGACATGTAGAATGATGAAGATGAGTTTGAAGTAATTCAAAGCTTGCATTCCTTGATTGTAATGTGGCTTATCACTGTTCATGATTTATACTTCTTTTTTTCTGTCTTTACGTGAAAGACGTTCGTGGTTTTGAATTCGCTCGTTCGCTGTGCTTTTGTTATGAAATACCCGTGTTGCGTCTGAGACTTTCACAATGTGATTGATCGTGATTGTTATTTATCACGACACTTAAATGAATTGAAAGGGCGTTTCTCCAGTGTTCAAAGGCAATTTACATGTTGTGTACATGCTATTGATGCCATTGTTTTAACACTGATGTAAGGTGTTTTGAATCAAAATATAATCTACACTGCGATGGACAAGAAATTGCGCAGAAATACTTACAAGACTGACCAAAGCTTGGTGGAAATATGGAATTGTTCCCAAGGACGGACCCAGTACATTTTTGTGATGCTCTGGTTTAAAAAAAAAATCTGGGATATGTTCTGCAGAATTACACAAAACCTGTGGAACTAATTTTAACGAAGCTTTGTGGATAGATAAAATGTAGCCAATAGACGACCCCATTAAATTTGGGTGCGTTTCTGTAATGGGGACCCGGATTAAAGGGGGAAAATATGAGTTCCGTTCAGCAAGATTATGCAAAACTTAATAGCTGTTTTGTTTTTAGGAACTTGATGGAAAGATGGCGAAATCCGACATAACCTGAGTCTCGCATAATATAGTCATCTGCAGACACAGATCTGATCACCTGTTGACTTGGTTCATGTGGTATCAGACCGGATCGAGGAGCAAATCCAGTTTCCGTTTCATGTGGCCCGATTGCGCTCCGTGTGTGTCGTTCTGTAAATGTGTGCTTATTATCATATCGTCTCCAACACTGTAGTCACACTGGGAGCAGGTTATAACCTGATAAAGGCTCTGTGGCACCATGTTGCAAGTATCACTTATTTTCTTTTCATGTGCAGAGAGATGAGGAGAGAGAGAGAGTGTGTGTTTTGTGCGTGTTGTGTTGTGTGTGTGTGCACTAACCATTTAGATTTAATATTTGGGATTATATTTCAAAATGGAGTGCTGACGGCGGCGAACGAAGCAAGATTAGGAAATAGAGTTTGTTTAGAACTTACGCCAATGACATTGACAACAAAGCACATTGTTTGTGCTTTGTTTGTCAATGTCATGGCGGTAAGTTCTAAACAAACTCTATTCCTAATCTGGGATTTATATGTCAATATTTGCAGGTGATCAAATATTGAGATCGTTTGACAATATATACAGGTGATAACTGTGGGATCAGTATCTCAATGTGTACAGGTGACTGAAATTTTTTTTAATTGTTTGTGTTTAGAGGTGATGAAATGTTGAGAACGGTTTGTTATTATTTACAGATGATGAAATGTTGAGATCTGTTCGTCAGTGTCTATACATGATTAAAATGTTTACAAGTTGAAATCTGTTGGCAATATCTACAAGCGGTTAGATGTTTAGATCTGTCTGTTTCTACAGGTATTAGATATCGAGATATATGGTAATTTCTATAGGTCATGAAATGTTTGATATAGTTTGTCAATGTCAACAGGTGAGTAAACTTTGATACCCGCCAAGATACCGCGATCTGTGTGTCAATGTCTACAGTTGCTAAAAAGTTAATGTTAGTGCCAGTATACACACATGATTCAGTGTTGATACCGTCTACAATGTCTACAGGTGATTAAATGTTAAGATCTGTTCATCAGAGTCTACGGAATATTAAAGCATTATATATACGTTTGGAAGGAAGACTTCTACTTGTTTGTTTTTAAAGCACAACATCACTGCGTTTTTGTCTATACAACTAATACATGTTTTCTACCTACAGTACGATTTTGACAGATGTCATATTTTGACGGTGGCAGTAGTTATAATGATGTACCCAGTTCGATTATGTTAATGATGATTATATATAGTTATTGCTTCGTTTGTAGTAAATATGATAATAGCAGAGATCATGTAAAGATGATACTGCATACCAGTGTGTAATGCCATCAAATTTGATAGAGGGATGAAAGTGATGATATAACAAAAAACACTTCGTGCGTCCAGATCTGATGGTAATTGTGATGAAGATGATGATATTGATAGATGAAGAAGACACAAATACTAATAGTTAGCAATAAACTGTGTGCGTGTGTGTGTGTGTGTGTGTGTGTGTGTGTGTGTGTGTGTGTGTGCAGTGCGCACTGTGTTGTGACAGGTATGGTTCCAGAACAGACGGATGAAGGAGAAACGCCACCACATGACCTGCATGCAGATCTTGTCGAACCCAGGATTCCGCGCCCTCCTCACTTCAGCTGGTGCAGCCCAGCCTACCCCCGCCCATGGCGCGTTCCCCTTCTCCGCAGCTCCCCTTCTTCCTCCCTTCCCCCTGTCGGGTCGCAGATCGTCTCTGCCAGCCCTGTCTGCCCTCCACGCCAACCAACTGCCGCAGACTTGGTGGCATCACGACAGGAAGTGGTGTCACCGGCATTTGGCGTCGGGAATCCTCGCGCCCTTGATCTTCTGACACCGAGAGTGCAGAGGTTGCCTCCCCTACCAGAGCATTTAGAATCGTCGCTGTCCGCAGTAGCCTTCAGAAATGGCACAGGCTCCTCTCTGCTGAACCTTGCTCCTAGTGTCGGCCGTCGCCCATGGAAGCAGCTTACGCGGCACTGGGCTTAAGCCCCATGTACAATAAAGTGAGCCGTGAGGAGCAAGGTGTCAGGCTGGGAAGTCCCTCCCACTGCCCATGTAAACAGATTCCAGGTGTGCACACCCATGACGATCATTACCTGATGACGGCTGCTGCGGCTGCCGTACCATACCTCGGAGGGAAGGTGAGCAATAATCGCGTTGATGCCGAGACTTTAGGTGGAAAGCCGGGTCTTGTCCAAGAATTTCGGAACCTGTGAGACATGGCTTTGGGAAGAAACGATTGTCTGTGTGTTTAGTGGATGCACTAGGCCTAATACAACGTAGATTGCCACAGTGCAGCGGCTTCGTGAAAAAATGTAACAGTGTTACAATTTTGGAGGTCAATTTCCATTAAAAATGTAGTATGGTCACATTTTTGTGTATAAGTCATGAAAATTGTAACAATTAGTGCCTATTTCTGGCAGAAAATGTAGAAGATGGTGATTTACTGTATATTTAACTGCTTCTGGACAATTCAAATAGACGTGAATCATACAGTTTGTCATCCATTAACATCAAGAGATATGATTCACAGTATTCCATTCGGTTCAGTATTTATCAATCTATAAAACTGATCAATTGTTGCATAGTTCATACATCTTGGTGACACGCACGAAAAATGTAAACATGTAACAATTGTTATATTTATCCAGACTGCTCCATTGTTACATTTTTTTAGGGAGATTGCTTCATTACACATATTCCGTTGTATGAGTGCATTCCTGGACAAATCGGAAGAATCACCACATAGTAAAAAGACGTGGTTTTGGTGAAAAAGCAGATTACATCATAGAAGTCAGAGAATGAGGAGTAGGGGGTTATAAGAAGAACCGTGCAATTTATTCACGACATGCGGTTCATACTGACAGTTATAGGCCACCACCTTTATTTAGTTTCTTCCTAAAAGGGGAAAAAAATGGAAGTATGAGAGTCCTGAAACACTGTTGAGTGTTGTTGTGTGTGTGGTTGTGTGTGTTCTAATAATTGATCATCTTCTAGAGATTTGGACTAATGTCTTTTGAAGGGCATTGTATTTCAGCTTGTCGGTAGCAGGAATGTTGTGTTACCGGTTCACATGTGTGCCTCGTGACACGACGAGAAACCTTTCTCTGATCGGTTTGTTTTCTATATTTGCATGGGAGATACGAATCGTGTATTTCATGTCTTGCCGTGAATGACAGAATCATGGGTGAGAAACTAGGCCTGAATTGGCTCTTATCCACTGTTCTCTGGATTAACTGGTGCATAAATGTCCGTTTTTCTATTTCTGTTTTTATGTCGTCTTTTGGTCCCTTTTAAAACCGTACATGTCTACTTCTTTTTATTCTTTCGGTTTCTTTTCAGTCACCTTTTTGGGTTGTTTTTTAATACCGTCCCTGTCCACTTTCTTGTTTTGTTTTTTCCTCGTCCTTTAGTGCCTTTTAACACAATTTAAGGTTTACCTTCATACCCAGCTATTCCCGAGTTGTTTGTTCCTAGTCATAATTACTTACATACAAAAGTTAAAATTATTGATTTTAGTTATGTTCATTTTGGTCGTTGGTATGCGCATGATCTTTTTTGTTTAGTCTTTGATCAGTGGTGCTGAAGTTTGGAAGAATTAATTCATATTTTTAGCTAGTTCCCGAACTTGCCGACATTGGTCTAAGGGCTTCCATGAGTATTACATCAACTGGCTAACATTGAATTGTCCATCAGACTGTAGGTGGTTGGGAGGCCTTGCGTTCCAGGCCCATCAGAGGTCCGTTTTTGTACAATTCTTCACCTGTCGGCTGCTGCCCAACATTGAGTGTGCAGTCGACACACACTGGAAGACTGGAACCATACAGTCAAATTTCATGTCAATGGACGCTTCACTAAGGGCAGTGGCGACATTTCCTAACCAATATTGCATGCGTTTGTATCCATCGTGTTTTGCCTACACCGGCTTACATTGTGAAAGGAAGCACAGAGTAAAGCGCTGTTGTGGAATTTCAGACCAGAACAGTATCATCGTCAGTGTCGTCGTCATCATTGATCATCATAGTAAAAGAAAGTTAGTCTTGAAATCTGTGGCCCTTCATGCCATGAGGTATTGATGACCAGTCGGGATTTCTGCTGCACCTCGGCACCCATTGTGTGTCCGTGACAACAGTCGTCGGTATTGACAAGGTCTTGGGCAGGGTGTAATCCTGATTTGCCCATTCTCAAGTGGCCAGTTTGAGTGGGTGATCCTGTTTCGCCTTCTTCGAGTTCGTAAAAAAAAAAAAAACTCAAGACAGAAGCTGCTCTACTATTCAACGAAAATAAATAGTACTGGGGAAGAAACAAGCATATCAACAACACGCCTTGCACACATATACGTAAAGACCATACAGCATGCAGACATCACGCCTCGTGCGCACATTAGCAAAGATCTTGTAGCATGATGACATCACGCCTTACTCTAACATCCGCAAAGGCCATGCGACATCCGACATCATCTCTTGCACGCATTATGCAAAGACCTTGTGGCATGCAAACGTCACACCGTACACTAAAACACACAAAGACCATGCATCAGACGTCTCTACTTGTATGCACATACGCAGAGACCTTGTCGCATGCATACTTGCACACTCTGTTCAGTTTGTCTGTATGGCAGCCTATTTTGATCTTAAAGTTTATGAAATTGTATCAATTAAACAGTGAAAACAGATGGAAAATAATGGAACGTTTTTATTAATTGTCCAGAACACACACACACACACACACACACACACACACACACACACACACACACGCGCGCGGCACACACCACACACCACACACACGCACACACACACACACACACACATACATACACCACACCGGAGTAATACACGAGAAATTTAATATGAAATAATAATTATGATAACTGAGATCCTTGAGTCGCATTAATGTTATCAAACTGGCTTATCAATATTACCATCCCGCTCAGTTTTCTAGAGAACTACATCACAACAAAGCCCTCACACATGCACTGATACACGCAGGTTACTGAATAGTTTGACATGCAGTGCCCTTTTTAGGCTTTTTCTTTAATCGTCCTGAGCTTGTGTGTGTGTGTGTGTGTGTGTGTGTGTGTGTGTGCGCGCGCGGCGCAAACTTTTATGTTTTGGCAAGTTTCATTACTTTTATCAGTGTTGTCACATGTTAGGGATAGAAAGATGACATCAAGGAAACCATAATGTTTGTCTTAATTATGCCAACATACTTTACGCATTATAATTGAAAATTAGGAGTTTTCTAGGTAGAACAATTTTGTGGGTTTTCTTTTTCTCCCAATCATTTGTCTTGACATGCGTGTGTGGTTTTGGGTTTTGGGTGTGTGTGCGTGTTTTTTGTCAGTCATGTTTAATCAATTTTTTTGTGTTGCACATTATTTTCTTTAAGTTTTATTGACAAGCTGAAAATCGAATTTCTGCCAACAACTGAGAGCAAAGACCAGGGGAAGTGCGCTGGGTGAAGAAAAAGCATACACACAGAGCTGCGCTTGATTCTTTAATAACGTTTTGTTTTTTTAACGTCTTGTTTAAGTTCCTTGAAATTCTGTGATACTGGACGCACTCCCACAAAATGAAAAGGTAACTGGTGCTTCAAACACGAAAAATGGGCCTGTCGCGCCAGATCAGAATGGTGTGTTGTTCACTGTGAAACCTCTTGCATTGTGCGTGTAGTGCGCAGAATTAAAGAAATGAAAACGAAAAGGACACTGCACAGCGTGTGAATTTGCTGGTGAGCAAGACGATGACTACAGTCATTATTTCCCAGAATATATATGTTCAGCTGAATGGCCGGGTATACGGACTACCCCATATACTTCACACCACCTCCTTTTGAGCTATAATATTGAAGTTCGTAGAGGATCAAAACATATAAATACATAAATGAATGCATGTAACTGAATGATTTTGTAAGAAATGTGCACAAATGGATTGCTTTCATTGAAATATCTCTGGTGCAACCGTATTATTTCTGCTGCTTTCCGCATCGATTCAATGTTTCCATTTTAAAAAGAAAGAAAGAAAATCATAGGGTAGGCAGGACTTGCTTTTGAGTTGGCCATGGTCTTTTAACGTTCGTAAAAAACAAAGAGTCCGTATCAACCAGCTCGACATGTTCGCCTTTAAAAAGGTGAGAGCGTTTTCTGCTCAAACGTATAGTTGTTTGACATTGTATATTTGAAGAAGAATGGTGTGTGTGTGTGTGTGTGTGTGTGTGTGTGTGTGTGTGTGTGTGTGGATCTTTGCAACGTTTCAACTGACTTTTACTTCCAGTATGTACATGCGCGTATGCTATACAATGTGTCCGGGCTTGAATCTCCGTGTTTCTAAATGCAACCACTCATTTCAAAGTATGTTATGATTTCGTGAAACAGCCTTCCAGAGTGCATTTTGTTTTATAATTGAGTTTCTTTGAAAAATCGGTTGGCAGGAGAATCGGGCTGTATCATTTTCTGACAAGAAATAGGTAAGGTAAGGTAATGTTGCTTATAGCCCAGCCGACCGCAAAGGGCCATATCAGGACTGTCACCACGTTAAAATAAACTCACAAGTCATCCAAAAAAAAAAAAAAAAACTTTCACACATCTCTTTAAAATACACCTTCTAAAAACGTACCAGAAACTTCATTAAAATCTTTCTTCCGTGAATCTTAGATCAGATGAAAAATGTTAATCTCTTTCAGAAACTCAAAGATCACGTCAGGTGGGACATCTCTGAACAGGGTTTTCATGGAGTCTGTTGTAAAGTGTTTATGTCTCACATCGTGGAAGTACCAGTAATCTAAAAGAAATGTTTCACTGTGAGTGGAACATGACATGGAATGCACCACGGAGCTTCTTCACCTTTTAAAAGATAAGAATGGGTATAAAACGAGTGGCCTGTGTGAAAGCGGCACAAGACTGTTTCGTCTTTACGGCCGCCTCTGGAACATGGTAAAGACTCCTTCAGGTTTGGACGGATTTTAAATAGTTTGTTATCCGTCTGCGAGTTCCATTCCTCTTGCCAGAGGTCTTTGATGTACGCCTATGTTTTGGGTTTCAAATCAGTGTGAGGAATAGACAACCTGCCAAACTTTTCCTTTGAGACACTCTTGGCAAGCTGATCAACCACCTCGTTGCCTCGAACGCCCAACTGGCTGGGAACCCAAGCAAAGACTATGTTGTATCCATCTGTTTTCAGAGAGGTGTACAGTTCGAAAACTATCAGCAGTTGAGGGTGCTTGAGATTACGGCCGGCAATGGCCTCCAAAGCAGAACGGCAGTCTGATGAAATAAGGAAATCTTTGTTTTGATTTGTAGATCATTTGAAGAGCCAGAACCAAGGCTGTCCGAGGGGGTGAGCTTGTGACCAACCTCTGAGTATGTTCAAATCGTATAAAAGACAAGACGAATTCAAAAGGTTCTCTTTATTTTTATTTTATCTGATACTAAAGCAGTGTACGTCAGAAATCATGTTTCAATCTTGTGAAACATGATTTATGACATACTTACGCTGCTTGGAGTTTGAGTTATCATAATAGATAACAAAAGCTATGAAAGATTTATCCTTCACTGGAAAGAAGAAATAAAATCTGCAAACGTTTTGAATGTCCCGTTGGGACTTCATCACCATGCTGAGGCTTTCTGTTGCCCCAAATGGCATAATTCAACTCAAATGCCCCAAACTACGTAACAAAAAGTCCCTTCGAAAGGTCTTCAAATACATGAATGTGCAGACTAACAATTCCTCCGTGATTACATTAATGACTTGGCAAGAATTGTATCCACAAAAAGGGAAGTGGGGGGGGGGGGGGGGGGGGGGGGGGGGGGGGAGGAGGGGGGACGGACCGTTTTTTTGTCCGGACACAAATTTTTACAACCGCGTTGGCCGGAACATGTTCACCCGAAAACCGGTTGGTTAGTTGACCTGACTGCTGCTTACCTGCGCTCTGTAAAAGCCTTCTTCTTCCGTAGAGTCTACACAATCAACTGGCTGATTATTTTGAGACTGAAACGGGGGATCTGCTGTAAAAAAAAAAATCTAATTCCATTTCATTAACATGAAATTACTCACATTCATACCACAAAGTGACAACCCCACTCCTATCATGCCTACTCACTAGCCTACACAAAAAAGGCAACAAAAAGGTAAAAGCCAAGTGCGAGACTGCCAGCAGGCTACCACGGTCGCTTTTCATCCATTACTATGGACTAGCTGGCCCCAGGTTGCAGTAGGCAACTCAGGCCCGCAACATCCTTCCACTCATCCATTCACACAACAGGACAGCTTTATGTAGAAATCTACTGAAGATGCCTGTTGACCCGTGACATAAATGTGTCGGGGTTGGGCATCAACAGTATCCTGGGGAGGGAGTTCCAGTCCACAATTGTTTTTGGGGAGGAACGATAATCAGCCGGTAGTCGTGTCTGCAGCTAATTGTTTAAACTGCTGATCATGACTTCATCGCTCTCTCTTCTTGGGAGGTTGGAGCTGCTGTTTCAACCTCGGCAGCTGACTAAGTTGTTCTTGATTTTATAGAACATGGACAGCCTTGCTTTTTTCCTTCTGTCCTCGAGGGACATCCAACCTAGAGTGTGCAGCATGTTGGTAACGCAGGCAGTACGTTGGTTGCGGTTAAGCACAAAGCGGCTGCTCTATTCTGGATTTTTTCTAACTTCACCTTGTGCTGCTTCTCATAAGGGTCCCAGACGGATGCCGAATATTCAGCAGAGCCTAACAAATGTTTTATAGGCTTTAGCCTTTATGCTAGGGATCTGATTTTAAATTACGTCTGAGAAACCCCAGGGCCTGGTTGGCTTTGGTCCGGATGGATGTGATACGATTGTCCCAATCCATCTTGTTCTGCAGAATGACTCCAAGATATTTCGCAGTCTACAACTTCCAGGGTGTGGGCCGTGGAGATGGTATTCACACTGTAATGGCCGTCGCTTTCATGTGACAGGGAGAGTGTTGCACTTTGCGGGGTGAAACTGCATGTCCCAACACTTCTTCCGAACAGCAAGCTGTTGGAGGTCGTGCTGCAGTTGGGCTTGGTCCTGGGCAGATCTGATCCTGTTTATACCGCAGTGTCATCTGCAAAGATCTGCTGTTTGTAGTCAGATTGTCGGCAGGTCGTTGATGTAGCCAAAAAGAAGAATGGTCCCAGCACTGACCCCTGTGGCACACCGGATCTGACCGGTACAAACGATGAGCACGACCCATTTACAACCACTGCCTGTCGTCTGTTCTGCAGGAAGCTCGCTATCCACCTGTTGGTATGACCTTGGACACCGTATTATGGAGCTTATGAAGGAGAAGACTGTGGTTGACTTTGTCGAATGCCTTAGCAAAGTCCATAATAAAGGACATCGACTTGTCCTCCTCCCTCCATGTGTCCAACAATCTCATTAACAAATTCGAGGAGCTGTGTTTCACATGAGCGACCCTTTCTGAAGCCGTGCTTGCGGTCAGTGAGGATCCTCAGGAAATCAAAGTGTTCCATCATAGCACTTCAACCACATGTTCCATGACTTTGCATATGACGCATGTGAGGAAGACTGGCCTGTAGTTAACAGGATTGTACTGTTCTCCCTTTTTGAAGATAGGCGTGACATGTGCATCTCTCCAGTCTGCTGGAACAGCTCGCTGGACATGGAGGACTGGAACAGTATGGTAAGTGATGGGGCCACCTCTTCTGCAATCTCGCGGAGGAACCGGGTCTTATTCCATCAGGTCCCACTGGCCTTATTCGGGTCTAGTCTTCTCAACACCTTGAGGACTCCATCAGTAGTAATGACAATGTCGTCCATGGGTGGATAATTGGCGCCGTTCATTCCAGTTTTCTGCTTGAACTCTTCAGACGAATACTCCTTCCCCTTGCTGAACACAGACAACTGTTGATTCAGTATTTCAGCTTGGGTTTTCGGGTCTGAGAAGAGCCGTCCATCTTTCTTGAGGGTGCAACACCAATGTTGGATGTTCTTTGGTGCTTTATGAAGCTCCAGAACTTTTTGTTCTTAGTTGCTTGTGGCTGTTGCTCCTCTTCAAAGTATCGTTGAGGTAGCTCCAGTAGTTCCGTCGCAATTGTCGTTGAACGATTCGTCAGAGACTCCTTGCTTTTTCTTTGTCCGCTTGCCTACCAGACTTCTTTTTCTTCTTGTAAGCCCTGTCGCATCTGTTCATGAGTTTACGCAACTCTGGAGTAATCCACGGCTGATGAGGCTTAAAATGAACAGTCTTCTGGGGAATAGACGTCTTGATGGCATTTTGCAGGGTGTCCTTAAAGAGGTTCCAAAGCTCCTCCGTTGAGGCCGAGTTTTCTTTCTCTCGAACTTCATCATGGAGTCTTGCATTGTGGCTTTTGATGCTTTCCCAGTCTGCTTTCGCATATAGCGGAATTTCACGTTGTTGTTGACTCTTTAACTTCTGCGCTGGATGTTTGTCCAGGACGGGGGAAATCGTGATGGTATTGCTTAAGTGCACTAAGTTGATGTATTATTAGTCAGGCTTAACACACCAAGGGTATCGTTGCACTCATACACGCATATGCACACTCATGCACCCACCAAACATTCACCTCTCTCTGGGAATGGGATGTCACGCATTCGTTTCTTTCCTAACACGACTGAGAACAAGAAATACAATTTCTATGCTACTTATAATTAATCATGAACAATCAATCACACACAATGAATAAATCAACACATTAAAAGATCAATACTTCCTAATCCCGGGTTATAATAAAAATGACTTCTTACCTGGCCAGGTTTTCACACGCACAACCACGCTTTCACACCACACCACAGTTCTTGCAAAAGTTTCTTCACGTCTTCTTCAGCACTGCTTGATGGTGATGCCCTTGGTTGACTGGCTCCAGGCTTCAGGACTGGGTCTTCGTGGTCGTCTCTGGGATCTCGACGTCGAACTCTTCTTCTTCATCTTCTTCACCCACCTCTGGGTTCAAATTCAGTTTGTCTGTCTTCACCCACCTCTGGGCTTCAAACTTAGTTTCCTTCTCTTCCAGCTTGTCTTTAACTCTAAGACCTTGCTGTCTCTTCTATCTCCAGACCACGTTTCTCTCGACCCTTTCTCTGTCCTGCTCACTCCTCTCCTCTCTCTTCTCCTCTGCCTTCTCTCTCTCTCTCCTGGTGTTTTCCTCTCACGTTGTTCTCCCTCAGTTTATATAGGGAGGGAAACAAAGGATTCCCCTTCGGGCCATGCCTTTGTCCACGCTGCATCTCAAACCCCTAGTTCACAAGTACCCTGAATTCTCCATTCGCTACATTCTCCCACACATCAGCATTTACACACACCCCTACTAATTGATTAGCAAACACACACTTAGCACCAGATGGACATCGAAAATTCCCGCCAACTTCGGTGGTCACTTAAACACAGTAATTATCTTAAGGAGGGCTACTACAACCTCCACACGCATTCAACCAGCCTGACAATAGAACCAACACAGTGACCCACGGCAATACCATCCGAACGAATCCAAGACCCTGCTCTTCACTGACTGTTTACAAAAGAATCTCAGCTGACTGAGCATTTAGCGCTCACTTGGAGCGCCGAGGTCGTAGTGGTTACATCCCTTCCCCCTTTCGCCACCGGGCAGGTCCGAACTCTCTCCTAGGTGTTGTTTGTCATCTGACCACTTCGGCCTCCTTTCACACAGTTCGGCCGTGGGCGATGGGTAAGGTCCCTGGTTAATTGGTCTATTACCTATTTGTATACTACGTACAACGTCCCTTTGCCTCAAGCGTCTAATGCCTTTTGTGAGAGGTTTCACGCTCCTTGACAATCTTGAACTCACAATAAACCATATCATGGTCTGAGAGTCCCTGTTATACCTCGACCTTGGTATTAATTGTGGGTGATACGTCACAATTAGGTCTAATGTGTTTGTTCCCCTAGTAGGTTCCATGATCACTTGTTCAAGGCCGTTGTCATAGAGCGTCTCGATGAAGTTTCTGTGGTTTGGGATTCAGTGTTCTGGTGGGCCAGTCCCAGCTGGGAAAGTTAAAGTCACCGCCGATGAGGAGGTAGGCATTTCGGAGCCTGTGGCTCTGTCGATGGAAACTTCAAACTTTTCTTGACTGGCTTTATCACCGTCATCTGGTCTGTAATAGGCGCACACATAAAGTGAACGACAACCAGTAATTTTGACCTTGACCCAGATGATTTTACAATCTGTGGATAGCTCTGGCACTTCTTAGTGGTTGAGGTTTGTTCGGACGGCTACTAGTACTCCCATCCCGACCTGTCACGTCCTTTCTGTAAGCTTTGTATAGTCTGCGCCTAGAAACTCCGCACTCTTGATACCCTTCTCAAACACAGTTTCTATCATGATGATAATATCTGGTTTTCAAGCGCTGGATGACATCCTCTAACTCTACTTTTTGTCTGTTGCAGATCTTATATTCATGTTTAAAATCTGAGCGGTCTGTGTTTCCATTTATTTTGCCGACTAGCTCTTGTGGGGGTGGATGTGTGTTGGGGTTGCCATTCTTTCTCCGTTGGAGTGGGACACGAGTCGTGGAGCCAGCCGTCCGAGAACGTGAAAACTGGTCCATCATCTGTGGCGTGATCACCTTGTAGCGCCCAATACATAGTACGGCTGTTGGGATTGCCACATAAAACAGAACCAGGGCACATCTAGCTGGCTATCGTTTAAGAGATCATAGTTTGGTGTAGATGCTCTGACAGTTGGCGTGGTACCACTGTCCGCATGTTTAATAATGTATACAGGTTCGCGGGAGTTGAACAGATAATTGTGTTTTTGTCCTCATAAATTTTAAACTATGTGTTAATACTAGTGTGGGTATTTGTATTTAGAGACTTAGATATGATAGCTGAGGTCCTGATTTGGCTCCTAGTAGTCGCTGGACCCTATAAACACTAACTAACTAACTAACTAACTGTCCGCATGTTTCACAAGCTACGCCTTTCTGTCCCCATTTCACGCTAATGCAAACGCCACAAGGGCACCTAGAGTCATCAGAGTGAGCCGTGGGCTGTTGACTGTGTTGCTGGTTTTGGCTGGTTGAGTTTTTGGAGCACGTGGAACAAGTCCAAGGTAGGTTTAGGTCAGGGTCAGACAGCTGTTTATACTCAAAAGAAGTAACATGTTGGCATGAAACCATTTATCACATGTGTCACAGGCTATTCCTTTCTCACCCTGCAAGACATCGATATTGCAAGTGCCACATGGTGCAGGATCGTTTCCTCTGTCGGGGGAAGATTGCTGGACAGTGTTGTTATTTTGACAATTCCTGGGACCAGGGTTCGGTTCTGGGCATAAGAGTTACTAAGGAGGACAAATGCTGACGATAAGTGGAGCGGGTGATGCTCCTACGATTGAGGCCTGTTACGTCGACGAATAAAGCGAAAGTTTGTCCCACATGTACGCACGATCTTCTTCTTGTGGAAATTGAGTTCAAGTTTACGTCAATTTCAGGTCTAATGGCTTCGATGACAAGTGCCTTGTGTAACAATACGAAAGTCAATAGCAGCAGAATTGAGAATTTAAAAGAAAACATACCTGCTTTGGAGATCAATGATAAATTACAAAACGGAAGTTGCGTTTTCTACTCCTCGTAACGAAGCTCAGTGGGAAGCACAAAATATGCACACAGAAAACCTCATAAACTACGCTAACAATTAAAAACTAATGCCCAGCCCCATGAATTCATAAACAAATATGATAGTTGCTCCTTTCTGCCTACGACTTTAGGAACTATACTAGCTAAAAACTAATGAATTTCCAAAAACATCGGAGTCAGTCGCCGAAACACCTTCTACTCGCGCATGCGCGGATCTCCCTCAGGTGAGCTGAAACGATCAGGCAGTCTCTAAAGCAGTTCCAGCAGTGCAACTTCCCAGTGGCCGAAGAGGGACTCCTGAACGAGTTGCTGTGGCAGTCAGGTATTTCGTTATTAGCTATTTGAAATCGCAATCCGAAATCGTCCTCCCCTCCTATAGGCGACTGTAACTTTCTCAGCGCCTAGTAAAGTTTTTTTGAGTAAAAAAAAAGTATTTGTTGTTTTTTGGTATATCTTGTGACTTGTTAGGGTGATAGGAGGAAATTGTTTTTAGAAAGTATGAATAGAAAGAGGATAAAAAAAATGTTGATGAGTGATGGAAAAGGAGGTGGCTTAGCTAGTTCAGGCGTTATGATGCAAAACAGTTTTTGTTTATTTTGCTAATGTATTATAATGGTACAAATGATAGTAAGCTCCGGAGGTGAGCGATGGAAACTATCATGCATTAATGGTTGGAAGTCGTTGATAAGTATTTAAACCATCCTTTGATATGAATAATGAATATCTGTGTGTTGATAAACAAGAGTGTGTGGAAATTTTTCCTTAATATGTATTTAAGGGCTGTACTATTACTAATGGATAATGTTATGAACGGAGATCAATCTCTGAGATGTAGTGATTATGTGAAATGATAAAAACATTCTTGTTGTAATGTAAGAGACATGACATTTTTAAAACATTCTTATCTTGATGAAAGAGCCGAAACGAAATCGTTAATTATATGGAATGATTATATTCTTGGTTCTTATATTCTCGTAAAACATTCTATTCCCACCCCCCCCCCCCCCTCCTCCAATGTGTAAAATCTATGTGGAAATCCTTTCCCCCCAATGTGTAAAGCATGATTTCGAAAAGGTCTATGTGGAAATCCTTAACACCCAATGTGTAGAACATGATTCCGGAAAAGAGAATGTTCTATTGTGATATTGTATTGAACGTTGTAGATTTCGCTGTGGGTATTTTTCCTCAAGTTCTGGTGAAATATAAAGTAACTATTGGTTATGAATAGGATTAATAACCATGATGAATAATAGCCATGTTATAGTAGGCTAGATAATCAAGGTAGTTATCAGTTCCCCCAGGTAAAGTCGTTGTCCTGGCGTGACCGGGAACTGGCTGCTACTGTTAGAGGGTCTAGGCGTAGCCGGAGTCTACCCTGGTCTCCACCCAGCTGAGGGTGTGGAGAAGTCGACAGTGACCCGACCTGCCACTGCTAGAGGGTCTGGGCGTAGCCGGAGTCTACCCCTGTCTCCACCCTGTTGAGGGTGTGGAGAGGTCGACGTGGGAGTCGACAGTGACCCGACCTGCCACTGCGCTCGGGTCTGGGGCGTAGCCGAGTCTACCCCTGTCTCCACCCTGCTGATGTGGAGAGGTAGACGTGCGAGTCGACAGTGACCCGACGTGCCAGTTGTGCCAGAGCCGCCGCTGCTGCCGAGTCAGAGTCGCCGCTCTTAAGGTATTTGAACCAGCGACCTGTTGGGCCAGTCGTACCAGAGCCGTCGCTTCTGCTGTACCAGGGCCTACGCTTTGTGGTGTTAGAACCAACGTCTTATTTTGTGCGTTGGAGCCATTGCTCCTGTTGTGGACAGAGCCGTCGCTTCGGTTCTGTGTGGACTCTGCGAGCTGCTCCTCCTGGCTGTGCGAGTCCCAGGAGAGGACTTCTTCTACAGCATTCTTCACGAGAGACTTGCGACGTCTGTGGACTGTCGAGTTGAGCCGGACGTGGCCAAAGAAAACAATATCATATATCTATATGAATTATACGCTTAGGGTTACGGCGTACGTTATTCTACTGAATTGATATTGTTGTATATTGCTGTGTTTTTGTGTTTTGATGGCTCGGGCAGCATAAAAAAAGAAAACGTCGACTTGTTGCCTGGCTGTCCATGTTTCAAATGTGTGGGGTGTGTGAATTAAAATCGTACACGCATCCGAATTTCTGTGAGTCAGACAAACAGACACATGCACCAACGCATCCGAACAGGGGGGGGGGGGGGGGGGGTAAGCAAGGAAGGAACGGGGGAAGAAAGGAAACGAACAAACAAATGAAGAAAGTATATTATAAACATTAAACCCTTCACTAGCAGGATATGGGAACCGTTATAATCCATCCTGAAGACTGAACCATTCATATCGCCTGCTCCGAGACCTTTCGTCCGCTGGGTCAGTTTCATCAGGGAGGCACAGCTGTTTGTATCCGCCATTCCTTGGCATCAAAATGGAGATATACCACAGTCTATAATTGTGTGGTATTCTGACCACCAAGGATTCAGAAGTAGAATCCAACAGCACCCCAAAGTAGCCAGTAAAGGGTATAGAAGTAAAACGAAAAGAAAGTATAGCAAGGAAATAAGTTGCTGAAAAACTACAATCATTGTGTAAACAATGTAAAGAAGAATCTTTGAGCGTATGCTTGAGGATCCATTCAAGGATACAAGGGAGGTCAAAAGATGTCCAACAGTCCGAGTGGTCAGCTCTGCTGTTTGATAACCCAAGCATTGTCAGCAGCTAAGAACTGTGCAGAACAACCCATACCTGGATCTCCTAGGAGATGTAAATCTCACTCTGTGTGTGTGTGTGTGTGTGTGTGTGTGTGTGTGTGTGTGTGTGTGTGTGTGTGCTGACGAGAGGTCACGGAGGTCAGATTTGAAGTCTTCAGCAAATTTTCTTTAAAAGGAGTGGAAATTAATAACAAAGTTAGCAAAACTGTCTTGTATGCCAAAGAGGTGGTGGAGTCTTAGTGATATGAGGTCACATCAAAGCAGAATTTTGGGATAAGGAAATTCTGTGTTGGGTCATCAGGAATTTGAACGAATTACATATCCCTCCAACGTGTATGTAAGCACTGTTCAAATGCGGAAGAACATGAATTCCCAAGAGTGGAATGGAACTGAGGTTGTCTCTTACGAAACTTCGGGTCAAAAATACAGGCTTAAGCAGGGTTTTGGGGTTCAGACAACAATAGTTCAAAGAAAGTTTCAGCCAGCGGGTGGAGAGGGATCGTTCCCCTGTCTCTAGACTGTAAACAGGTGTGGTGCCAAATACACCCAGGCAATCTAACCAGGTTGATCAAATCAGTTGATTCTGATTGAACTCACGTGTCGTATCCACGCAGAATGGAGCAAGCTCACACCTACAAGACTGAAATATATGTCGGTCTAGCTAGCAGTTTGAGAGAATCTGGCTTCCAAGCCAAAGTCCCCGTCATAGAGTTCAGAGTAAGGGTGTTTGTAGTTCGTCAGCCTATGGTCTCATGAAACGGCTCGGGATCACTGGCAAGAAGAAAACCAGAACCTTCAAGGCAATGGTAGAGGCAGCTGAGAAGAGTTCCAGCTGGATCTGATCAAGGGGGAACAAAAGTGAACTTCATATGGCTTAACTTTCCCAAGGATGTGTCCAATAGTGATGAGGGTAAGGCAATACCTTGAGACGTCCACCAATCCAAAGGCTGAAAGCTTGGTTGTTCGAATCCCAGCAATGCCAGTGGGGGAAAATCTGACAGTTTAAGGGTATCCAGATGTCGTGTCCTGGATACAGCAAGGCTCGTAAGAATGCTAAGAGACCAGAACCGAAACACTTGCCGTAAAGGGGATGGGGTGGAGGGTTCCTACTGTATTTACTGTAGAGTTTGGGGGCGTGGGGGAAGACGGTTCAAGTAATTTGATATCCCTAAAAGAAAAAATCTAGATAAGCAATGTGGTTTCCATTGCAAAATCGGATAATTCTGGTTTGCAATTAAACCAGTTCTCGGTCCCTCAAAAAAGTTTTCTTACCCGCCAGACGTGAATGAGCTTTTTTCTTTTTTCTTTTCTTTTGTTTGTTTGTTTTGGAGGGGGAGGCGGGAGGATGGGCGATTTCAGTTTGTGATTATTCATCCCTCCGTTACCCACCACCACGGGGGTCCAAATAAGAGGGCATGGTCAAGAGAGTGCAGTATTGATTCCTCCTATGTTTTGGGGAGGATATTCAACAGAGGCTACCTCACCATTCGCCACGCCCCCTTTGATCATCCCCAGCTCCCGGGGAACAAGATCCTGAATACTGCAGAGGTTATTTGACAAAATAATTCATCTTGGCCCAGCCTCACATAAGGCTAGCTGAACAGTACTCACGTGCCAATGTGTACTTCCTGACTTTGAGAAATCCCAAGCCAAGAAGATGTGCTGGCTGATCTAATTCCCTTCTGTCACAGGTTATACCGCACAGCAGATGGGCTGGGTGCGAAGAAGACCAGAGAGAAAGGAAGAATGTGGAAAAGAAGGTTTGATGGGTAATTACAGACACTTTAGGCCTTGGGAATAGAACAAAAGGTAGTTCACAGTTTTTTGTTTTTTTTCTGTCCCAACCTCTGCGCCACCTCAGAGGCAGTGCACCACGCCGCTCATTCCGACACCCCGTCCACACCCACAGCCCGGTCGGCCCCACCGCAGCCACGGTACCGGCAATCCACAGGGAGCAGTCAATGTCAAGCCATCAAGAGGCAACCCACCGGAGGAGACACTGCACTGCTGCCGAGTCACTTCGGTGATGTTCAGTGGCGCCTGTTTCAAGGGCGTGAAACCTCTCGCAAAAGACCTTAAGCGCTTAGAGACAAGGAATGTTGTACGTAGTACCGAAATAGGCAATATACCCATTAACCAGTGTGCCTTACCCACCGCACACGGTCGAACTGTGTCAAGGAGGACTAAGTGGTCAGGTGAAAGATGGCACCTAAGGTAGTAAGGACTCTTCCAAGTTCGGACCTTTCCGATAGTGAAAGGGGGGAGGGACGTAACCACTAGGACCTCAGAGCATCGGGTGCACACTACATACTCGGTCAGCTGAGGTCGCCTTTGTAAACAGTCGTTGAAGAGCAGGAGTCTTTGGCTCGTTCAGATGGTATTGCCGAGGGGCACTGTGTTGGTTCTATTGTCAGGCTGGTTGAATGCGCGTGGACGTTGTCGTAGCTTTTCTCCAGGATAATTACTGTGTTAAGTGACCCCCGAAGTCGGCGGGAAATTTCGATGTCCATCTGGTGCCAAGTGTTTGTTTGCTAATCAATTAGGTAGGGATTGGGTAAATGCTGATGTGTGGAAGAATGGAGAATTCAGGGTACTTGTGAACAGGGGGTTTGAGAAGCAGCATGGACAAAGGCATGGCCCGAAGGGAAATCCTTTGTGTCCATCCCTATATAAACTGAGGGAGAACAACGTGTGGGGAAGAGAAGAATAACACCACGAGAGAGAGAGAGAGAGAGAGAGAGAGAGGAGAGAGAGAGAGAGAGAGAGAGAGAGAGAGAGAGAGAAGGCAGAGGAGAGAGAGGAGAGGAGAGTGAGCAGGACAGATTAGGGTCGAGAGAAACGTGGTCTGGGAGATAGAAGAGACAGCAAAGTCTTTGGGTTAAAGACAAGCTGGAAGAGAAGAAAACTAAGTTTGAAGCCCAGAGTAGGGCGAAGACAGACAAACTGAATTTGAACCCAGAGGTGAGTGAAAGAGACGAACAAGAAGAGTTCTACATCGAGATCCCAGAGACGACCACGAAGACCCAGTCCTGAAACCTGAAGCCAGTCAACCAAGGGCGTCACCATCAAGCAGTGCAGAAGAAAACTTGAAGAGACTAGTTCAAGAACTGTGGTGTGGTGTGAAAGCGTGGTTGTGTGTGTGAAAACCTGGCCAGGTAAGAAGTCATTTTATTATAACCCGGGATTAGGAAGTATTGATCTTTTATGTTTTGATCATTTCGTTTTGTGTAATTGGATTCTTCATGTTTGATTATAAGTAGCATAGAAATTGTATTTCTTGTGCTCAGTCGTGTTAGGAGAGAAACGAATGCGTGACATCCCATTCCCAGAGAGAGGTGAATGTTTGATGGGCGCATGAGTGTGCATATGCATGTATGAGTGCAGAGATAACCTTGGTGTGTTGAGCCTGACTAATAATACATCAACTTAGTGCACTTAAGCAATACCATCACGACTTCCCCTGTCCTGGACAGCCTGTTCTGATCTAACATACGCAGGACACCACACCAACTAAGCCCCTGCTGACGACAATAATTACTTGGTCGCGGAGCCGGCGTGAGTGAGCTGGGCGCATGTGGACTTTGAAAAGCCTCTTCTGTCTAATAGAAAACAAAAACTTAGGGCTGGAACCTCACGTGACAGAAGATCACACTACCACCAGCTCAACCGCCTCCAGTGTGTTTGCGATACAGACTGAACTCGTTCCTGCCACGTACCATCCATGACAGAGGCTGTTGTAATATCAGTCTTTTGACCTATTCAGATCAAAGAGCTTCTAGCCTCCTGCGATAACTTTTTTTTTTTTTTTTTTTTTTTGCGTCTGCCCCCTAAAGTGTCAGAATAATCAACTTGATGATTGTGGACACTCAATGGATGATGATGATGATGATGATTTTGTTTGTTCTGTGTGCTCAATATTGGTATTTCTGCCAGGCGATTTGGTGTCGTAAGCGGCAACTGTTTGGAGTTATGGGCGCGTAATTTATATCGTCATGGAAGCAAGAGTTACTCTACTTATTCGTTATTTATTGTTTACTCTTCCCTGCCTCATTTAAGATTTCCTTTCACACCAGTCAAACCAAGGTTACTTATATTTGTTTCTGTTCGTCCAAGATCGAAAAGGTGCCAGTCTCGAATAATTTCAATTTCTAAGACTCAAACAAGTAAAACGCGGTAACGCCGTTGTACAAAGCAAATTTTCGGTTTATTACAAACCTTCTTCAGGCTAAAAGGTTGGCCAACTGAACACGCACACACACACAGACATCCAAGTCCTGTCACATAAAACAGAAGCTGAATTAAGTTCAAAAAGAATTAAAATCACTTGCACGAACATATCGTTGAAGAGGCAGTGGAAAACATGTCAGTGTGCTCGCACACACACACACAACCCCCCCCCCCCCCACACACACACACACACTAACTCACACACGCATGCACGCACGCACGCACGCACGTACGCACGCACGCACGCACACACACACACACACACACTGCATCAACCCTGGCGATTTTTCACACATACCCAACATCAAACACATTCATCGCCACACACACGCGCGCGCGCACGCACACACACACACACACACACACACACACACACACACAGACATGTATGCGCTTAAGCGCATCCAGATAAGCACATTCATATACATATGTAAGCATAGTTCGCATGGGGGTGAAAGAGAGAGAGAAAGAGAGAGAGAAAGGGAGAGAGGGAGAGAGAGAAAGAGGGTGAGATAGAAAGAAAGAGAGAGATGGAGAGAGAGAGAGAAGTGGAGAAGAGAGACAGTGAGAAAGAAAGGGAGAGAGGAGCAAGAGGGAGGGAGAGAGAGAAAGAGAGAGGGAGAGAGAGAAAGAGAGAGAAAAATGGGCTATGGGAACGGGGTAAGGGATGGAGGAATATAGGAGGGTACTAGGGGACAGGAATAGTTGGACGGGTGCTGAGAGGGAAGGGGAAAGGGGGCGGTGGGAGGGAAAGGCGGTGGTGGAGGGGGTAAGGGAGAGAGAGAGAGAGAGATAAAGAGAGAGAGAGGGCAAAGAGAAGAACAAAGGGGTGCACCGAGGAAGTTAAAATGATGAGAAATATACTTAATAAAGGGAGGGGGGGAAAGGGAAAAGAAAAAGGGGGTGAGGGCAAGAAGTCTATTTGAGGGGAAAAAGAGGTTGGGGGGGGGGGGGGATTCTAGGGCTTTGGGGGTTAGGAAGGTAAAGGTAATGAGCAAAAAGTAATGGAGATGTAGTAGTAGATGGAGATGGAGTAGTAGAGATGGAGAGGGGAGGATTAGGTGGAATAAGAGCAGGAGAAGATAAAGCATGTGGTTGGAAAGGATGTGGGCGTGGATGGTTGTAGACTGGGGTGGAGCAGAGAAGAAAGTGGAAGGGGGATGTGGGGGCGGGGGTTTAAAAAAAAAAAAAAGGGGGGGGGGCTATAGGGCGAGGTGGGTCGGGGGGGGAGGGAGAACAGGGGGGCGAGTGAGGGGGAGGGAGCCAAGGGGTGGGGATGGGGCGAGTATAGGCTCCCACTTCTAGGGGCATGAGAAGCTGGGGACAGTAATGAGCACAGTGAGGTGGACAGCAAAGAGCACAGCAACCAATCAACATCAACACCTTCAGTATCCCACCACCATAGTCTTGGCAGCACATGACATGTTTGTCTAGAACAGGAAGTTGCATAGGATTAGTCCAGTTTAATCCCAAACGTTCAGGCCGTCCGGGTAGTTTGTTTGTTCATTTGTCCAGTTTTTGTTGCCATGTACATTTGTAGGGTACAGAGTATATGAGCAAGCTGTGTACATTTTTTTTGTTGGGAGGGGATGTCTATGTGTTTGTTCTGTGTGTTCTGTGTTGGCATTTCTGCG
Source organism: Conus ventricosus (assembly GCA_018398815.1). Lineage (NCBI taxonomy): Eukaryota > Metazoa > Mollusca > Gastropoda > Neogastropoda > Conidae > Conus > Conus ventricosus. Next base: position 10,216,813 of record CM031627.1, read on the forward strand.
AGGCGATTTGGTGTTATAAGCAGCAATTGTTTGGAGTGATGGGCGTTTCATCATGGAAGCAAGAGTTACTCTACTTATTCGTTATTTACTATTTCCCGCCTCATCTATTATTCAATAAAACATTAGAATCAGGTACTTTACCCCAAGATTGGAAGACAGCTGAAGTAACAGCCTTATTTTAAAAGGGGTCAAAAGCGGATCCAGGTAACTATAGACCAGTCAGCCTGACTTGCGTAATATGTAAGGTGTTAGAAAGCACAATTAGAGATAATCAGATTCAATTGTAGCTCATTTTACGAATAATTCTATTAAAAGAATGCAAAGATAAATCTTATGCAGAAAGATTACAATATTTGAATCTACATTCGCTAAAAGGCAGAAGGACAAGAGGTGACCTTATACAGACTTATAAAATATTTAATGGATTTGATAGTGTTTGTGTTGACTCACTCTTTTCTCTTTCACAACATAATATCACAAGAAATGCAGAAGGAAAGATATTTATTCAGCACTGTCGTACTAACAAAAGAAAATTTTCATTTTCACACAGAGTAGCCCCTTTATGGAATGAACTCCCTACTAACATAAGATTTGCAGAAGACACTAACAAGTTCAAGAGAATCTTTGGATGTAATTCCAAAGTATAAGGAACTTTTCAATCATTAAATTTTTTGATGATTAAAATGCCTTATTAGGCATAGTGTAACAAAATGACAGTTGCGCATTCAACACCTGTAAGCTTACTTTAAACAAAAAAGTATTTGACAAAGAGGGGACGTACATAGGCCGCGAGGCCTAGGCTTTTGAGCCAGTCCCTACTACTACTACTACTACATTTTGGGTATCTTTTAACACCAATCAAACCGAGGTTACCTGTATTTGTTCCTGTTTGTGAGCGTGTTTGTTTGACTACATTGAAGACCGAGAATGTTGTGCCATTCTTGAATAAATGTAAATTTGTGTTCGTTCGTTCTCCACTTGTTGTTGCTGTGTACATATGTCAGGTACAGGGTACATGAGCAAGACCGGAACATTTTTCGGGGGCGTCTCTTTGTTATGTGCGCTCTGTGTCAGCGTTTTTTGCTCGATGATTTGGTGTTGTGAGCAGCTCAATCATTTAGAGTTAGGGGCGTGTAATCCATATCATCATGGAAGCAAGAAATACCATACTCATTCGTTGTTTACTGTTTATACTACTCGCTTCATTTAAGATTTCCTTTCATGCCTACCAAACCAAAGTTACCTGTATTTGTTTCTGTTTGTGCGTGTGTTTGATTTTATTCAAGATCGAAAAGGTTGTGCAAGTCTTGAATAAATATCAATTTGTGTTCGTCTGTTTCTGCAGTTGCTTTTGGTGAGTAGATGTGTCAGGTAGGCCTACAGGGTGTATAAGCAAGCTTGGAACACCCTTTTTTAGGAGAATGACTTGTTTGCTCTGCGCGCTCAGTGTTAGCATTTCTGCTAGGTGGCTTATTTGGTGTCATAAGCAGAAATCGTTTGGAGTTAGGGGCGTGTAATTTATATCATGGGAGCAAGAGTTTCACTACTTATTCGTTATTCATCGTTTGTTTTTATCAGTTTATTTGTACTTTAGTTTTTCTGAAAACAATACTTATGTGAATAGTAATGAGCTCAAGAACTGAAAAAAGTAGTTCGTAAGATGATGGCTTTTTTTTCATTTTTTTTTTTCATCAGTTTATTTTGTGGCAAATTCAGTGGCAACTGTGTTGCATACCTAAAGCATTCTGAAAACAATGCTCACATGAACAGAACGAGCTCAGTAACTACAAAAAAGTAGTTCGCAAGATGATTTTTGTAATACACAGTTAATTTTGTGGCGAACTCGGTGGCAGCTGCGCTGCATACTTAACATTGATCAAACAGAGAGACAGACACAGAGAGAGAGAGAGAGAGAGAGGGGGAGACAGACAGAGAAACAGAGACAAAGAAGCAGACACGGAGGGGAGAGAGAGAGAGAGAGAGAGAGAGAGAGAGAGAGAGAGAGAGAAGAGAGAGAGATGAAGATCTGGATTGCCTCTTTCTAGGATGAACATCTTAAATTGAATTTTAACTCCTGCTTTCTCTTCCCCCTCTTATAAGCCAATGAATTCAGCAGTTTTCTTCACCTGGTCAGTTGCAACAACTGGTGGCTGATTGAGACAGCGTGACACACACAGCATGTGCCCACCAGCAAAGTGACCAGGTGATACACAGAGTCGTGGCCAAGCCTTCCTGCTAATGTCATCTGTGGTGCAGTCTCAAAGGAGTGGGATTCAACTGGCTGGCTTCTCAAGCATTTGCTAGCACTAAACACAGCTCTATTTTCTTTCTTTCTGCATACGCAGGCTGATACTCCTGCAGACACCCCTGTGTAGACAGGCAAATGTTAATCCATCTACCCAACAAGGGAGTGGAATTTTGTGTGCATGACCGTTTTCTATCCCCCATTAAGGCAGCCATTCTCCAACTTCGGGGATGGTGCATGCTATATGTAGCATGCCATCCATACCAACGGCCAAACTGGCCTCTTCCGAAAACTGGTGATGGGATTTTATATGTGTGCAAGATGTTATGCGTGCATTCACACACGGAACCTCGGTTTATAGTCTCATTCAAAGGACTGTATGGGAAATGGAGTAAGAACCATGTTAACTCCGAGGGAAAAATCCCCCTGTACCGAAACGGCCTGGCGAGATTCAAACCCACAACCCGAGGATCACCCAGATTACGAATCCGGCACTCTACCACTGGGCTATTCCGGCCCTCACAGCTCTATTTAATTAAGGCCATTTGTGAAATATGGAGATTGTCTGCACCCAGTAAGTTCACATTTGACCTACAGTAAGTCTAAAGATCACATGTACATGAAGGCAGGTCCATGATTTCAGCCATTTTGACACCAACCTGTCAGAAAAATACCCCTCTATGAATGCTACTAAGGACAGCATTCCTGTAAAAAGAGGTGTTTTCATTGAATGTGATGTGTACTACAACAAATTAATTATTTCTGATAAATCATCCTAATCACTGTAATTAATGGTAACAAAATCAATACCATTTTTATTGCCCGTTTATCATAAACCATTACCAGAGATTAAATTACAAGAAAAAAAGAAAAAATCTGGCCGCCTACACAGGCAGTTACACGAATGTGGCTAAATCATGCACACAAGATGTGTACTTAACACACACACACACACACAATGTACATGACAAAAGAGTATACAGTTTCAAGAACATCAAGTTTATTCATCATATAAATGGCTCTGTGAATCGCCTCAAAAATTTTTTCCCCATAATTGCAGCATCAAATTAGCGCCGTCCACATGTTTAATAACAAGACATAACATCTGATAGCATATCAATTTCTCTCTCACACACACACATACTGACATGCATGTACCACACACAATCGAATTTATCATATCTCTCTGATACACACACACACACATGTACACACACACAATCTGACATGTGTATCATATCTCTCCCTCTCACACACACACCACACAGTTCAGTTCACAAGAAATTCTGAGTGGGGATGTATATATCTCATAACTCTGCTACCGACCCACAATGCACAAGATTGCACTCAAACTAATTAATCAAAAAAAATTCATCCAGAAAGGTCTCTTTGAGGGGACAAATGTTATGCTGCTGCTATCAGCAAAAATAGTGCCGTATTTGTCAGACATTTTCAATGTGTGTGTGTGTGTGTGTGCGTTTGTGATATGACATGCATATCAGATGTGTGTGTGTGTGTGTGTAAGTCAGACACAAGAAAGAAAAAGTAATTAAAAATTAAACTGTTACACACAACCAGTCATTCATGACACACAGGTTTCATAATACTTCATCAATCTCTTCACACTGTGTATTTTTCATCTAGAAAATCAATTTCTTGCTGAAATGAAAGAAAAATTCTGATACATGTCAAAAGTATATGTTTCGAGGAAATCAAGGGTTGTGTAAACCCAAACTATAATTTGAGCCTGTTCACTAACTGTTTGCAATCTGATTAACGCCAATCTGCCCATACCAAGCATTCCAGTTATGGTTTCATCACTTCAAATGGGCTTGGGATCACGCATCTTATTTGCCATCCAAAATCTCGGTCATATGCTTATCAATTTGCTGCTGGGTAAATAAGTATCATCAGAGGTTTTTCTATTCTGCCTGCAACCACAGTTGTGCTGCAAGCCATGTCAATTATGAAATTACATTGTCAAGTGTTTGATAAAAACGGTTGTCAGATTTCAATGATGACAGTCCACACACATTCTGCAATAAATAATTAGAATGAAAAACTTAGGCAGACTTGGTTTACAGGTCATGATTTCAATGAATCAGCAATTAAAATTAATACATATATGGTAGATTTTCATGACACAGGCAAATGATATCACAAAAAATCAGCAATGTGATTTAGTGGTGATTGTTTTCATGCAGTTCCTTGCAGCTGCAACTGTGATTACAGTACATTCTTTATAAATACATTTATTGCCATGATCTTGGCGACTATATCAAAGTCAGGGAGTATGTACCGTCAGCAGAAAAATGAAATGCTAAATTGAGAGTTGCGCATATATACAACTTAAAACAAAACAAACAACAACAAAAAGAAGAAAAAAGGGGGGAGGGGGGGAGGTAGCGGGGTTAAAATCCCATGGTTTGATAGTTTGTGTAGCTGTAGGGCACTGACCTGTAATTCACTGAAACAAGAGTATGGCATCATTAAAGAGGGACCATCCTTCTTTCATTTTTTGCTGTCACCTAACAGATTCAGATACCATTTACTATGAATGGACTGAGAAGATTTGTTTGCAAGCTGGGAAAATCCAAACCCACGAGTGATTCGAATTCATCTTTGTCAGCTTCATTTGATATTGGCCTCTGTCTCTCTGACTTTACACACACACACAAACACACATTTATACACACATGCATATGCACACTGTGTGTCTATGTGTCTACATTTACATCCAACCAAAAACTATCCGAATGGGAAAATGCATGCTATATAAGTGTCCATTCTGGCAGTGTGTACTTTACCAGCACCTAGTCATCAGATTAAAACAAAACGAACACACAAGACCTATCGTGTGATGACCGAAGAATAGGTCAAAGGACAGAAAAAACAGTGGCAATGGGAAATAAAGATGAGAATAACAACTTACAAGAAGCAAAGACAGTGACTGGAGAGGAAATATTACCAAGGCAGACTTCAAGAAGGCTGAGATGTGCTCTGCAAGGCTCCCTGAAAGCTCAGAGGGCAGTTTATGCATTATCAGAAACCACCATCAGTAGAACATTACCTCAAACTGGTGGCCTATGACTGGTATGAATCAGTTTATGTGTCTTCAAATTACCTCCATCATTAAAAGCCTTATTGCAAACATCACAGACAAATGGTTTTTGACCAGTATGAATCAACTTGTGTCTCTTCAAGTGACCAGCCTGAGTAAACGTTTTACTGCAAAGCTCACAAACAAAGGGTTTAACACCAGTATGAATCAGTTTGTGTTTGTTCAAATTACTAACATCAGTAAAAGTCTTGCTGCACATGTCACAGGCAAATGGTCTGTCACAGTATGAATTAATGTGTGTCTCTTCAGGTTACCGCATCAGCAAAAGCTTTATTGCACATATCACACACAAATGGTTTGTGACCACTATGGATAAATTTGTGTGTCTTCAAGCTAACAGCCTGAGTAAAAGTCTTGTCACATATGTCACACACAAATGGTTTGAGACCAGTGTGAATCAGTTTGTGCGTTTTTAAGGCACCAGCCTGGGTAAAGCCTTGTCACACATGTCACACACAAATGGTTTCTCATTGGTATGGACAAGTTTGTGAGCCTTCAAGTTACTGGCACTGGTAAAAACCTTACTGCACACATCACATACAAATTGTTTCTTACTAGTATGACTCAGTTTGTGTGCCTTCAATGAAGCAGCATCAATGAAATCTTTATTGCACAAATCACACACAAATGATTATTAGCTCTTGAGTGAATCAATTTATGAGCTTTTAGATTATCAGCCAAAGTAAAACATTTATTGCACACATCACAAACGAAAGACTTCTGATGGATATGTATCAGTTTGTGTCTCTTCAAATGACCAGCCTGAGTAAAAGCCTTAACCGCACATCTCACACACAAATGGTTTATGACCAGTGTGAATCAATTTGTGTTTCTTCAAGTTACTTACATCAGTAAAGCCTTACCACATATGTCACACATAAATGGCTTTTGATTTTTATGAACCAATTTGTGTTTCTTCAGGTTACTATCATTGCTATAGGATGTTACATATGTCACACACGAAAGATACATCCCTGCTATGTGTCAGTTTGTGTGTCTTTAGATTACATGCAAAAGAAAAAGCTTTGTTGCAAATGTCACAAATAAATGATTTAGGATTGGTATGGATCAGTTTATGTGTCTTCAAGCTACAAGCCCAAGTAAAAGCCTTATTGCATACATCACATGCAAAAGCTTTATGACCAGAGTGAACTAATTTATGCGTTTTCAAGTTGCCAGCCAAAGTGAAAGCTTTACTGCATATCTCGCACACGAATGACTTATGACCAGTATGAATCAATTGTGAGTCTTTAAGCTATTGCTCTTGTGAAAGCCTTACTGCATATGTCACATATAAATGGTTTATGACCTGTATGAATCAATTTGTGTACTTTCAAATGACTAGGCCTAGTAAATGTTTTGTCACACATGTCACACGTCAATGCTTTAGAATCGGTATGCATCACTTTGTGTTTCTCTAAGTCACTGAGCCAAGAGAAAGCCTTATGGCAAATGTCACAGGCATGAATCCTGCTCTTTTTCTTCTCATCTTGGTTCACATCATCATCCTCGTCCACCTTCTCTTGGTTTTGTCCACAGCGTTCACGTCACTGAGGCCACCGACATTTTCCATGCTAGAGTTTTCTGCATCAGGGCTGTGAGGTGTGAAGGACACAGCATGCAGGTTCACACCATGAATGCATGCCATGTGCAGATCCAGACTGCACAGGAAGACGAAGGTGTCAGAACAACACTGACACACGTGACTTCTGTTCACAGGCAGCGGTGATCCACAAGTGTTGACAGACATGGGCTGCGCTGTGGTGGAAACTGCTGAGGGTTGACCTCCTGGTTCCTCCTTCACGGATGATGGCTGCAGCTGTTTCTGTGAAACAAAGCATCCCATATCTTACTAAAATTATCTCATCATCATTTTTCTTGTCCCATGACGTTAGGTCGTAGGTGCTGTGATGGGCATTAAGCCAGTCCAGGAATTTTCATAGTTCTTTATCCATAGTAATTCATAAGAGAATAGAAGTATTATTAACCCGTTGAGCGCCTTTAGTCGGTCAGCTGACGTGGAAATAAAAGTGCTTTTCCAGTGCCTATGGGCATTCCCCTGACGTCATGCATTTTTCTTGAATGTTCATTCGTTACTATTTCTATCAACGGACTCAAATAGAGTTTGCGTAGAAAGCCTTATATGTCTGTTGTCTTAAAATAATATGTAAATGACCACACGTGAGGGGAAAGCCCATTTATTCTCATCACTGACTGGATGACCAGCCAGCACTTCGTGTCTCGCTTGCAAAGATGGCGGCGCAACCTTCGACAAGCCCAGCGACCAAATCAACGTACTTACACAGCTGAGCAGGCTCTGCTGATGATTTTTGACAAACACAATAATCTTTTATTCAACAACTCACTCGAGCATGAAGGTGAGATGATGATAGTGGTGGAATTGCCGACCATATTCGTCAGTTATTGAGTAGGGCTCTGTGACCTCAGTGTGTGTTCAGCTGACAGCGTCGAACGAGCCAGCCTAGTGTGTACTCTGCACCGCGTGCTGGTGTCCAGTGATGTGAAAATCAGTGCGAGAGGGGTGCGTGGCCTGTCTCGCGGCGTGACACGTGCAGACGGAAAGGTAGGGGGAAGATGAGGGGTGAAAGAGAGGGTTGAAGTCGAGCAAGGGGGTGTGGTGGGGAGAGGGGGCGTGGTCGTGGACTGGTCAGTCTGCATCGAGTGTGAGCGTCTTGATAGACTTCCAAACTGTTTTACTTTCATTTATAGGTGTAGTGTGACAATACAAACTTTATTTTCAACTTTTTTTGCTGTGTGTTCTTGTTTGGATGTGAAGATGTCTTGGTAAATACATATGTTTTTGATCGTGCAAAAAAATCTATCCAAATCTAAATGCCTAAATACTTTTTTATTATCAAAATTAAAACAAAAGAATCCCAGATTCAAAATCTTCATTAAATTTCCTTCAAAATGATATAGATTTCATTTTTCTATCTTTTGTAGTTTCTGAGCTAGAATTTTTTGTTAATTATGACCCCCAAATCATGAGATGTCCCTGGCACCTGGGAACACCTTTGTTTGTACTATTGTGAGGCACTGAACGGGTTAACATTCCCCTCCTCCATGGTCAATTTGCCTCTCGAATGTCCACTCCCCACTATACATGTAGAACACTTGTGGACAGAAGTGATGATATGATACATGGCTATACCAGGAAAGTCCACCCCTCCATCGTCAGTTCACCTCTAGGATTGTGCTATGTAGAATGGTCTTGAACAGGAAGTGATGGTATGATCATGCTTTTACCAGGAAAGTGCACTTTTCATGTAATCAGTTTGCCCCTGGAACGTCCACTCTCCACACCACCATGAAGAACAATCCTGGACTGGTGAGAGGCATACTTGTACCGGGAAAGCCCACACCTCCGTCGCCAGTGTCCTTCTGTGATGTCCATTTTCTACTACGCCATGTAAAAAGGTCTTCTGTGACGTCCACTTTCTACTACATCATGTAAAACAGTCTTCTGTGACGTCCACTTTCTACTACGCCATGTAAAACAAGTCTTCTGTGACGTCCACATTCTACTACATCATGTAAAACAGTCTTCTGTGACGTCCACTTTCTACTACATCATGTAAAACAGTCTTCTGTGACGTCCACTTTCTACTATGCCATGTAAAAAGGTCTTCTGTGACGTCCACTTTCTACTACATCATGTAAAACAGTCTTCTGTGACGTCCACTTTCTACTACGCCATGTAAAACAGTCTTCTGTGACGTCCACTTTCTACTATGCCATGCAAAACAGTCTTCTATGACATCCACTTTCTACTATGCCATGTAAAACAGTCTTCTGTGATGTCCACTTTCTAGTACATCATGTAAAACAGTCTTCTGTGACGTCCACTTTCTACTACATCATGTAAAACAGTCTTCTGTGACGTCCACTTTCTACTATGCCATGTAAAACAGTCTTTTGTGATGTCCACTTTCTACTATCCATGTAAAACAGTCTTCTGTGATGTCCACTTTCTACTACATCATGTAAAACAGTCTTCTGTGACGTCCACTTTCTACTATGCCATGTAAAACAGTCTTCTGTGACGTCCACTTTCTACTACGCCATGTAAACAGTCTCCTGTGACATACACTTTCTACTACGCCATGTAAAAGTAAAACAGTCTTCTGTGACATCCACTTTCTACTACGCCATGTAAAACAGTCTTCTGTGACATCCACTTTCGGGGGCCGGAATAGCTCAGTTGGTAGAGCGCCGGACTCGTGATCCTGGGGTTGCGGGTTCGAATTTCGGCACAGGGGGATTTTTCCCTCGGAGTTGACATTGGTTCTCTGACTCCATTCCCCATACAGTCCTTCGAATGAGACTATAAACCGAGGTTCCGTGTGTGAACGCATGCACAACATCTTGCACACACGTCAAATCCCATCACCAACTTTCGGAAGAGAAGGCCAGTTTGGCCGTTGATATGGATGACACGTTACACATAGCATGCACCTTCCCCGAAGATGGAGTATGGCTGCCTTAATGGCGGGATACACACAAAACTCCACTGCCTGTCTATACAGGCAGTGTCCGCAGGAGTATCAGCCTGCGTATGCAGAAAGAAAAAAAAACAACCACTTTCTACTACGCCATGTAAAACAGTCTTCTGTGACGTCCACTTTCTACTACGCCATGTAAAACAGTCTTCGGTGACGTCCACTTTCTACTACGCCATGTAAAACAGTCTTGTGCAGGAAGTGAGGGTAACATTCATAGTTATACCCATGGACTCCACTTCTCACATGGTCAGTTTGCCTCAAGGATATCCACTTCTCACTGTGCCATCTATATACAACAGTCTTGGAAAGGAGGTGATGATGAAACACATGGCTGTTCCTAACAACCTTACTGTGACTGATACACAGCAAGCGGCGGTTCTTTTCTGCCGATGTGTGTGCTGAGTTTTTGTCTTACATACTTCATTTGACTCATTCTCCTTGCAGAAGATCCAGAGAATCTAAATGTCTATATTTTTCTCTTGAAACCTGCAGTCATTGTTTTCAGTTGTACCATCCATGATGTCAGCAAATGTGTATCTGTCAGCAATGTATGGTCAAAACTGCAGCCACAACCAGAATTCTAGACAAAATCTGATGTGATTTGGAATTGAAAATTATGGAGGGTGGGGGATTTTTTGTTTTACAATGAACCAACATTTGTACTCTGAAAAATTAATCCATTAATTTATTACATTTTGTATAAGACATCTCAGTTCTCTTAATTTTCTCAAGACATCAGGTCAGCTCAGTTGAATCTATTTGTTATACAGTCAAGTACACACACACACACACACAAATGCTATGGGATTGTATTATTATTATCATTATCATGAAGACTTGTATAGCGCCTCTGCTCAGCTAGAGACCAAGCTCTAAGCGCTTTACAATCCACACTCATTTACACCACGGGCTGCCTACCTGGGTAGTGCTGACTGAAGAGCTGCCAGCTGGCGCTTCATTTTGTCGTTTCCCTTGTCATCTAGTCAATACTGTTCCCTTAATTTCCTTGTTCCTTCATTCTTTCCATTTCTCACGCAGGGTGCATGCTATGTGTAACATGTCATCCATACCAGCGGCCAAACTGGCCTTCTCTTCCGAAAGTTGGTGATGGGATTTTACATATGTGCAAGATGTTATGCATGCATTCACACACGGAACCTTGGTTTATAGCCTCAAGTCTCATGGTATACGACCTCATTTGCCCTTTTTCATTATGTGCTGAAGTAGACAGTAGACACAGACCTCAGTATAGCTGTTCTGGGCATGGCCAGCACACTGATTTCTTGTATTTGTTGTAATTGTCAACTGTTGATCATTTCTGATGGAACCCATTTCAGTTACCATCAACAGTTCATTCTCTATGTTTACAAATCTTGGTTGACATGGTGCCGTCAAAGCATAAGAAAGTCACTGTTTTCCAGAGCTAATAGAATGTAAATGTTACCACATACCTGAACACTGCTCCTGTGTCAACCAGTATGGTCCTGCTTTTTCAACCTTTATCCCTGCCTTTATCTTCCACACCATCAGTTGATCAGAGGAGCAATCACAAAGTCTGAAATCAAACGCAACACACTTAACATAAAATTACATATTCTGTTCTGACTTGCTCTGAAGCTAAAATTCAACAGTGAATACACATACACATATTCATGAAGTCATTATGACACTGTCTAAAATTTGGGGAATTATTTTGCAACTTTGGGCGTCTAAAATTTATACAATTCACAAGACACACACAATTTAATGCAATTTAAACAATGTAATTTTTCATTTGTACATCACATTATCTGGTCTCTTGTTTTAGTTTTCTGACATCATCCTACAGTTGGCATCATAGTGACAGCTGTCACAATCATGTCCACCCATCCACAGAAGAATCAGCTGCCGACAGCCACCTGCTATGCACACGTTTAGACTGTTATTAGTGTTAATCCCCACCAATAAGTTATGCAAAAATGCATGCCAAAGTGAAAATGTTTTAAAGGTCAGTCAAATTATCCAGCCATTTCTGCGTATGTGTAAGTACGTGTAGACAGAGGTCACAAGAAATAATTCCATTATCAATTCTGAAAACTTTTCTTCACAAGCTGGTCCTGTCAAAATCTAACAGTGACTGGTACAGATGGCTTGATTTCTTTCAATATTCATACTTCTTAAACTGAGAAAAAATTTTTATATGAGTTCATTTGCTATAAGCCATTGTGTGCTAAAGTAAACAGAGATCTCAGTAAAACATCTGTTCAGGGCAGCATGGCCAGTGCACCGATTTCTTGTGTCTGTTATTATGTTTACCTGTTTATCCTTTAAGGTGTAACCCATATCAGTTACCATGAACTACAAATCTTGGTAGACATGGTTTTGTAGAAATACAAGGATATCAATCTTTCCTAGAGCTAGCAGAACATGAAAGTTACCACTGACCAGAACACTGCCCTTGCCTCTGAAATGGGGACAGACTGTAAGAGTTATGTTTTATGAGTCTGTGCTCTCATTTATACACATCATTCTCCAGATTTTACGGATAAGACTGAGGCTGTCCATTTTGATGATACAGATAGGTAATATTTCATACTCAGAGAGAAGAGGAAGTGGAGATAGTTGGGGGGAAAGGGATGGGATGGAGGTGGATGATGCGAAAACAATTTAAGAGGTTCATCCCAGTGGAGAGCCAACTTACTTAATGTGTGTGTGTGTGTGTGTGTGTGTGTCACTGTGTGTGTGCATGTGTGTGTGTGTGAGAGAGAGAGAGGGGGGGGTGTAATAAGTGCATTTCTACATTGGTACATCACTGCAGCTATAAAGATTACTGATGCTACTCACACATTTTCAACACACACACAGAGAGAGAGAGAGAGAGAGAGAGAGAGGGAGAGAGAGATTCAACGGCCACTCTGAGATCATTGCACTTTTTGTGTACACGTTTGCATTCTGGCATCAGAGCCTTCCGGTTGCATTCAACAATATTTGATAACCTCTCTCTCTCTCGCTTGCGTTTTTAAAGTTGCTCTTTTGACTTTGAGATGAAAGTTTACAAGACTTTTGTTTTCTCTTTCGAGCTTTCGTTCCCGAGTTTTCTTTAGTGTTTTTTTAGTTCTTATCTCTATTGCCGACCAAAACCTTAATATTGAACAAATCTCCTCAAATAAATCATTTACATCTATGCAACACCCAGTTCAATGTGCTCCAAAAGTGGGTACAGTGGGGTTATCTTCTCCTTCCTGAGTTCAATCGATGAAGGAAAGCAAAAGTCCTCTCCCCTATCTTCTTTCCTTTCGAAGAATCTCTATAAGGCAGATAAATCGTTTGCAAGAAACTTACTTTTACATGCGTTGAAGACAGAGGGTCAAGACCTTCATATTCGTCGGCAAAGTTAATCGGCAGACGGTCCTCCAGCGACCCCTGCTGCTATATGTCATGACGTAATAAGTCGCGCTTTTCCGGCGAAGCTGGGCTATGTGCATCAACTCGTGCCCGAGGCTCGTGAGCGAGGCTATACTATGCGCCCGACTGGTACCGAATATCAGATTAATACGTGCACACTATGGCATTATCGTAATGGTTGAGACTGAGTTTAGCAATTAAAGAACACACAAACACACACACACAGATCGAGAGAGATCCTGCTGGATTTCAGTTAGATTTATTGCCGTGTGCAGAACGCTTACTATGGGTTGTGTGTGTGTGTGTGTGTGTGTGTGTGTACTTATCTCATTTCTCTACTAGCAAACAACAATAATAATAACACTAAAAAATAAAAACAGAAAAATAATTTTTTTTAAAGCCTCACAGGCAAGTAAAGTATATCGTTTGTAATAAAATAAAATGTGATTCAATATCTAAGGAGAACAGATAAATGGGCGTGTTAAGTGCTCTGGGAAGATGCTTGTGGTGATCCGTTCACTAAGTGTATGTATTAGTGCTGTGTTGTGCTGTGCTGTCTGGATCTGGATCTGGATTTGTACGTCGCTGACATCCATTATGATTTACTGGCATAGGCGGTGGGGGGTGCGCAGCGTGATGAAATCATCGGCTTCTGGCTTTTGCCAGAGCCGACTTGAAGCTGTCGACTGACCTTTGGTGGACGATGTTATCGTCGAGGTGGTTCCACTCAGTTATTGTCTTTGGGAAGTATGAGTTTCGGTACTGATCGGTGTGTGTTTCTTCTTCTTCTTCTTCCTAAAATACTGGTTCACTCAAAAACGAGTAGGTCACCAGCGCGCATGTTAAAAAGTAAAATAAAATAACATAAAACATAAAACAGTGCGACTCAGACTGTTGGCCCCTGGAGCAATTTGGCAACAAGGGGTCGCACTCGATATTCAAGAAGTTAAAAGCAATGGCCAATTCAGGCCCAGGTAATAGTAAAATATCTGGGGAAGTAAAAATAGAAAATCGTCAATATGCAGATCTCAAAACTGTCGAATCAATTTTGTTTTTTTAAATGAGATTGCATTGTGGCAATCTCGATGGCACCCGGCAGTGAGTTCCACAGCCGTACAGAACTGGGATAAAAAGAATGTAAGTGGCTGTCAATATTTGATGCAGGTATGGTATAACATTGACCGCCACTCCTGTGCTACTTTTATTCAATACTAGTTCCATTGGATATCGATTACTTTAGCTCTGCCTTTGAAGAAGATGTTAAGTTTGATAAAAGCTCTTCTCTCTTCTAAGGTTTCCATTCTAATTTCCTCATGTTCTTCCTAGTATTCCCCTTTTCTCTGATGTGGTTCCCTGTTACGAACCGTGCTGCTCTCTTCTGGATGCAGTAGCTACCTATCATTATTTCGTATGTAGTTCTCCACTGGGTTTTGTGTCAGGTACGTTCTGTTGTCTCTGGTGGAGCGGATGCGTCGTCCTGGTTTCTGAGGTGTGATGAAGTCACTCGGGGTGATCGCTGGCACCAGACCCTCAACCACCCTGTAAAAGAATCCCAGCCGTAGTTGAAGCCGCCGTTCTTGGAGTGTAGTGAGCTCATGTTTTCTTAGCAGACCCGCTATGAAGCCTGGCGTGGTGGAGCGGTAGTCCTTTGCTATGAAGCGCACTGCATTTCTTTGTACGCGCTCCAGCATGTTGAACTCTCTTGCTGCATGTGCGGGTCCCAAATGATTGCTGCATACTCCATACAAGTGCAAGGTAGGCATTTTTTCGGCAGGAGGTAGGGCTGTGTCTGAGATTTCGCCGGAGAAATCCTAGTGTGCTATTTGCCTTCTTTGTGATGGAGGCGATGTGTTGGGACCACTTGAGGTTGTCAGCGAACTGGATGCCGAGGTATGGATTATGAGAGACTTGCTGCAGGATGGTATTATTTAGGGAATAGAAGTAGGAGGAGGTAGAGGATTTTGCAATGCTCATGATGTAACATTTTGAAGCATTGAACCGCATGCCCCATTTGTCTGCCCATGACTCTAGTAACTCGAGGTCCTCTTGTAGAGTGTGGTGGTCAATAAAGTCGTTGATCTCCCTGTAAATGAGGCAGTCATCTGCGAATAGGCGTACTTGGGATTTGACTGCCTCTGGGAGGTCATTTATGTGGCACAGGAATAGGAGGGGGCCGAGCACGGTGCCTTGTGGGACTCCTGAGTCGACAGTTGTGGCGTTGGATGTAATGCCCTCTACCACCACTTGCATGGTTCGCTCTGTTAAGAAGCAGGTAAGCCAGGTGTGGAGGGTGGCGGTGATGCCATAACTGGTCAACTTATGGAGGAGACGGTCATGGGGTACTGTATCAAAGGCTTTTGAGAAGTCCAAAATAGCCATATCCACTTGCTTCCCTTTGTCGAAGGACATCAGGAGATCATTAGTAGTGGTAAGCAGTTGGGTCTCGGTGGAAAAGCCTGAACGGAAACCGTGGCTGAGATTTGTGAGTATTTTTTGTTGTTCTAGGTGGGACATGATATGGCGCAGACTACATGTTCAAGGAGTTTACAACATACAGATGTCAGTGAGATCGGCGGTAGTTTGATGGGGTATGCCGGTCACCTTTCTTGAAAGCACAAGATATGTTGGCTCCGAGCCAATCTTGTGGTAGGCGGCCGGTGTCCAGTGAGATCTGAAAGATTGTGGTCAAGATTGGGGCGATGTTGTCGGCCAAGTTCTTAAGCTGTGCTTATATTGTGTTGTGGGGCGATGTTGTCGGCCAAGTTCTTAAGCTGTGCTTATATTGTGTTGTGCTGTGCTGTGCTCTGTGGTGTGTGTGTGTGTGTGTGTGTGTTTCTATATCAGATACCATGGGTTGACTGTTATAACCACAACCAGTCATGTCCACTGAAGAGTTCTCACTCTGGAGCTAAAAGTCGAATCTTGACAAGCGTAAACACAATCATTCCCATTGCTGTCAGTGAAGGACTTAATATTCATACTTTAACATCCTCCTTTTCATCCCATTCTCCCCCCCCCCCCCCCCCCCTTCCAACCACCCCCTTTCACAAACCATTGTTAAGTTAATTTTCATAAGGACCAAGGAATTGTTTACGGCACTCTGTTCCCAAGTACGCTTTTCCCCCCTTCCCTTGTTTTTGTTTGATTGGTTTGTGTAAAGATTAACAAATGCCGCACATATTTCTATTCATTTCTTATTTCCCTTGATGGTTACCATGGGGACACTTCCCAAGAGACACCAACGGAATGACCCCATCTTTGGCTCCAGCAACACACGTTACTCATCCATATGCAAGACTGTATTCTTTGAATAATCAATGCATACACAAAACAGTATGTTGGTCGGCTGGTTGGTTGGTTGGTTGTTGTTTTCAATATGTATGTGTGTGTGTGTGTGTGTGTGTGTGTGTGTGTGTGTGTGTGTGTGTGTGTGTGTGTGTGTGTGTGTGTGTGTTCTTGTCCTCTCCGAGTAAGACTAGCTGGAATAACTCAGTTGGTAGAGCTCCGGACTCGTAATCTTGGAGTTAACATTGGTTCTGACTCCATTTCCCATGCAGTCCTTCGAATGAGACAATACACCGAGGTTCCGTGTGTGAACACACGTATAACATCTTGCACACACGTAAAATCCCATCACCTACTTTCAGAAGAGAAGGCCAGTTTGGCCGTTGGTATGGATGACACGTTACACATAGAATGCACCTTCCCCGAAGCTGGAGTATGGCTGCCTTAATGGCAGGATAAAAAACGGTCATACACATAAAAGTGTCAGAATAATCAACTTGATGATTGTGGACACTCTACGGAAAGAAGACCAACACATCTAAGTTTGTTCCCCTTGCGTTAGTTACGTTTGTTTAGCAACTCAGGATTTCATTATTCATTTTCAAATTTGAACAATATACGCTAGTGTATGTCAGTACATTTTTGGTGCTTGACACATTCACACTAACTTAAAATACAAACATTAAATGGTACCTGATAACAAAACTTTCCATCCGGCAAAGGATTCCAACCAGTCTGAAATATTTCCATAAGAAAATCACAACTGCAAAAGTATATTTACAATAAACAACATATAACTGGTTTTACTAAGCACATTCAAAAAGAAATACAAACAAGTCCTTTGGGCTAGCATGAAATACTCAGTAAAATTTATAATTATTTATGTTTACTGAAACATAACCTTTCTTTCTTTCTTTTTCTTTCTGCGTACGCAGGCTGATACTCTTGCAGATACAGTCTGTATAGACAGGCAGTGGAGTTTTGTGTGTATGACCGTTTTTTATCCCACCATTAAGGCAGCCATACTCCATCTTTGGGGAGGTGCATGCTATGTGTAACTTGTCATCCATACCAATGGCCAAACTGGCCTTCTCTTCCAAAAGTTGATGATGGGATTTTACGTGCGCAAGATGTTGTGCGTGCGTTCACACACGGAACCTCGGTTTATAGTCTCGTTCGAAGGACTGTATAGGGAATGGAGTCAGAACCAATGTTAACTCTGAGGGAAAAATCCCCCTGTACCGAAATTCGAACCCGCAATCCCACAATCAGGAGTCCGGCGCTCTACAAACTGAGCTATTCCGGCCCCCCTGAAACATAACCAAAAACTGAACACGAAATCCAAGTTCAAACACCTTGAAAGACAAAATAAATGAAAATATTAAATAAGTATGTTCTGTACAAATTATCTTTGGTACAAAATCATTTTCAGACACTTCAACGACAACAAAAAAGTGTCACAAAACTCTTTCTGAAAGACATTGTGTACACCACATAAAAACTAACCATCATATTGTCAGAAAAATAATTCCCAAGATTTAATCACAAGCATAAATCAAGCAATGGCACGACAATAGTAACAGAATATCATCAAATTTGTGTGTGTTTTTTTTTCAAACAATAAGCATTCAAAATAACCAATAATTCTTTTTAAATGGTTCAAGGCAGCCATTTGCACACTCACTCATTCAAAAGAAAAGAACCCTAAGAATGCTGAAGAAGCAACACAATCCCCAAGTAAAGATAGAAACAGAAATAATCAGAGAGAGGTAACCGAAGGTAATGAAACCAAAGCCCGCAAAGGAGGGAAGAACTAGGCCCTCATATCTCCAGAAAATATACAAGAGGAGATATCCAATTACGCTGGAGACAGGAAAGAAATTAGACACGGTCATACAACAAAACAGTACAACACAACTCAATTGTTCAAAAGGAAAGTCTGTGAACATGACCCTATCGTTATTAATTGGAGCAAGTACAGGGGCACAAAAACAAATCCTATCACTAATACGATTTTGAATTCGCTAGCCAAAAGAAAGTTTAAACTACGGGGTCACCAGATGTTATGAGACGGGGTCACCAGATGTTACGGATGATCTGCGGTGCGTGTTTTGCTGTCTGACTCTCACCTGAAGACAACTGGATGCGTGTATGACTTTTCTCTACACACACCCACACCACACGTACATAGTTAGCCAGGCAACAAGTTAAGCTTTTACTTTTTTTTCTTTTGCTGCCTGAACCATCAAATCAAAGCAACAACATGATAATATCAATCAGGTATAATAACTAGTTTACGCCACAACCCAAAGGGCGCACAACAATACTAGAAACATATATTGTCACAATAACATATTCCTTTTCACACAGGCCAGGCTGGCAACCAAAGCAGTGCCACACAGTCTATGCACTTGGTTGCATCTGGCCCTTGTCACACAGTTCTCACAAAGGTCAGAAGTCACGCACGGGAGCAGTTCGTGGAGTCCTTCCAGGGTCTCTCACACACCAAAGAAACACAAGTTGTCGTCCTGACGAACTCTGAAGCCCTTTGACATGTAGCCCATAGCTGACCTCACGGGCAGCCTCTTAACACCCCCTCACGGGGCAGAGACGGCGGCTGGGCTCGTGCTGCACCCCACATCCGGCTGGCCATCCACACACAACGTCTACTGACCCTTGGTCAGCCTCTCCATGCCCTGGCAGGGTACAGACCCTGGCTGGGCACAGGCTGCACCCCACATCCGGATGGCAGTCAGTTCCAGGTTGGACAAGGGGCTTCACCGACACCTGGGGGAACTGTTGTTGTTGTTGTTGTTGTCGTACCCTGGCTAAAAGACTCCAGGGATCATCCAAACAGCCGAAGTACTTGAACACTATGGTACAAATGCATCAGCTGGGGATGAGAACATTACGTGTGTGACCGTTTTTGATTACCCCGCCACATGGGCAGCCACACTCCGACTTCGCGGGATTTTAGAGACTGATAATGTTATGCTAGGAGCTTGTCACAACTGAAGACAATCCCCGCATAACTATGCAGAGCATAACAACATTTTGATGTAGCCTTGGTGTTCTAGCCTATGTCAATTAGCCTGACACAGCCTTAAGCCAAGGCACCTGGGGGAACTGATAGCTACCTTGATTATCTCGCCTACTTCCAACACATTATTTGTAACTAACAGTCATAATACACTTCACTGGAACTTGGGGAAATATACCCATAACAGAATCTATAAAGTTTCAATACAGTGGGTGCATTACAACAGAACATTTTCTTTGATTAACATCATGATTGTTTACCTTGAGAGAAAGGATTTCCACATGGAACCCTTTTTCACAGTACCAAGAATATATTTATTACATATAAAGGAACGAATTCCTTTTGTCCCATTTTATCGAGAAAAAAATGTTTTTATCATATCACATCATCACCAGACGTGTCAAATTACATTTCAAGGAACGATTTCAGTTCATCCCTTTTTATCTTTTCACAACAAGAATCAGAATACATTTTCCGATAATTTATGCACAGTAAGTTCCATTGCTCACTTCCAGAGCTCACCAACACTCACATCATTATGATACTCTAAGGAAAAAGATAAACAACACTTTTTTTCCAATACAGTGATTTAACTGGATTTTTTTTTTTCCAATCACATATCAGTATACATATTCTTTCTTCTTTCTACTCACTCCATTCTCCACATGACTCACATTCACTAATAACAACTTCCTACTGTCACGCTATGTTTCATCAAATCATAAGATATACCAAACGAACAATTAAATATTTTAGACCTTTACTAAGAGCTGCAAAGTTTCCAACCACCTGTAGAAAAAGAGCAACTTCATTAATCCGAACCTTAACTTCAAATCAACTCTCAACACATACCAGACTGCCAGCGAGGACACACCTCCAGTCTCCCTTCGGCTTGTCTGGACAACTTGTTTGGCCGGTAGCTCTTCGGAGACTGAAAGGAAATGCTTGCTCCCTGAATTGCACAGAACGCAGGTGAGTAGCAGTCAGGTAAACAGGCCAACCGGTTTTACAGGTTTCCCTGTTCTGGTCAATGTGTCCCCAAAATTTGGGACCAGACAAAATACGGTCCGTCACAATAACCCACGAACAACAATAAAACTACAGATTATTTGCGAAAAGTTGCAAGATCAAAACGAATTTCTGGTGTGAAAAAGGTCCACAGAGGCTTATCTGGAAGCTTGGAGACCTCAGACACAACTCCTAGATCAAGACCTCCATCTGCGCATGAGGCTGCATACAAAGACCAAACGGAGGGATACAGTTGGGATTTAAAAAAAAATTTACTTAGAAACTGAGGGTTCAAAACACATTCATAGGCAGGGTTTTCCGATTCAGAGAACAGTCTGAGATAGTAGTTCAAGAACAGTTTCAGCCTGCGGTTGGATAACGAGGGTTCTTCACCTGCGTCTGCGTATAGGCTGTACACTGGGGTGGTGCGGAATGCTCCAAGACAGAGACAAAGCCCTTAATGGTGAATAGGGTCCAAGAGTTTCAGGTAATACCACTATTCCACAGAGGCTATCGAATCCTACGAATGGCTAGGAATTGATAAACCCCGGGATTCTTAGTTAAATCGTAATAAGTTCCTGAAGTTCGTAACTGATTCACATTTGTTCTTAGTCAGTTCTTGCAATTCTTGAGCATTCTGGAATTTGGGGCAAAAGTTTTGTGCTGTTCAAAATTTTGGCCACGAACTCCCGATTAAAAAAAAATCTTGAGTCAATTCTCAACAAAATCGTAGTGATTTCTTATGTATCGTAACTGAGTCCTAATCGATTCGTAGGCATTCCTATGTATTCTTAACTCATTCTGGGAATCGTGAAGCGGTGTCTTGACAACGAATCGGATACGAATCTGTCAAGAATGCCACAAATGCACGCCGAAGCATCAAAGAAACAATTAAGAACTGTCTACGAATTTACGATAGGGTAAGAATCAGGTACGCATTTGCAGCAATGTCCATGAACCATGTAACCGCACTATTTCAGGTCGTTGTTCCAGAGTGCCCAGGAAGCATCTGAATCTGTTGGCCAATATTCCGAAAGCATTCTCCACCACACGTCTGCCCCTGGAAAATCTGTAGTTGGCCACCATCATCTCATTGTCCAGACCCCTCCTGCCACAGGGTTTCATGAGAAAAGTTCTGAGGGGGAAAGCATCATCTCCCAGAATGAAGTAGGGTGTGTCTCTGTCATCGTAGGGCATAGGATCACTGTCAGGAAAGTTTATGGTGTTGTCGTCGATGCACTCCACCAGTTCTGAAGCACCAAACAGTTGTCCGTCGGATTGATGACCTTCTCCACCAGTGTCTATCCAGATGAACTTGTAGTCTGCATCCACTAAGGCAAGAAGGACCACAGAGAAGAAGCCATTGTAATTGTAGAAGACACTGCCTGAGTTATGTGGCTTCCTGAGAGCAATATGCTTGCCATCCAAGGCCCCAGGGCATGAGGAACATTCCACCGGTCTTGGAACTGCTGGGCAATGGCCTTCCAGTCCTCCTGGGTCCGTGGCAGTGGCATGACTTCATCCTTCAGTTCCTGTATGATGGCCTGACAGACGTCCTGCACACTGCATACCACAGTGCTGTAGCCACATCTGAAGTCATACTGAAGGGTATGGTACCGGTCTCCTGTAGCCAGATGCCTCAGGGTCATGGCCAGCTTCATTCCGGCATCAAGGGCTGGTCTCATGTGGGTATCTTTCCTCTGGATGAATGGGCGATCCTGTTGAGTAACTCATCAAACAGGTGGGGTAGTATTCTCACATAGTTGGCAAAGGCATTCTTATCTCCCACCCTCAGCTCCTGCATCAGTCTGCTATAGTGCCCATACTCTAGTCTTCTTGCTGGTGTCAGCCATGGTCTGACCCACCACCTGGGGGCCCTTCTCCTTCTTCGAACCAGTCTTCTTCTATTCATCTCCAGCTGCTGTTCATACCCCAGTTCCAGGACCAGAGCAATAGCTGCTCTACGTTGGCAATCCATTTTGGAACTGATGCCCCAGCAGGATGAGGGCTTTTTATGCTGTATTGAGGGAAACTTCCACGAATTTTCAAGAAAAGTTACGATGTAAATTATAACCGTACCAGATTCGTGATGCCTTCGGAAGATTCGTAGCTTATTCTTGACTGAATCTTAACATTCCTTAAGTATTCCTAAGCGATTCTTGCAAATCGTAGTTATTTCTGGGCAATCTTCATATGGTTCCCGCCGATTTGAGCAGAAACCCACGAATATTCCAAAGTCTATCTTACAAATTCGTAACCAATTCGTACAGCGTCATGATTTTGTACAGAAATTTGCAAAAATCCACGATTCCTTACGATTTCTAAAATTGATCAATTCATGGCGATTCGTTGGACTCGTAGCTTGTGTGGAATAGTGGTATAAGAGGGTCTTGCAGAGCTGTACACAGCACAACCATAGTCCAGTTTAGAATGGACCAAGACTCTGTAGTGGTGCAGCAATGTTTTCTTATCAGCACCCCAGTCAGTGTGTGCTACGACCACAGAATGTTCAGAGCTTTCTGGCAAGAAGTTTTGAGGTTTTTAATGTGACTAAGAAAGTTGAGTTGAAGTGGAAGATGACCCCAAAAACCAAGATCATGGAGATCATAAAGTATTCCAGATTTCCAGGTGGTATTGTAGGCCTTCTCCAAGTCAAAGAAAATAGCCACTGCATGTTGTTTATTTAGAAAGGCGTTTCAAAGCATAGATTCCAGACGGATCAAATGGTCCACTGTAGTTCGATGTTTGCGGAAGCCACACTGTTCTTTCACCAGAAAGCCGTCGGTTTCAAGTTTCCACATGAGTGTAGCACTGACCATTTCGCTACTTCAGAGGCACACCGGTTCATCTCCAAAATGGCAGATTTGAGAAATGCCCACTTGAAGTTTTTAAACAATGGCAGAAGTCACACGAGTACTTCTATAGTCACATAACTCACAATGGTTCAAGTTCAAGTTGTAATGTATAAGTGCTGTTAGCAGCATCAAATAGTATTCAACAGAAAACATAAAAACACACATTTACAAAAAATAGTCATTCCTTGCTTAAAAACTGCCTCGCTAGGGCTCTTCATAATTTGGAGCAAACCAGACTTCCAGTAGTAAGCCTGGTGTAGCGAGCTCTTTATCTGACCGTCCTAGCCTCTCCCCTCCCACATGGCAGAGCAGGCCATAAATCAGTGTAATGAGGAAGGCAGACGTTTTCCCTCTCCTGCTGCCAGCATCTTTCACAGCAGGGAAGAGTATCAGCCAAGTGTACAGAGGTAGCCTACCCTCCCTTCCTTTCCTTAATAGTCCAGGATCAAGAGGCCAAAATTGTGTCAGTTCGAGGTGAAACTTGGGTGGCTACAATCCAACTACACAGACGTGTTAAAGAAATGCATAAAAGACCACCAGTTAAAATATATGGTGTTATATGTTGAGCAAAATATGAAAAAAAAATAAAGAAAGAAAAAATATTTTGCGCGGGGATCCACGATAGCGCAGTTGGATAGAATTGTCTCCCTTTTTGTTCTCCTGCGCGACGAAAACAAAGCTGACCATGCCAAAATGGCAACCAAGTCATGTTGTTTACATTTTGGCGGAGACGATTTTAAGAACAAGAACCTGTTAAATTTCACCTCAAAGTCGTTGAGCACCGCAATTAAAAAGGCTGAAGTTTGGAAAACATTAGGAGTCCGTGAATCGGATGTAGCAAGCAAGTTCTTAAGTATCGCCCCTTCAAATGTCGGACGCTAGTAATTTACTGTATCATCAACACTGCTACACAAAATTTACTCTTCAGTCACGCATTGATTCCGCTCTCAAGAAAAAAACAGAAACTTGCGCATCTGCCCTGAATCAACAAACAGTTGCCCATCATTGCGATCGTCGAGTGTGGTGTCGTCAGCCCCACGGAAGAAATCATGCGTGTTTCCAGACATCTGTTTGATCTGCCAGAAGGAAAGGCGTTGGGTCAACCAGAGAGGATTTCGAGTCCGTGACAAGCTAAGCACTGTAAGTTTTCTTAAGAGTTAATGTTAATGTATGCATGTGTGTGATTACATTGATAATGATGTTAAATAACTATATTTTTCTCTTTTTTTATGTTCTTTCAAAGTTAAGAGTGAAACTGAAAGAAACTGTAGAAAGTATCTGTATATTTAGTATAATTTTCTGTAATTTGTGGGATGATTTCATTTTTCCTTGTTCTTCCAGTTTTTGCAGTAAATGATGTGTATTTTTATTGAATATGTTCAGTGTGTGTGTGTGTGTGTGTGTGTGTGTGTGTGTGTGTTCGTTCATTCGTACTTCTGTTTAACGTCTGTTCACTTTGAGTGACATTAGACGTGTGTGTGTGTGTGTGTGTGGTGTGTGTGTGTGTGTGTGTGTGTGTGTGTGTGTGTGTGTGTGTGCGCACATGACATTCTATGAGTTTTCATAGTGCATGTGTGTGTGGTATCATGTGTCAGTTCGTCTTGAGTTTAATGCCTTTCTGCTAAAAGGGATACTGAATAAAACGGGGGTTGGGGTGGGGCTGGGGTGTGTGGAGAATTAGAGAACCGGAGAATGTGGTGATTGACGGTGAGACCGAGACGTGTTAGAGTATGTGCGTGCACATGCACCCACACACTCATGTACATGTTTTGTCTGTGAGTCTGTGTGTGGGTGTTTACTGTTGTGTACGTGTGTGTGTCATGTGTGAGTGTGTACGCTTGTGTGTGAGTGAGAGAGAGAGAGAGAGAGAGAGTGTGTGTGTGTGTGTGTGTGTGTGTGTGTGTGTGTGTGTGTGTGTGTGTGTGTGTGCGTGCGTGCGTGCTAAATGAGCTGTGTCATTATTACTAATTTCAAGTAGCAAAACTGCATCAAAACAGTATTGTAATGTTCATGTTATAACTGTTGTAACTGTATATATTCTTTCTGTTTCAGTGTCAGACAGATGCTGATACATTAATTGCTGCAGCAAAAGCACAGAATGCTGAGCACGTATTGCGGCATTTACAACTGCAGGACCCAGCCTCTTATGAAATAAAGTAAGTGTGTTCTCACAACTTTTCCAGTTAAACAGTTTTTATTTTAACACACTGCATGTTGTACAGTGTGTGTGTGTGTGTGTGTGTGTGTGTGTGTGTGTGTGTGTCTTCCATTTGACATAGGATAAAGCAAAAATATTGATGGATATGGTACATGTCACTACCCTTGGGGAGTGAGAGAGAGAGAGAGAGAGAGAGGAAGAAGGGAGGGTTATTTGATTACAAAAAATTTTTTTAACTGTGTACTTGACAATTTAAAGAATACGTGTTGCATACAATATTAACTTTGATTTTTTTATGTGTTAATTTTTTTTTCAACTTATAAGAATTTCATATTTTATTCAATGATTTCCATTTGATTTGTTTGTCAGTATAATTATTATTTAGTTTGATATTATAAGCTGTAGTTCATCACCACTCTGTGTTTCAGTATTATTTTAAATGATTTTTTTCTTCTTTATATTTATCCATTTATCAAGTACTAGTTGATGTGGTGCATGCTTAATCAGTTATTGTATTTTTGTGTGTATTAGAAAAAAAAAGTTTAATTCCTAATGCGAAAACAGTTCTTGAACCGAGCTTACAACCACACAAAAAGATACTGTTCATGAAAAAAAATGGCAACAACAATATTGCAGTAATCCACTGGTATGATTTTCAAAAAGAAGAATATGACGGAAACATGAAATATATTTAAACTTGTATGTAAACAAGTAACCGTGTTTTTCATGAAGACAATAAATTAACAAAGCAAAAAAATATGTTATTTTTCTTTTTCAAAGAGGAGTACAAAAACTGAAAAACTTTCCAGTAAAAGTATAAAATTTGGGAGCTTCAGAAGAAAGAAAGAAAAAAAAGAGTGATAGTGCTTTTAACAGCATTATGTGAATTGCAGTTTTATCAAGCACTAAGTAAGACTGTATGTTTTCAGGTCGGTCTCCGCCCACAAGGTCACGGCCGAAGCCCTGAGTCATCTGCTGTGGGAAGAGTTTACCAACAGCCTTGATCCTGACAGTGCATCTGAAGTGGACATCCTCACAGATAAAATGATTGACATCTTCATCAAAAGACCAAAGGACTTCATTGATGCTGCTTCAGGGTGCAAAGTTGCCAATCTGCTGGATCAGTTTTTTGATTTTCTTCAAAGGCGTTCAACTGAACACCCAACCTTTGCATTCTGGTCATGTTATGATGATGAGGGTTTGCCTTCTTCAGCAGTTTCTTCGGGCAACCAGAACAGCAAACTGGGATCTCCATCTGCTCTCTGTGGAACAAATGCTGCCTCACTTCTTTGCCTATGACAGAGTGAACTATTCCAGATATCTTCCTTGTTATCTGGCTGAAATGAGGAAACTGGAGGTATCACATCCTGCCATTGACAGACAGCTGAAGGATGGTGACTTTTGTGTTCAGCGACAAGATCACGCCACTTTCTCACAAACAGCATGTGATCAAGTGATTGAACAAACGATCAACAGGCATTCCAAGACACAGGGTGGGCTGTCTGGCAAGACAAGAAAGAAAGGGGCAGTTCACCGTTGGATACTTTCTTGTCACATGAGAGCTTACATTACCACAATGTGTGAAGGAATAGCTGCGGCTTGTGAATCAGGAAAGAAAAGAAAAGAAAAGAAGGCCACTGTCAAACTTTCTGAGAATGCAAGAACCAGAAACTGTCACAAAGTACAGGTTGAAGCTGTAATTGACACAGTTCAAAAGATGATCAATCCGTTCCAGCAAACGGATTCCAGACTCATCAACATCTCTTCTGGTGTCATTCCTGCAGCAGATATAGAAGACCTGCTCACTGCCCACAAGAGAGGTAAAAATGCCTTTGAAACCTTCAAGGCCGAAAGACTTGAGACAAATGAAAAGAGTGTCCTGGAGCCCATCAAGACTCAAAAGTTAAAAACGTTTGCAGTCTGTGGCAAACTTGTCAAATGCACTGTGAAGGAGACAGACAATGTTGCACTAAAAGCCAGCAAATCTCTTCTCACCAGGATGCTGCATTTGGGAAGAACTGACAAGTCCAGTGTCAGAGAGACACTTTCACACTCTCTTGTTCCTGTACCACCTTGTCTGGGCCACTATGATGGCTCAATGATTAAGACCAACAAAGCCAAACTTCTTCAGGTGTTTGACAGTATGGAAAGAAAAGAAGATAATCAACTTTCAGCCAATGCTGTCATCTTTGATGGCATGGCTTTAATACAAGCAACAAATGTCAAAGGTCTGCAGACTTTCTCTGAGTTCTCTTTGGAACTTCTGCAGAGAGTGGTTAATGATGCAGTTCGCCATGGCGCAGACAGGGCTGATTTTGTTCTGGACACATACCCCGGTGAAAGCATCAAGAATGGAGAAAGGCAACGCCGTGCTGCAAAAGGAGTTTCCACCATGAAGATTGTCAATGGATCTCAGCAACTTCCCAGGCAGTGGAAGAAATATCTTTCCAGTGGAATAAACAAGAACAACCTTGCAGACTTTCTGTTTAAAGACTGGAGTCAGCAAAAGAGTGCAGTTACTTTGTATGTTACTCATGGGAATCTGTGTCATGTGATTCAGAGCTCTGGTGATATTGTCACTTCAGCCATTGTCCCAGATTTAGAATCGGACCATGAAGAAGCGGACACAAGACTGCTTCTTCATGCTTTGCATGCCAGCAGAACGCATCGGGTTGTGAACATCAAAAGCCCTGATACAGATGTGGCAATCATTGCTACTTCTGTCTGTGAACAAATAGATGCAGACCTGTACATCACTCTGCATCAAAACAGGTGTCTGGACTTGAATGCAGTCAAGCAGCTCTTGCCATCCACCTTTTTGTCTGCACTCGTTGGTCTTCATGTGTTCACTGGCTGCGACAGCGTTAGTGCTTTCAGTGGCAAGGGAAAGCTGAAAGCTCTGCATCTGATGAAATCCAGTGCAGATTTCCAGGATGCTTTCATGAAGATAGGGAAAGACTGGATGCCTGAAGACAGTGTGTTTGCAACTATTGAGAAGTTTGTGTGTGCCTTGTATGGTCAAGCCAAGTGTGCGGATCAAGTCAATACTGCCCGTTACAACCTGTTCTGTTTGGGCACTGTTAATGACAGATCTTTTCCACCAAATCAAGACTGCCTCAAACAACATCTTCTGAGGGCCAACTACCAAGTAGCTATTCATCGGCGCTGTTTGCAAGCGAAAATATGTGCACCATCACCAGTGGGAAAAGGATGGACAACTGAGGATGGCCAACTTGTTTTTTCCTGGACAACGAACATTCTTGCCCCCCAAATCTTCTGTTCATCATTTCCTGCAAGTGCAAGAAGACACACTGTGTGGGTGATGCCTGCAGCTGCAGAAAAAATGGACTGAACTGCAGTGAAATGTGTGGCTGTTGTTCCTGTAAGAACAGATTTGACACTGACAGTGAGAGCTGTGTTGCTGTCTCAGACCCAGACTCAAGTGGCAGTGACTCAGATGACCACAGTACGGATAATCATTGGGATTCGGACACTGAAGCTGGTGAGGACATGGACCTCTGAGCTGAAAGGTATGTTCTTTACAAATTATGTACTGAAATTACATGTTTTTCATGGATCCTTGAATGGCACAAGGTAACAGTATTCCAATCGTTGACATTTTACTGATTCCGCACTTGGTTTCATTCCTAAATGGCATATCCATAAACTACCATAATTCAAACATTGTGTCAGGGTGACTCTTAATTATCCGTTAATACTGTTGTTAAATGATAATGACTAACATTCTCATTTAACTGCATGAAATTAAGGCATTAAGTGCTGTACTTAGGCTACAGAACTCTCAGTCTGTCGGCAAAAAGCACAATCTTTAAAGTGCCATATCTTCATATTGCTCAACATATGGAACCATATATTTTACACATAAGATCAGTATTATGTATACTATCATACTGTGCAATCAGATTGTACCCACCAAAAAATGTTTTCGAAAACTTTTTTTAGCCCCTTTTTGAGCCTCTTGATCCTGGACTATAACATATCCTCTTTCTCAGCACAGTTGGTTAAAGCCGGATGTTCCACTGTTGCTCCAAACACATAGGTAATCTTGCTCTGTGCCACAAGTGTTTTTTCGCTTTATCTCTGCTATTATGCAACATCATATCACCAGGTTTGGAGCTCTTGATAAGACCATGAAAAGACACACAATGCACCAAAAAACCCAAAACCCAAAATTTGGAGGTAATCTGGTGTGGCTCTAATGTAGCGATTTTTTCAATCAGTTTGCAGACACAGCTGGTCAATGGCCTTCCAGTCCTCCTGGGTCCGTGGCAGTGGCATGACTTCATCCTTCAGTTCCTGTATGATGGCCTAACAGACGTCCTGCACATGCACACCACAGTGCTGTAGCCACATCTGAAGTCATACTGAAGGGTATGGTACCGGTCTCCTGTAGCCAGATGCCTCAGGGTCATGGCCAGCTTCATTCCGGCATCAAGGGCTGGTCTCATGTGGGTATCTTTCCTCTGGATGAATGGGCGATCCTGTTGAGTAACTCATCAAACAGGTGGGGTAGTATTCTCACATAGTTGGCAAAGGCATTCTTATCTCCCACCCTCAGCTCCTGCATCAGTCTGCTATAGTGCCCATACTCTAGTCTTCTCGCTGGTGTCAGCCATGGTCTGACCCACCACCTGGGGCCCTTCTCCTTCTTCGAACCAGTCTTCTTCTATTCATCTCCAGCTGCTGTTCATACCCCAGTTCCAGGACCAGAGCAATAGCTGCTCTACGTTGGCAATCCATTTTGGAACTGATGCCCCAGCAGGGATGGGGGCTTTTTATGCTGTATTGAGGGAAACTTCCACGAATTTTCAAGAAAAGTTACGATGTAAATTATAACCGTACCAGATTCGTGATGCCTTCGGAAGATTCGTAGCTTATTCTTGACTGAATCTTAACATTCCTTAAGTATTCCTAAGCGATTCTTGCAAATCGTAGTTATTTCTGGGCAATCTTCATATGGTTCCCGCCGATTTGAGCAGAAACCCACGAATATTCCAAAGTCTATCTTACAAATTCGTAACCAATTCGTACAGCGTCATGATTTTGTACAGAAATTTGCAAAAATCCACGATTCCTTACGATTTCTAAAATTGATCAATTCATGGCGATTCGTTGGACTCGTAGCTTGTGTGGAATAGTGGTATAAGAGGGTCTTGCAGAGCTGTACACAGCACAACCATAGTCCAGTTTAGAATGGACCAAGACTCTGTAGTGGTGCAGCAATGTTTTCTTATCAACACCCCAGTCAGTGTGTGCTACGACCACAGAATGTTCAGAGCTTTCTGGCAAGAAGTTTTGAGGTTTTTAATGTGACTAAGAAAGTTGAGTTGAAGTGGAAGATGACCCCAAAAACCAAGATCATGGAGATCATAAAGTATTCCAGATTTCCAGGTGGTATTGTAGGCCTTCTCCAAGTCAAAGAAAATAGCCACTGCATGTTGTTTATTTAGAAAGGCGTTTCAAAGCATAGATTCCAGACGGATCAAATGGTCCACTGTAGTTCGATGTTTGCGGAAGCCACACTGTTCTTTCACCAGAAAGCCGTCGGTTTCAAGTTTCCACATGAGTGTAGCACTGACCATTTTTTCAATCAGTTTGCAGACACAGCTGGTCAAAGCTATCGGACGGTAATTTGATGGGTTCGAAAGATCTCTTCCAGGTTTGGGAATAGGTATGATGAGGGCTTTTCACCAAGAAGGTGGAAAGATAAGATAAGATAATGTTGCTTATAGCCCAGCCGACCGCAAAGGGCCACATCAGGGCTGTCACCACGTTAAAATCAACTCACCAGTCATTTAAAAAAAAAAAAAAAAAAAAAAAAAAAAAAAAAATTTCACACATCTCGTTAAATGACATCGTCTACAAACGCACCAGAAACTTTGTTAAAAATCTTTCTGCCGTAAAATCTTAAATCAGATGAAAAATGTTAATCTCTCTCAAAAACTCAAGGATCACATCAGGCGGGACATCCCTGAACAGGATCTTCATGGACTCCGCTAAGAAGAATCCAGTAGTCCATACATGGTTGTATACATGTAGCAGGGTGTTTAGACCTTTTTGCTGAAGATGTTTCAAAAGTTTATCAAGGATTTTGTCTATACCAGGAGAGGAATCGCTGCAAGAAGGTAAGGCAGGTTTCAATTCATTCAAAAGTGAAAGGAAGATTGTAGTCCTCCATGTTGTCTGATGAAAAGTTGCAGGGTGATTTTTCTTTGAGGGTTTTCTTTTTGACAAAACAGGCTGATTTGTTAGAAGAAGAGGAATTTGTTTCAATAGCTGAAGCAAGTTGATTGGCAACCGCTTTTTTCTCTGTTATTAAAGAGTCAGAAAACTTGAAATGGTTCACAGCGGGCAGGTGTTCTTCTCTTTAATTTTCTGGACAATTTTCCACACTTTTTTCTTCGATGTTTTAGATGTGAGACTTGAGCAAAAATGTTTCCAAGATAAAGTTTACTGGTTTTATAAATGTGTTTGGATTTTGCTCTCAGTTTCTGATGTGCTCAGACGTTGGGCATTGATGGTCTGCGGGAGACCCAACGTTGAGCTCTTTTGCGGGTTTTGTTAATTTTCTTGCATTCAGAGTTGAACCAAGGAACTTTTGGCATTACGGGCTTCTTGGAAGATGTGTGGACGGTTGACTTTGCAGGACCTTCACTTTGCCGGAGCTTGTCCTCTTCCAGATCCATAAAAAACTTAGTGGCAAAGAGGTGCCAATCTGCTTTGTTTAAATTGAGGGTTTCTGGTAAGGACTCACTCTCTGCATTTGTATACCGAAGCAACACAGGAAAGTGGTCACTACCATGTAGGTCCCCATCAACCTCCCGGATCTTCCCCGAAGTTGGAGTATGGCTGCCTTAATGGTGGGATAAAAAAAATGGTCATACACACAAAAATCCACTCCCTTTGTTGGGTAGATGGGATTAATCCTTGCCTGTCTATACAACGAGTGCCCTCAGAAGTTTCAGCCTGCATCCAGAAACAAAGAAGGGTCACAAACAGAAAGATCCAGACAAGACGTGGCGCCATTAGAGGAGTGAAAGTAAGTTGGCCATTCCCACTCAAGACACACAAATCAAGCTCTGAAAACACTTCCTCTAAAAGCAGACCCCTTGGTAAAGATCTTTCACTTCCCCATAGAGGAGAGTGACCATTCAGATCCCCCAACAGCAGGAAGGGTCTAGGAAGCTGCTCCAAGAGTGAAATGAGTCCCGTTTGGTGACGCAGATATTTGGAGACAGATACAGACTACAGATAGTTATTCTTTTGTGGAGAGTAACCCAAGCTGCCACTGCCTGAAGTGGAGTCTGCAAAGCAACTGGGCTACAGAGGACAAGAGTTATGAATGAGTAAGGCTACCCCACCAGTAACGCCATGTTCCACAGGTTGTGGAGGTTGATCTAGGATGCTGTAGCCAGAAAGGGTAAAAGTTTTAATTATCAGGCCTCAGAAGAGTTTCCTGAGTGAAGCTAGCACAGCCCTATGTCTCAAGGCAACAACAGCTTCGCAGTTCTTCGTAATTGGATCAGTCCCCTGATGTTCCATATGCAAGCCTGTTTCATTGTTGTTGAGGACTTTTTATTCAATCTATGGTCAACATCTCTTCTCTTCACCATACGAACCTTCAAGGTATTCGTGCAGTTTGAGCTCATGGGTTTCCTTTGCCACATTTGTTCGAAGCCACTATCAGGGCGCCTCCTTTGGGAGATGGTCTCAGCTTAGGAGCCGTCTTGGGGCAGACCTCTACCTAGGCACAGCCACAGGCGTAGAGGACACACTGGAAGTGCATCCTTTGGTGGGTTTAAGGCCCCCACCAACAGCCGTTTTCTCTTGCAATGTATTAGAAGCTGGAAGACATTTCAGCGGTTTGAGACCACATGGGTCTGTCTGAACACTGGCTTCCACCTGAGGTGCTCCGAGTGATTTTTTGACGACTGTCAAAAAAAGTGGGGTTCCCTTCTCTTCCTGCACCAACATTTTGGCTTCGAAGAACAAAATCTTTTTTTTCAGTCTTTACACGCTGGATTTTGCTTTCTACTTGCCAAACAGGGCAGTCTTTTGAAGAAGAAGGGTGGTCACCATCACAGTTCACGCATTTTGCGGATTCACATCTGCTCTCATGAACTGCTTTGCCGCAGGTGGCACACACCTCCTCTCCCGGGCATTTCTCCTTGACATGAGCAAATCGTTGACATCTGAAGCACCTCAGTGGGGATGGTACATACAGGGTTACTTTACTCCCAGGTATCCCACCTTTATGGACTCTGGACAGAACTTTTTTGTTTAGATAATGAAAAAACATTTAAATGAAAGGAAAGCTATACGGCTAATGCTGTGGTCAGTATAAACAGTGTTAGTACCTAGTCACCAGATATACAACAAAAAATTGGAATGTTATAAAAAGAGAGCAGAAAAACGAGTGAAGTCCTTATAAATCACAGACAGGAGAATGAGTGGCAAAGCAAAGAACGACAGGTAAAAAACAAAGCAAAAACAACAGGTAAAAACAGAACTAACATAAAATGAGGCCAGGTCAAAGTGGAATAGGAAAATGCAATACTGACAAAAAAATTTCCATATGGCATGACAACAACTCATACTGAAAGATGCATATAATACCTCATTGTTGTGGCACTACTTAGCCACTCACAAAGCAGACTTAAAAGCATGTTATAATTGCAACTCTCTAGCAACCTGGAGTATGACACTGATTTCTGTTTACATAGTCAACACTGCCATTTCAAAACATCACAAAGCACTACTCCACTAGACTGATTTCATGAACCCATGCATATAAGCAAATAATAGCTTGTAACACAAAGAGAAAGAAAAATACAGCTCAATCATGATTCCTGCATTTCTCCACAGGTAGAAGTAATTAAGTGCGCAAGGATTCCTCATTGTTGCAAGTGCCTTGGGTCAGATTTAATAGACAAAATACTGCTTACTTTGATCGTTTTAGTTTAATATAAACTACCGGTATGTATGTTAGATAAAAAGAAGTGCCAAAAATTGTGTTTCTTTTTGACTTTGAAAGAAGTTAAACATTGACTTTCAGCTGAACTTCAGTTAGTTTAACTTTAAGACAGTTGATGCAATAACATCCCATCCCCTCAACCCCAAAGAGCCAGTTCACTTATTTTTTGAAACTGTATTTAAGTGAGCATTATCAGTCAAAGCACATATCAAACAGGTGGCATACGATTGGTATGAATCAATTTGTGTGTCTTCAAGTTACCACCATCATTAAAAGCCTTATTGCAAACATCACAGACAAATGGTTTTTGACCAGTATGAATCAACTTGTGTCTCTTCAAGTGACCAGCCTGAGTAAATGTTTTACTGCAAAGGTCACAAACAAAGGGTTTAACTCCAGTATGAATTAATTTATGTTTGTTCATATTACTAACATCAGTAAAAGTCTTACTGCACATGTCACAAGCAAATGGTCTGTCACCAGTATGAATCAATGCATGTCTCTTCAATTTACCCCCATCAGTAAAAGCTTTATCACAAACATCACACACAAATGGCTTCTGACCACTATGGATCAATTTGTGCGTCTTCAAGCTAACAGCCTGGGTAAACGTTTTATTGCACACATCACATTCGAATGGTCTAATACCAGTATGAATCAGTTTGTGAGTTTTTAAGGCACCAGCCTGTGTGAAAGCCTTATCACAAATTTCACACACAAATGGTTTATCACTGGTATGGATTAATTTGTGTGCTTTCAAGTTACTGGCACTGGAAAAAGCCTTACTGCACACATCACATACAAATTGTTTCTGACTAGTGTGAGTCAATTTGTGTGTCTTCAAGGAACCCAGGTCAATGAAGTCTTTATTGCAAACGTCACACACAAATGATTTATGAGCTCTGGTATGAATCAGTTTATGTGCTTTCAGATTATCTGCCAGAGTAAAAGACTTGCTGCAAACATCACACATAAATGACTCATGACTAATATGTATGTATTTGTGTCTCTTCAAATGACCTGCTGAGTAAAGGCCTTACCACACATCTCACATACAAATGGTTTCAGACCAGTGTGGATCAATTTATGCTTCTTTAGATTACTAGCATCACTAAAGGCCTTGCCACACATGTCACACATAAAAGGCTTTTGATTAGTATGAACCACTTTGTGCTTTGTCAAGTTACTGTAACTGGTATAAGCCTTACTACATATGTCGCATACAAAAGATACATCTCTGGTATGAATCAGTCTGTGTGCCTTTAGGCCAGAAGCGAAAGAAAAAGCCTTATTGCATATATCACAAACAAATGACTTAGGGTTGGTGTGGAGCAGTTTGTGTGTCCTCAAGTTACAAGCCCAGGCAAAAGCCTTATGGCACACATCACATGCAAAAGCTTTGTGGCCAGTATGAACCAGTCTGTGAGCCTTCAACTTGCCAGCCAAAGCGAAAGCTTTACTGCATATGTCGCAAACAAATGGTTTACTACCGGTATGAATCAGTTTGTGTGTCTTTAAGCTATCTGCCCTTGTGAAAGCCTTATTGCAGATGTCACACACAAATGGCTTATGACCTGTATGTTTCAATTTGTGTACTTTCAAATGAGCAGGCCTTGTAAATGTTTTGTCACACAAGTCACACATCAATGGATTAGGATTGGCATGCATCAGTTTGTGTCTCTTTAAGTCACCAGGCCAAGTGAAAGCCTTGCTGCAGGTGTCACAGATATGTTCCTTGCTCTTTTTCTTCTCTTCTCGCTTGTCCAGATCACTGTCAATCTTCTCCTTGATCATCTCCACAGCATTCTCGTCACTGAGGTCACCGACATTTTCCATGGTGACTCTGCTAGAGTTTTCTGCATCAGAGCTGTGAGGTGTGAAGGGCGCAGCATGCAGGTTCACACCATGAATGCAGGCCATGTGCAGATCCAGACTGCAGAAGAAGACGAAGGTGGCAGAACAACACTGACACACGTGACTTCTGTACACAGGCAGTGGTGATCCACAAGTGTTGACAGACATGGGCTGTGCTGTGGTGGAAACTGCTGAGGGTTGACCTCCTGGTTCCCCCTTCAAGGATGATGGCTGCTGCTGTTTCTGTGAAACAAAGTGTCTCATATGTCATTAAGCATCAGCAGATTATGAAACAATGGCATGAAAGGATCAGCACTGTTATCAATGCACGCTGTCTTTTCTGATACCTCCCCAGACATGTTTCCACCTCCAGGTTTTAACCTTTCATTGCCAGCTATCCCAAGCTTCAAACCACTGAAAACCAGCTGTGCAGCACTTTGCGGGTAGCTTAAAATGGCTGTCATTTTTTGACTGCTAACTCAAGTGTAAATCAGTTATACACCATCCTAAAATTAATACAAGTTGAAAATATTCCATGTGCTATTCAAATACGAGTGGAAAGCTAAAGAAAAAAACACACACAAACAAAATCTCAATCACAGCATGCTTTTGGTGCTAAGTGGCGACTGTGGCATTCAGACTGCAGTATATATGTGAGGCTACTGTGGCAATGAAAGGGTTAAAACAGTTCTAGTATGCTGGACTATCTTTTCGGCAACTTTGAAATGTTACCAGGATGCAGAATACATACTTTTGAATTTCATTCATAAACAGCAACAAAATATATGACTGATTTGATCAATTTCAATCTTGAATATACTCAGAAAATAAAAGTTCACTATTACTGTCAACTTAAAGCATTTATTGATTACTTGTGTTATGAAATGATAAAATAAACCAATAGGGCGAAGGGCAGTGACTTTCATTTACGATTCAAGAAGTAGTATAAATCATCATCTCAGATTGACCTTCATAATCTCCCCAGTGGCATGGGAGGTCCTTCATTTCTAAACATTCTTTCACCTAAACAGACTTGTTGTCTGGGTCCCTTCCACATGCTAATTACCTTTTTTCTCATGATCAGTTTCTTACTGGACTCCCAAAAAACCCAAGGTGATGGCGGTTGCATATGCAGTGATAGTAAATTTATGACAAGGCTGTGTTGCATGTTTGACTGGGCAATTTTCCTCCTAGATTTCATTGCAGTTTCAGCTTTCTTGAATACAAATTGAGCTTGTTCTACTCTCAGGAGCTGTTCAGCATGCAATGCGCTTCAACTTTCTGACAGCATGTGTTGATAGGGAGAATACCGTGGCTTGCTTTCTAGTACCTCATTTTATGCTTTGGCATGGAGACTGTCATTACTTTTGTCCCGTGATATAGTAGGTGCCATGACAGTGCTTTAGTCAGGCATGGGTCTTCACAGTTCTCTGTCCAGTCATATCTTTGAAGGTAGAGGTGTTGTAAGCAGTCCGCTCCTCCAATGTCAGTCTGCCTTTGGGACTTCCAGTCTCTACTGTGCCATGTAGATCAGGCGTGGACAGGAAGGGTGGTAAATACATGGCTGTACCAGGAATGCCTACTGGGTTGATATACAGACTGGGGATGACTTCCTGTCTAACATACTCCATTTGTCTCCTGTTCCTTGAAGAAGTTGCAGAGAATCTGAGTGCCTGGATTTTTCACTTTGAATGTGTTCAACTCTTGCGTACATAATATCTGCAAGTGTGTATGTGTTGGCAAGTACAGGTGTATTGCCACATTTTTTGTCACATATGCAGTCAATCCACAAAATGCAGATTTAAATGTAAGAAACGGGAAGGGTTTTTTTCTCGAATATATTGCTGGGTTAAGTATATTTACCATGTGAAACGGATGCAAGTCACAACCCAAATGCAAACTCCATTTAATCACATTTTCATACCTAATACAGTACGAAGACCCTTCTGCAATATTTCTCAAGCTTCAGGCTAAAGAATGGAGCCATATCCACTAACCTATTCTATAATCAACAATTGCAAGCCCTCAAAAATCAGAGCAAGAAGCCACAAAAGCAGGGCAGAAATGTGAGCTGCCATGGCGAGTATACTTAGCCAAATGGGAAATAATATCATAAACACTCCCCAGTTTGGCATCATATACTTTGCCTTGTCAAACTGTTACAGATATGAAGCAAATGGAGGACGGCTACCGCCCTAATGATTTGCATGGATGGCAAGAATGTTTCAGCCATAATGTAGAATGTCCATAGATCCATCAGTTGTGAATGAGAGAATGAAGCCTCCCGAGTCTAATGGAAAGGCTGCAGGTATTCTCCAAGGTAGCAATGACTCGCATCTCGTGTGCTCTCAGGCTCACATGACTATGAAAAGTAGGACTTTAGTTTTCCTCGATTTGTCAAGTCCATGTTGGTAAAGACAGACGACTGCCTCAGGGCTGCCAAGCAGATCAGTGATCCCTCACTGAATGGGCTAAAGGTTAAAGCACTGTGCAAGGAGGTAAAGGTAAACTGAAACCCTTTGCATTGTCTGGTCATGAGGGGAAAATGGAGACCGAGGGATCCCCCAGGACAACCTCAGTGCAGCAAGAGGATAGTAAGTAAGCAGCAAGTGATAAGTCAACACTAGTGACAGGTCAACAACAACGGCTACAAGTCCTTGATATAGGCATAACCCATAGGCGGCATATGCTGTCCTGAACAGTGTCTCTGAACAGAGATCTCTGAGACAAGGTTTTAACAGCCTAGATGGGGTAGGGAACATGGGGAGGAGGAATGCGAGTGGGACGAGGTGAGGGGAGAGGGGAGGGGGGAAGTTGGAAGGGATGGAGGGTGACTGACATCAGATAGATTTAGCCCATCCTTTCGAGAACAGTGATCTTAATTGGTCAGGATTCCTGAAGAGGTGAACTGGCGATAAGATGGCCAGCCATTGTAAATTGTCTCATCTACCATGTGCCAAATGCATTCGGAGTATTGTTGTTGCATTTTCATGTGTGTCAGTTGTGATGTCTGAAGATGACAAACATGCAAAAACTTTACTTTTTTATTTTGTATAGTTAATTTCATACTTCCATGCTTTTGGAACTATGGAATCCATTGGTGCAAACTGAAATTTTGGCTTATCTATTTCCTAATTCAGTTTAATCCACTGTAAATGCCTTTAAACAAAACTCTTTAAAGGACTTCAAGCAGTCATTATTCAGCAGTTCCACAGCAGTAAAAAAGAAACTTTATATTGAAAAACAGAAACAATTTCTGTCAATTTCTCAGATTTACACACCTGTGTATCTCCTGCGGGTGTGTCCGTGTCAATGTCCTTACTGGGAATAGGTACGACTGCAACAAATGTCATTGTCATTATGATTATTAAAAATAAATTGATAAATAACAGTAACACGAAGAAAAACAGACAGATGGTTGCTGCTGTCATACCAACAAAAGCCGCTATGGCAAGAGCTATGCATGATGTGATGCTTAAAATGAATCACAGAAACATAGGAAAATGGGGAGACGTAACATCATCAGCACAACTTAATATGCAACACATGAACTAATACGCTCTCACTCACAACCATCGTCTATACTACTTTTCCCACCCTCTCCCCTGGATCGTTTCACTCTCCCTCTCTCTACGTCCATTTCCTCCTTCCTGATAATTACTCAACATTATCTCCCATCTCCAACCGTACTCCTCGTAACTTACAGCATCTAATCACTCAAAGGCACAAAAAACGACAAACAAACCTGTAATTATTGGACTGTGTCCAAGTTTATGATGCTGTAACTGTTTGGTGTTGATGACAGAGATCTCAGTAAAAATAAAATAGATTTTCAAGGAAAAGCCTAAACACTAGTTTCAAGTGTAAACTCAGTCAAATCACGATGTGCACTTTCTTCTCTCTATTTACAAATCTTGGCAGATATGACTGGTTCATTATAAATTATCCAGATGTGAATGTTTCTAGAGTTCGGAGGAAGTGAATGAATGTACTACTGACCAGAACACTGCTCCTGTCTCCCCCACTGAGGTCCTCCTGCTTCTTCAACATTCATCTCTGTTTTTACCTCAGACATTGGCGGCTCCTCAGGGGTTGCCATTGGGTCACAACATCTGAAACCAAATATTGCACATGAAACTGAAAGATGTTGTCTATTATCACCATCTCTGGTGCTATGTTTTGAACAGTTCCACAACACACACACACACACACACACACACACAACACACACACACACACATTTAAAAGTCTTATGATGATGTCTTCAATTTGGGGAACCACTTTGCACATAAGCAAAAACAATGTCACTTTCCTTGATACACATACAACATATTTCTTTGTTTGTTGTTTCATTTTCAGACATCATGCCATCATACACTCAAAAACAATGTGAAAGCAGTATCACAGTCAAGTTCAATCATCCAAGGATACATGGGCTGCCAACAACTGTCAAGTCAAACTCCTGATTCATCTTTAAATCCTTGCTTATAGATTGTGTTAAAATGTTTTAAACAATGAAAACGTTGAAAAGGCCAGCAAAAAGTACTCCAGACGTTTCTAAATTTGTGGAGGTATGCGTGGACAAATGGACTAAAGAAATGATTCCATTACTAATCTGAAAGCTCGTCTTCTCCAGCCAATCTTGTCAAAAACCTAATAGTGATCAATACAGCTGGCTTGATTTCTTTTCTATTCGCACTTTGTAAAAGCAGCATTTTACCAGCTATGGCCAGCAATAGCTCTTATTGGAGCAGTCCACCATAATCCCATTGAGATTAGATGGTCACATTGCTTGTTTCTCTCATTTCATATCTTCTTCTTTCCTGGAGTAAATCAAAATTTGTAACCTGTTCTAGTCTTACATAGTGTGTACATGTGTTCAGTTTTTAACAGCTACTAGCAACCCATCTTCATCACTGTTCATGCCTTCACACAGTAGGCTGTAGCCATTTAGATTTACTGTCTCCCTCAAAATATGCTATGTGTGTGTGTGTGGTGTGTGTGTGTGTGTGTGTGTGTGCGTGCGTGGTCGTGCGCGCGTGCGTGTGTGTGTGTGCAGGTGGTGGGAAGGGGTGAGAGGGAGGGATGGATTCAGATGGGAGTGACAGCATATCATGCATGTTTTAAATATTACAAATATTGTTGCGCTTTGCTCTTTCTCTTTGCATATGGGTATGTGCACATGTATGTTTAAATGCTTTTATGTAGTGTGGGCACCAAATATTAACGAAATCATGGCATTATCTGAAGATCACGAAGAATTCTTCAGTGCTGTTTTAACAAAACATTAAATAATGAGATGAATCAGGGTTTATGGATTCTCCTTTGGGAATTGCAGTGTATCCGAGCCATGTGCATGGTAAATATGTGTGTGCCTGTGTGTGTGTGTGTGTGTGTGTGTGGAAGAGAGAGAGAGAGAGAGAGAGAGAGAGACAGTGTGTATGTCATGTGTGTGTCTGTATACATACGGTGCATGTTAATGTCTACATAATGCTCACATGCGTTGGGTTATGTGCACACACAAGTGTGTGTATGTGCGAGCATTTGTCTGTGGTGAGAGAAGAACAAAAATCTATATTTAGGAGTAAAATGTATACAAGGTGTTGTACTTATTCTCTCTTTCTAAATGTAAAAGAATATGACCAGTGATGCATCCATTATAAAAAGAATGCTTAGAACTGGCGACCTGGTGGCGTGAAGCCCACTGTCTATCACGTTAATTCATGCGAAGTCACCACAGCATTTCAACAATCAATATCTGGTGTCTGTTTTTTCGTTTCTTTTGTTTTTTTGTTGTTGTTGGGTTTTTGTTGTTGTTTGTTTTGTTTTCCTTCTTCTTCTTTTTTTCCCCCCATCTTCACGTATTTTATATCATGTTGTAATAGGGACAAGCTGAAATCAGGTTGGCGGCTACCCAACTGGTGAACAGCGAACTGGTAGATCTACTGTAGCCCCCACCCCGCTCTCACCCCGTCTCTTCGGCCTGCAAGGAAAACCGACACAGAAAATGGACTTAACATATCCTCGAAGCATTCGATTCAAAGCTAACCCCCGCTTTTCAGTTTGGGCCGCCGGAGTGACTGGTCAACAAGCTGATCGCGAGTTTCAGCAGCAGCAGCCGACATTTTGTAGAACTCATCTCATGGTCTGTGGGCAAAATAGTATGAAGACTTCAATCCCAGCGTCATTCTGCAAAGTTTCCCTCATTGTTTGATGGGAAGAAGCTTATTTTTGGATGCACTGAAGTCAGGAGTTAGGTATCTTCACATTTCCCCCAAGAATTACCTTTAAAATCCACTCGCTGCTTCTGCTCATGTCACTTATTTTTTTCTTTTGACGTATGTATTTTTTCGGCCGAGGATATGAGCACTAGCTTGTGCCGATCGTTTGACAACTGGACTGCGCCTACACACAGTAGTTTGTACATAGATAGGTATTTGAGTACACACACACACATCACTGCCAAGTCAATAACGTAACAATAATTGTCAAAAACTTGACTGTGGTTACTTCTTCTTCTTTCCTAAAATACTGGTTCACTCAAAAACGAGTAGGTCACCAGCGCGCATGTTAAAAAGTAAAATAAACTAACATAAAACAGTGCGACTCAGACTGTTGGCCCTGGAGCAAATTTGGCAACAAGGGGTCGTACTAACGGAAGAAGAAGAAAAAGGTCATTAATATATTAATGAGGAATTGTTAGCTTGCACTTGTTTTCTCTCACCACTAAATTGTTCAACATATTGCTAGGTCAATTGGTGGGAGATTGCATCTCTCATGAGATCCAAGTAAAGGCTGTCCTGCACAATTCTTACCTGCTGAGAAGGCTTAGGTAATTTTAACAGTTGAGCTGACCACTCTGTTGACTTTTTTTAAAAAATCTCCCTTGCATCCTTAAATGGATCCCCAAGCTTAGGCTGAAAGATTTGCCTTCACATTTTATACATGATTTTAGTTTATCAGCAACTTATTTCTTTACCACACTTTCGTTTCGTTTTCACTGACTGTTTTGGGGTGCTATTGGATTCCGTTTTTGAACCCTTGGTGGTGCGAATACCATGGAATTGTAGACTGTGGTATGTCTCAAGTTGATGCCAAGGGACCACAGTCACAATCGGCCGTGCCTCCCTGATTAGTCTGATCCAGCGGACGAAAGGCCGAGGAGCAGGCAATTGAATAGTTTTGTCTTCAAGATGGGTTACGATGGTTTCCATAGTCTATTAGTGAATTATTTTACATTTATGATATGTTTCCCTCACTTTTCATTCTCATTTTCCTTTTAGTGAACCGAATTTCCTTTCACTTCGTTAAGTCTTTCAAAAGACTGAAGGACTGATTACTAAACTCAGCTACACTTGTTTTCCTCAAACATTTAATTGTTCAGTACAATTCTGCTTCAGTTGGGATGATGATGCTATGCAGACACTCAAGCAAGCACCTTCGATCTGGTTTTATATAAAGCATAAAGCACCACATGTTCTTTTTTTTTTTAAATTAATTAAAAAAATAAATATCTCACCACGGAAAAGGGACGGTTCATTAACTTCAGAACCAAAGGCACAAGTGAAACTCCTAAACAAATGGTTTCAGTCAGTTTTCAGCGAGGGAAAGAGTTTCATCCGACTGTAGAAATACTCGTAATAAAGATTTTCAAGAAAGGCAACTATTACAATCCTGCCAACTACGGTCTACGATCCTTGACTTGCATCAACTGTAATTGTGCTAGAGCGCATTATCGTCAGTCATGTTATGGACGATCTATAGTGGAAACGAATCCTGTTTGATCAACAGCACAGTTTTAGAAGAAGAGGACAACTGTGTGAGACATGACTTCTTGAGTTTGCTGACGAGCTTATATGGATGGGGGAAAGCACACGTACGCACGCACGCACGCACGCACGCCCCCCCCCCCCACCCCCCCCCCCCCCCACACACCACACACAAATCAATTAAACTTTTAACCAAATTAATTATTGTAAATGCATCAGCTACATTTTAAAAAGATTATTGTCTTTAATTAAAAACGACCTCAATATTTGAAACAACGCCTAGTCAGAACTCTTAAATTCAAGTTAAGTAGGCTGACTGACTTCCTGATGTTATTTCATACTCACCAAAAGAACGTAAAAGTGTTTTTTTTAACGTCAAACCATATGTATTTGTATGCCAG
The DNA here is from genome assembly GCA_018398815.1 of Conus ventricosus. NCBI lineage: Eukaryota > Metazoa > Mollusca > Gastropoda > Neogastropoda > Conidae > Conus > Conus ventricosus. The sequence continues at coordinate 10,261,451 of CM031627.1, forward strand.
TTAAAGTACGCAATTGAACAGATATGTCCCCAGAATGATTGTGAGTGTGAGTGTGTGTGTGTGTGTGTGTTGTGTGTCTGTGTTTGACCAAGTTGCATTTTCAAATCAGTAAATATTGAAATATGTCATACTGGCATACTTCAAACAATAGTTAATCATCATGGATTCGGCACCGAATGTGACTATAACACTGATTATATAGAAAACATAATGGTACTGTTTCACACACACACGCACACACACACACACACACACACACACACACACACACACACACACACACACACAACACATACAGAGAAGAGAGAGAGAGAGAGAGAGAGAGAGAGAGAGAGAGAGAGAGAGAGAGAGAGATCTATAGAAGTTCACACTATATTCAGCGGATGGAAGACAGACTATGGGAACAGTGTCTTTATTCACGTTCACATCCCATATACTTCACTGAAACTTTTTTAAATTTATATATTACTTATTACTTGTACTTTGTTACATCCCAGGAAACCACATTTATTGTTGACTGTTAAACATTATGACACTCTGCAAAACGGATACTAAACTGTGATTGTATTCAAGAGTTATGAAACATATGTTAAAACTAATATAAGGTGTATGTTCTACTCATACAAATAAGTGGATTTCAACTGCACATCATTTTGGCTATTCACTGTTATACCTTTATCTGACGTAGGCCTAATCCATGGATCACTAATGGCGGTCTGTTAATACGTTCTGATTCTAATGATATCCATGCATGTAACTGTCTATCTCTTTGTCTGTCTTATGTGATCCATGAGGTATATATTTGAACATTTACGTTACGTTTGTAGCACAACCGAAGCTTTCATCTGATTTTACTCCACAGGTATGTGTTTTTGAAGTAAAAAAAGTTTGGGATGGGAGAAGGGGGGGGGGGGCAATATATATATATATATAATATATATATATATATATATATATATATTGTGTGTTGTTGTGTTGTAGTGTGTTGTGTGTGTGTGTGTGTGTGTGTGTGTGTGTGTGTGTGTGTGTGTGGTGCACGCGCGCGCATGCTTGCATGTGTGCATGTATTATGAGGGGGCAGACAGCTGGAGGGGGGGGGGGGGCTTTTTTATCTGCAGCATTATTCATTTATTAAAGCCACTCTGTTCTAATCGTACATAAAACTTCAGAAACATTTATTAACTTCCTAAAGATAAACTCGACTTCGATACGACCAGATTTTTCTCCCAACTCTAAAACATGCTTTTCTTCTTTTTTTCTTTTTTTTTTTTCTTTTTTTTTCCTAGTAATTTTTGTAGGGCTACAAGTAATCTGGAGACAGTCAGAGCACCCGCTCTTTTTCAGCTCAGAGCAAAGCCTAACCCTAACCCAAATTTTTAGCATGCGCCTGCAAACAAGGAAACGGCAGAAGTAATGTGTCTCTCTCACTTTTGTTTCCTGAATCTTCAAGACGTCAGGCAAATATAATGATAACAAGCCCTTTTGAGTGCCCATATTGCAATGATGTCGGTTTTGACGTCTGGTCTTGCCTGTTGTTAAGCTGTACATTTACTGACTCTGATCACGCCCACAAAATATCCATCATCCCTACCAGTCTACTTGCCCTTACTAAGGTAAATGAGGAATTCTGGTATAAAGCTGACAACTTCAAACTGAATGGATCATCAGCACTCGGCATCTAGAGCAGGAGGTGACTAATCAGAAACCCTATGCTCGGGAGTGCAAATATTTGAGGATTGAGACCTTTCGACTTCTTTTAGTAGGTTATTCTGTACCCTGATGATCAGCAGGAAGACGACATGTTGGCAGTACAGCAACACTGTGGAACAGTGGACTGCTGATCATGGCATCGGCTTCTGCTCTGTTGTTGGAGCCGGGGCACAAGACTGCTCCTGTTGTAATTGATCTGATTCAAGCACAGTGAATAGATATCATGTTCTGGAATTTCAGCCGTCTTCTTTGCTGTAGAAAACCTTAGCTACGACTATTGAACATGTCTGTTTTTCTACAAGTCCCGTAGTGGTAACGGGTTCAGACCCGTTCTGTACTGCTCTCCTCTGGACTGATGTCAGCCTGCTGGTAGACTGTCTGGGATCAACATTTTGTACACTGCGTATATCAAAATCGAAACCAAAGTAAAGTGTAAGATGAGCCTGTATTATCATTGAGTCATCACTAGAACTCACTTTCCCCAGTCTCAACTGGTACAGACCGTAGTGAAGTGTGTACGTTTTAGTCTAATTTTCGGTACTGTCGCTCCGCTCTTGGATCATTGATACGAGCTGGTAATGGTCGAATTTAACGTCCTCATAGCGAAAGCTTTTAGAGACAAGTTTTCGCTACAGCAGGCTGCGGCATGGAGATGTTTGTCTTGGCAAAGACATTGTAGGTTGGCAGGTGGGTCGAGAAGTCTGGGTTGGAGTGGGTGGAGGGTCCCGGGGAAGACGGCGCCGTCAAGCAGGATCTGGATGAAGTAGTAAGTTGTTAGGACCGCCAAGCAGTCGTCTGAAGGTGGTTCGGCGGCGGTTGATGTTGGTGCCGTCGTCGTCGTGGCGGTTCCTCCATGGCCGTCGTCAGGGCTACCGGCGGCCGTCTTCTACTGAGTGGCGACGGTCCTGTGCCGCATGAGGCCGACTCGGGAGACGTACGGGACACAAGTCGCCGAGCCGCGCACGTAGGTCCATGCCCACTCTGCGCCCATGGGTGGCGTTTGCCTCCCCCCCCCTGCCCCCCCCCCCCCCTCCCCTCCCAGCAAAGGAGAGCCCTGCTGGACGTCCAGGCCACTGGGTAGTTCGCAGAGTGGCAGCGCCTCGCGCAAAGTGCCCGCCGATTCGAGAGCCATCCCCCGGCGACATAGGTGGTCCCGTCGTCGCTCATGGTGCGAGAAGGAAGTCAGTGCCGTCCTGCGACTACCTGCCACATGTAGCCGGCTTCTGCCGGTCGCTGCCACCTCCCAGCAGGAGTGAGTAGTTGCGACGGCCGGGCCGCCACCGCTACTGTGATAGCCTACGAGCTAGTGCGCATAGTGTGGGCAAGACGTCCGGTTACGTCATTAAAAAAAGTTTGCCAGCAAGACAGTTCGCTCAAATTATACTTTGAAGGTAAATTTTCATAGTGGCGACAGCTGAGAAGACCCGTTCCTCGTACTTTATCTGAGTTAAATTTTCTGTTGTTTGGTCAATGTGTTGGAAATTTGCAAGTGACGATTTGTAAGTTTATTTTTCGTGTATTTGGCTGGGGATTGCGAACGTTTGGAGTTGTGGACGTGTGTTTATATGCAATCATCTTTGGACAGATTGAGCGCGCAAATTACACCAAAGTCAGTCAAATACATGCACTATCACAGAATGTGCATTTGCAGATACTGTAGGCCTATTGAAGATAGCATTCTCACCATACTTGATGTCCGGTATCACGGATTGCCGACGGCCCAATGTGTCCGACACTCCCGAGTCACACAGATGGCATATGAGGCGTGTACATTGTTACTGAAAACAAAAACGTGTCCTCAGTTTACAGTTTGATTTTTCTTCAAACATACAAATGCGCGCGCGCGCGCACACACGCACACACACGTGTGCGCGCGCGCTCACACACACACAGTGACACATACACGCACATGCACGCACGGCCAGATTACCTCCCTTCCATTATCAGGCTACTACTGACAGATGTAAAAGAATGTTTGCCTGATCTTCTGTTTTGTTTTATTTTTTTAAAATCGGAAATGAAATGAGGTGGGGAACAGTAAACGATAAACAGTAAACAAGTGGGGTATGTTTGCTCCCATAAGGAAACCTAACACAGAGTAACTTGTATTCAAGACTGGCACAGCCTTTTAAACTTGAATAAAGTCAGACAAATACATAGACGAACAATCTAATATTGGGGAAAAAACAAGCGCAGGCCAACAACTAAACTGTCTGCAAAGATTTGGACTTGAGGGAGGGGAGAGGGAGGGGGATTACGATGGTTCCCTTATGCAGCTAGAGAAGATTTTTCATATCGTAACATTTTTTTTTTTTTTTTTTTTTTTTTTTTTATAATTTCATTTTCCCATTTCTCCATCTTCAAACTCCCCCTCCCCTCTCCCCTCTCCTCAAGTCCAAATCTTTGCCAGACATTTTAGTTTTTGGGCCTGCGCTTTTTTTTCCCCCACTATTAGATTGTTCGTCTATGTATTTGTCTGACTTTTTTCAATTTTTAAAAGGCTGTACCATCTAAAATAAAAGTTACTCTGGTTAGGTTTCCTTATGGGAGCAAAACATACCCCACTTGTTTACTGTTATCGTTACTTTTTCCCTACCTCATTCATTTCCGATTTTGCTTTGATTAAATTGAGGTTATTGTATTTGTTTCTGTTCGTCTGTGTGTTGTCTTTTGATCTCCCTTGCATCTTTGGGTGGATCCTCAGGCTAGCTCAAAGACTGCCCCTACATATTTTTTTTGCATAATGTTTTAGTTTTACAGCAATTTTTTTTCCTCCCCACCTTTCGTTTGGTTTGCATTTACTACTTTTTGCTGGCTGCTCTGGGGGTGCTATTGGATTCTTTTTTGCACCCATGGTGGTGAGAACACCACAGTACTATTATGGACTGTGGTGACGCCGGGGGGCGCAGACACAACCAGCTGTGTCTCCCGATGAGTCCCCATCCAGCGGCGAAAGGCCTCGGGGCAGGCAATACAAATATATCTGCCTTCAAAAGGGATTGTGAAAGGTTCCCTTATGCAGCTAGAGAAGAGTTTTCATATCTGTAACATTTTTTTTTTTTTTTTTTTTAATTTCATTTTCCCAGGTTCTCCATCTTCAAACTCCCCTCTCCCCTCCCCCAAGTCCAAATCTTTGCCAGACATTTAGTGTTGGCCTGCGCTTGTTTTTCCCCACTATTAGATTGTTCGTCTATGTATGTATTTGTCTGACTTTATTCAAGTTTAAAAGGCGTGCCAGTCTTGAATACAAGTTACTCTGTGTTAGGTTTCCTTATGGGAGAAAAACATACCCCACTTGTTTACTGTTTATTTTTTTAAAGTTTCAGTTAGGTTTGGTTTTGAGTGGTTTGTTTTATTTCTCTTCTTCTGTGAGTTTATTTTCCCTCTTCCTTTCAAAATTTTTTTTTAAATTATGGGGTACTGTATGAGAGAAAGTGTGTATAGATTGTTAGATGAAAACATTTGATCTTGGTATTGCCTTGCTTGCTCACTGGGATTTGTTGTGGGTTTTGTTATATGAATATTTATTCCTACTGTGTTTCTTTTCCATCTTTTCTCCAAGGAACTAGATCAGTCCCTGGTTGTGGGATTAGGAGACTGAGACTAGGCGACCCCTTCCTTTCATATTTTCTCTTAACTTGGTGGAAACATTGAAATGAGGTAAAGCCTATTTGGGGTTGATGAGGATGCATGGTTCTTGAGGTCCTTAGCTAAATGTGTGGTGGACACAGCCAAATAATAGGGCAAGTCCATGCAAGTAATAGGGCAAATGAGGGCAAATGATAGGGCAAATAACAGGGCAAATATTTTTTTATTTTTTATTTTATAATATTATAATATGAACAAGTCATCTTTCACTTCTCCTTCTTTTCAATCAATACAGGTGTTAGCACCTGTATATAATATAATAGGGCAAATAATAGGGCAAATAATAGGGCAATACAGGTGTTAGCACCTGTATATAATATTATAATAGGGCAAATAATAGGGCAAATGATAGTGCAAATAATAGGGCAAGTCCATGCAACAGAAACAGCTTACAGTTGGACTGTTGTAGTCTTGAAACTGTAAGAGTTGAGGCGTCACAGTCTGTGGTGGGAAGAGATAAAGCCTCTAAAGGATAGGTGCGCCAATGCTTCTTAGGGAAGTTGGCTGTGTTTATAATGTTATGTACAGGTCCGTACCAATATTTCTTTACGCAAGGTGAGAAAGAACCAGGTATAAGTGGTTAGCTTAGTGATTTGAAAACCATTAGTGTGGTTTGAGTTCAAGATCCACCTACGGCCTCAAGTTCCTAGCCCTCTGTGGCATCAATTTGTAAATAAACCAATTCCTTTTTTCTTTTCACTTTTATTCTGGCTATTTCCTATTATGTATTTTGTTCATGTGTATCAGTCATCTTATTGTTTGATGAATGTTGTCATGATCCTAATACTACTATTAGAAAGCTAAGAATGAGTTTGGGTTTTTTGTGTTTTTTTTGTTTCAGATAGCTCGTTGGTTTTTTTTTTTCTTTTTTTGGTAGGGAATCTTCTGAGGGGAAAATTTTGAAATTAATTGGGCAAACATCATATCCAACTCGCCCATTTAGTTAGAGACTTAGGGCTTCTTATCATTGTACGTCCTCATCACCTGTGCCCCAACAACAACATTTGGGCAATAAAAGAACTGAAATCTGAAATTCTCTCATGTTGTAATTTGAACGAGAGATGTACAAGGGGTGTAGTCACAAGATGGAGAGGAAGTGCCACTCAACCCCCCCCCCCCCCCCCCCCCCCCCCCCCCCACCGACTCTTTAAGATGTACATACCTCCATAAATGTGGAAATGATGGGAGTAGTTTGACAGATTTTTAAAAGTTTCCACTTTTTCAATGTTTTTAACCAAACTGTCAAGAAGGATGTGCAGTATATAAACATACGATTAGCACACAGTTGTTGGCAACCTAATTTTAGGTGGAGAGATGAACATGACTGTGGTACTAATAGTTTTCACGTTGCTTTTGTCCAAATTTGTGTTTGCTGTGGGAGGATGTAAGAAAACTAAACAACAGACCAGACAGTGTATTATCCCAATGAAAATAACATTGATTTTGCTGACTGACATTGCTTTTGCTCATATGTCTCATGAACATTTAACTTTTTGACCCTGAAACATTTCAAAGTGGTCTGACAAATTAAGATGTCATCTTGACACTTGAGAGAGAGAGAGAGAGAGAGAGAGAGAGAGAGAGAGAGAGAGAGAGAGTGTGTGGTGTGTGTGTTGTGTGTGTGTGTGTGTGTGTGTGTGTGTGTGTGTGTGTGTGTGTGTGTGTGTGGTGTGTGACTGTTAAAACTTGTTCTAGGGAAAGTGATTACAGACTCTATCTTCGACTTTTACAGTGTGATGTTTGATTTCAGATGCTGTGACCCTATGGCAACCCCTGATGAGCCGCGGAGGACCGAGATAAAGACGGAGATGGATGTGGAAGAAGTCGGAGGACTTCAGTGGGGGACACAGGAGCAGTGTTCATGTCAGTGACAACAACACTACTCCTTAGGCTCTAGAAAACACAAAGGTACTGGCATTTTTATGAAACTTCGTCAAGCAAGATTTGCAGATCAGAATGAAATGTACATGAAAATCTGAACGAGTTTCACATGAAGGGATGAGCAGATTATGATAGTGGATGTAACAAACACAGCATGCCAGGGCCTTGAAAATCTATTCATTTAGACGTGTATCTGCATCAGCACACTTTGTTGGGATAGGATGTCTAAAAAGAGGGAAGGGGATTAAAAAAAGAAAAGGAAATTTTGATATTTTTTTCTTTCTGCAAACTATAAAGCATAAATACTAGAACAAAAATAACTACAACATTAACAAATACACACCTGCTTTGACATTTTTCCAATTTGTGCACCCTTAAAAGATCAGCCTGGCAGGTTATCATGTCTCAGTGTGTGTGCATGTGTGTGTGTGTGCGGTGTGTGTGTGTGCTTACATGCACATTTAAGATGATCATAGCGACTATGACGTGTTGCAGTCATATCCATGCCTAACAAGGATGTCAACGTGGCCACTCCAACAGGTGATAAACAGGTATGTTAACTTGGAAATTGACAGAATACGCCTTTTTAAAAAAAAACGATTTTCTCTCTCTTTTTGTTTTTGTTTTTTGGTATTAACATGAACTGTCTTTGTTCAGCAGTGAAACTCCAGTAGGATGACTTATGAAAATTTGTAAGGCAGTGCTAGTGTGCCAGAAATCAAATTTTTCACAACCGTCTGTGCACACATAAGGAGTGCCTAACTCCACAGACAATGTTGCATGCATACTTGCACGTCAGCGTCACTCTCCCTCCATCACATTGTGTGCACAAGTACCTGCTGAGTTTTCAGTGAAACAAGACTCCACAACTAATGGTCTAAGAGAAAAAAAATTGCTGTGATTCATCTTAACAATAATTGATTTCTATTTGGTCTAGTTTTCAGTGAAATAATGATTTACCACTAACTGTTTAAGAGAGAAAACTGCTGTGATTCATCTGAACAATCATTGATTTCTGTTTGGTCTAGTTTTCAGTGAAATGATAATTTACCAGTAACCGTCTAAGAGAAGAAACTGCTGTAATTAATCTTAACGATCATCAGTTTATGTTTGGGCTGTTTTCCACGGGGTATTGGCTAGTTGAAACCAGCATATAAAACACATCAACCAGCACTGATCGTTTTGACTGAAAACGGCAATGATGTAAACAAGACGATTATGTTGCCTGAAGAGGTGTTGTCACAAGTCATTCAGAGTGTCTCCAAGAATGAAATAGTCAAACATAATGATGTGGCAGATGAAATATTTTCCTTCCAATGATATTAATATGTCTCTAAATTTGCAAATTAACACAAAAAAAAAATATCCAAATGGAAAATACTAAAATATCAGCCCATTTTCAGGCAGCTTAGGCATCTAAGCAGCCCACCTGAGGTAAAACTCTAGGCAGCACAAGTCATAGGGTGAAGACTGGGTGCCCCACTGGCAAATTGTGATATGCTGAAGCTTAATCCTGTGCCTTGACAAAAAGTTGTGATATATGGAGATCTTTGGCACAACATGGATTTTTTTTAATGCAAACATGACCTTCAGGTCAAGGGAAACTTATGTAGCCCATTAGTTTGACCAGTTAAGTAATGCAGTATTTTCCCTTACACCAAAAATGATGTGGTCTTCTCTTTAGTTATGTTGATTTGCGACAGGTCACATGTTCTTTTTTTTCTCCAAACATGGTGACAAAATGAATGCAAACTTTATATTGAGGGGCAATTAACTTTGTGATGGTTCAGATGTTGGATTTGTGTATAGGATGAAAAGAATATTAGTTTGATAGAAACTTCATCCAGATCTTTTCAGTGCATTTGCTTAGAAACATTCTAAAATAAGCACCTAGAGCTTCCATGTTTTATTTTTGAGGTAAGTGACATTATTAGAAAAATTGCGGAAATTTACAAGTGCCGCTCATGAAAAATGCTAGTGGACATTTTACAAATGAATATATGTTTGAATTGTGTTTAGATCTTGTGCTTTGGTTGTTTTGAGGAATTCTGTTGAATTTTTAAAACATGGCTAAAATGTTACTTAATGACATGAAGAAGAAAAATCCTTTTTGGTGTGTTGCTATAGTATCAGAAAGTAGCTTTTAAAAGCAATGTGTTTCCATGGAGTTTTAAAAGTGGCTCTTGAAAAGCACTGTGTTGCCACTGAGGTAAAAAGTGACTCCTGAAAGGCAGCTATAGTGGACTGTGGTTAGGGATACAAAAACTGTGCAGAAACCACAAATGCGCTTTTTCATTTAAACAGTGAGAACAACAACAAAACAACTAAAACCCCACAAAACAGCAATAGTTAAACAACAACAAGCATTAGAACTAAAAGTACTGCAACACTTCTGTATTTGCTGACACATATACATTTGCAGATATAATGTATGCAAAGGTTGAACAGTTACAAGTTTCAAGTGAAATCCAAGCATTCCGATTCTCTGCACTTTATGCAAGGCACAATGAATGTCAGACAGTAAGTCAGAATGTTTGCTGGCCAACAAGAACTTCCCTTGCTGTGTATCAACCCCAATAGGCTTTCCTGGCACAGCCATTCAGCTTACCATCACTCCCTGTCCAAGATTGTTCTACGTGGACAGTGGGGGTGGACATCACAGACGCATACTGACCATGGTGGAATGGACCGCTCACAGCATCCAAGTGCATTTACTCTGGCCAGAAAACAACAGAAGTCTTGGCTGGCTGAATGTTTGTCACAGCAACAACCCTGATATCAGGGAAGAAAGTTAATGATGAGGACGATCTCAGTGTTCAAGTCTGTAAAGGGACACATGCATGCAAGCCATTTCAAAACATGCTGTTAGAAAGTTGCAACCCTTCATATGTTGAACAGTTCATCTTGCATAGAGTAAGCTGAATTGGTTTTCAAGGAAGCTGAAATTGCAGTGAATTCTGGGAGGGAATTTCCCACTTGGATATGATACAATGACCGCCTATGCAACAATGATTGCCATTGCATAGCATTGCGTTCACAGACAAGGGCATGGTTTCAGTTGTTTTTGTTGCCAAAATTAGAGACTGATCTTGAGAAAAGAAGTAATCTATATGTGAAAGGTACCAACGCAATGTAGCCTAATTAGTTGAAAGTATTTTGAACGTTGAAGGATCTCCTTGGCAACTGGAGAGAAAATGAGGGCCATTCAGAGATGAGAAATTCATTCAATTATCATAATAAGATCTTAACCCGAAACATTGAATTAAATCAGAATATTTTATATCACAGCAAATGATGAACACTTCATGTGAACTGCAAAAGCAAATTTTATTTCATAAGTAATTTAAAGACTGAAAATATAGTAGCATGCTAGACTTAGTCTGAAAACTGTGACACAGAAATATATGCAGGGAGTTACCTGAAAATGACCGTATTGGCTGGCTGCAGCAACCCTTTCCTGCTTTTGTGTCTTGATTGGCCTATGCTCAGTGAGTTATTGGATCCTTTCTTTCACAGAAACAGCAGCCGCTGTCAACAATGAAGGAAGAAGCGGATGAGCCTTTGACAGTTGGCATCACAGTACAGCCCAACAACACTTGTGGATCACCGCTGCCTGTGTACAGAAGTCACGTGTGTCGGTGTTGTTCTGCCACCTTCGTCTTCCTCTGCAGTCTGGATCTGCACATGGCCTGCATTCATGGTGTGAACCTGCATGCTGTGCCTTCACACCTCACAGCCCTGATGCAGAAAACTTTAGCAGAGTCACCACGGAAAATGTCGGTGACCTCAGTGACGTGAACGCTGTGGACAAAACCAACAAGAAGGTGGACAAGGATGATGATGTCAACCAAGATGAGAAGAAAAAGAGCAAGGAGCATGTCTGTGACACCTGCAGCAAGGCTTTCACTTGGCCTGGTGACTTGAAGAGGCACAAACTGATGCACACCAATCCTAATCCATTGACATGTGATTTGTGTGACAAAATATTTAGTAGAGCGGATCATTTTAAAGCACACAAATGGAATCACTCAGGTCATAGACCTTTCGTTTGTGACATATGCGGTAAGGCTTTCACAAGGGCAGATAGCTTAAAGACACACAAACGGATTCATAGCGGTGATAAACCATTTGTCTGTGACATATGCAGTAAGGCTTTCTCTTTAGCTGGCAACTTGAAGACACATCAGCTGGTTCATTCTGGTCATAAAGCTTTTGCATGTGATATATGCAATAAAGCTTTTACCAATGCTTGTAACTTGAGGACGCACAAACTGCTCCATACCAATCCAAAATCATTTGTTTGTGACATATGCAACAAGGCTTTTTCTTTTGCATGTAACCTGACAACACACAAGAAACAGATTCATACCAAGGATTTAGCTTTAGTGTGTGACATTTGTAATAAAGCTTACTCAAGTTATCATAACTTGAAAAAACACAGACTAGTTCATACTAATCAACAACCATTTCTGTGTGACATCTGTGGGAAAGCTTGCACTGATGATAGCAGTTTGAAGAAACACAAACTGATCCATACTGGTCATAAACCATTTGTATGCGAGATGTGTGGCAAAGCGTATGCTCTGGCTGTTCAGTTGAAGAGACATGAATTGACGCATATCAATCATAAAGCATTTGTTTGTGATGTGTGCGGTAAAGCTTTTTCTGACAATAGTAACTTGAAGACTCATAAATTGATCCACTCTGGTCTTAAACCATTTGTGTGTGAGATGTGTGGTAAGGCTTTTACTCTTGCTGGTCATTTGAAGACGCACAGATTGATACATATTGGTAATAAATCATTTGTTTGTGACGTGTGCAATAAAGCTTTTATTTTGGCTCATAGCCTGAAAGCACATAAACTGATTCATACTAGGGTTCATAAACATATGTTCATATGTGATTTGTGTCACAAAGGTTTCGCTGAGAGTGGTGCCCTGAAGATACACAAAATGACTCATGTCAGTCCTCCGCAGCTTGTGTGTGATGTGTGCAGTCAGGGTTTTACCAGTCATACTACCTTGAAGACACACAAACTGACGCATACCAATCCTACACAATTTGTGTGTGACATGTGCAGTAAGGTTTTTACAAACTCTGATAGCTTGAAGGCACACAAATTATTTCATACCAAGGATAAACCATTTGTGTGTGATGTGTGTGAAAAAGGTTTTACTCAGGCTGGTAACTTAAAGACACATAAATTGATTCATACTGGTATCAAACCATTTGTTTGCGATATCTGTGATAAAGCTTTTACTCAGGCTGTTAGCTTGAAGGCACACAAATTTATTCACACCTGTGAGAGACCGTTTGTGTGTGATGTGTGTGATAAGGGCTTTACTCAGGCTGGCAACCTAAAGACACACAAAATGATTCATTCTGGTGTCAAGACATTTGTGTGTAATATGTGTGATAAGGCTTTTAGCAAGGGTGTTTACTTGGAGAAACACAAACTGATCCACAGTGATCATAAACCATTTCTGTGTGATGTGTGCAATAAGGGTTTCACACAGGTTAGTAACTTGAAGAGGCATAAAATGATTCACACTGGTAATAGACCATTTGCATGTAATACATGCGGTAAGGCTTTTACTGATACCAGTAATTTGAGGACACACAAACTCATCCACTCTGGTCATAAGCCATTTGCATGTGAGGTGTGCGGTAAGGCTTTTACTTTGGCTAGTCACTTGAAAAGACACAAATTTATCCATATCAGTCAAAAACCATTTGTCTGTGATGTGTGCTCCAGATGTTTTAATCATAGTGATGACTTTGAGACACACAAACTGATCCACAGTAAATAAGCCAGCTGTTTGATGTGGGTTTTAATAACGGGTTCTGGTGACAAGTGCAGGTCTTGATAACATATTGATGGCTTCCATGGGCATGGGGGCATGGGCTCTATCAGTACAAATTGTATTCTTTTTTTTAATTTTTTTTTTAATACATTTTTTATTTCTTTCCTCATTCTCTCTTCCATTCCACAGTTCCTTCTTTCTCTCTTCTCCATTCTTTCATCAACATGATCTTTCTCTTTGCTGTACATTTCCGGATGCAAATTAACACACATTTTTTGTTGTTAATGATATTTGTACATGTTTGACAATATTGTAGTAAATAATCCGTGAAACGTATTAGAAACGAGTTGTCTTTTTTTTTCGATTTGAATGGATTTGAGTGAGAGTTCAATGTATGCCGAGGAAAGGTTGTTTTCTTTTTGTTGGATATACACACATACACAAACAAACAAAATTCACTAAGCACAATCCTCTGAGTTCTTACCAACTACAAGCACATAAAGGCAACCAAACACACCCGCTCACTCCACTCACACCCCCTCCCCTCCCCACCCACCCACCCCCCACTTTCTCTCTTCTTATGAATTCATAATACTTAAACAATATACATAATTATTTACAATATATACTGTTCAAAAAAAGAAACGCAAAATGCCAAGCTGCCGATTTGAAACACAATTTATTGAAGCTCAGTGTGACAACACGTTTAATGTGAAAATGACAAAAACAGGTCATCAGTAGGACAGAAGTCTCCCCTGTAATGCTGTGGTAAAGAACCAGCCCCAGACCCTCAGGGAAATCGCCAGGCCGCTTCCAAAGTCAGTAACGGGTGTGACCCCCTCTGGCTGCAATGGTAGCCTGGCATCTGCGGGGCAATGAAGCAATAATGTTCCTGATTGTCTGCTGTGGGATGGCCGCCCACTCGGCCTGCAATGCCCGGAACAGTTCATTTGGAGTCGCTGGGGCGTTGGCCCTCACTCTCAGGCGTCTGTCCAAACGTCCCAAACGTGCTCAATAGGATTCAAATCCGGGGAAAGAGAGGGCCAGGCCAGGGTGTTGATGTTGTTGGTGGTAAAGAAGGCTGTGGTCAGGCGTGCTGTGTGGGGCCTGGCGTTGTCCTGCGGGAACACGGCCCTGGGAGTGGCCATTAGAGGCAGGACGTGTGGCTGAACAATGACCTGGACGTACTGCTGGGCTGTCAGGTGACCTTCCACGCGCACCAGCTGGCTCCTGCCTGTGTTGCTGATGGCCTCCCATACCATGACATTGCCGCCACCATGCGGAGGTGCCTCGTCGACGCAGTTCTGCTGGTTGCGTTCATTAACCCGGCGGTAAACCCTTCGCCTCCTGTCATGGCGCTGCAGCAGAAACTGTGACTCATCCGAGAACCAGACGTGTCGCCAATGGTTCCTCAGTGTCCAGTGTCTGTGTTGCGTAGCCCATTGCAGTCTGGTCTGTCGATGGCGCCCCGTCATTACGTTGCCACGTAGGGGCCTGTAAGCCCTCAGCCCAGCAGCATGCAGCCTGTTCCGGACAGTCTGGTCGGAGATGCGACGGACACCAGCGCATGCCTGGACAGTGGACGAGGCCGGCAGGAAGCGATTGCGGAGATGTCTGAGCCGTATAAAGCGGTCCTGGGCTGGCGTTGTGATATGAGGTCGGCCTGACCTCGGGGCATCAGCTGATGACCCTGTCCTCTGGAAGCGAGTCCAAAGTCGGCATATGGTACTGGGGGAGACATTCAAAGCATGGGCCACATCAGTTGCACTCTGACCAACTTGCAAACGACCCAGGGCGTTTTCTCTCTCTGCTGGGCTCAAACGTGGCATGCTGTTTTTTTGGTACGGTGTGCCTGCCGGTTGCCAAAATGACCCTGCTTTTATACTGCACTATGACCATGGTGTGTGTGTGTTCACCACTGAGTTGGGCATGCTTTGCAGGCGAAACAACAGAAGCACAACCCAACGTTTGCACTTTCGCACCTGGCCCACAACACGCACGTGCACATAGTGACAACCTGAATCAATGTTATACTAGCACGTCGACGTTCGAGACATACATCAGGGGCGGTTTTTGGCGTGTTCTCAACTGTATGGTCCACCCCGGGTGGCAAAATTTCATTTTGCGTTTCTTTTTTTGAACAGTATATAATAATGAAGTAATGTTTTCTCCGTGTGGTACCATGTGATAGCTGTTGTATATAACGCATAATATATATAATTATGTTCACTGCAATGATCCTTCAAAATATAAATTTAAACAGACTTAAGCATTTCCCAGCTGGGTGTACACACCAGCACCGAAATCCCGTCCATCTGTGTCTTCATATTTCTTTAACAATCAAAAGAAAGTTGATTATGTGCTCTTAAGTCCGTTACCAATATGACACCGCTACACCACAGCCGCGCCCCGCCGACCAACCAACCTACCAGCTAAGTTGTCGATCGGCCAACGGGTCCCAGCCGCGGTACCGCCATGCCAGACAAGCAGCGGGCCACAGGCTACACCACACTCAATGATATTTGAATACCACATGAAATTACCTACACATCCTGGACATATCCTCTCATGCACGTATTAAATACAGGTATCTTATGATTTTGATTATCAATTTTCAAATAATACTTCATAATTGATCCAATTAGTGTTAAATTTTAGCAGATTCAATTGTACAGTTGCTATGTATTTTTCAAGATTGTATCTTCTCTTTAGTATTTTTAGAAATACTGTTATTGAAGGCTTACATTTATTTATTTTACAGCTAAAAATGTAGTGTTTGGCTATCAGTATTATAAGATCGAACGTAGTATCAGTTCTGGAATTGTCATCTGCTCCAAATATTATTGTGTTTTCAGTCAGAGACAGGTTATTCGCTATTAAACACTTTCCTTTTATTAATTCTTGCAATGATTTCCAGAACTCATTGATGTGTATGCATCTCCAGAACATATGTTCAATGCTATCTTTTTCCTCTTCACAGAAACTACAGTTATAACTTTCTACTATTCCCATTTCTTTCAGAGCTACATTAGTTGCAATTATTCGATGCACTATTCTCATTTGCATCCATTTTAGCTTAATATCCTTAATTTGATGAATTTTTCTAAAGCATTTCTTCCAAGGTATCTGTCTATTCAGCTTCTTTGTCCATTTTGCACAACAGTTTGGTTCCCAGTTATCTTTTACTATAACTCTGTAATAAGTTCTGGAACCTTTATCTACAGAATATATTTCTTTAGTGCTGTGTTGACTTCTGCTTCAATGTTATCTTTTATCTCATTCTCAAACCCTTGTTCTCTAATGTATCGTTTAATGCATAATATACATCCACCATAAGATAGGAAATCTATTTCAATATTATACTTTGTTCTGAATTCCCCATGGGATAGTGAATCTCCATTTGCTTTGAACAAATCAGATACTCTAAATACATTTCTGTTGTTCCAGTTTTTGTGTTTTATTAGTTTATTTCCTACTTTAAAATGTTCATTGTAAAGGATTGGTTCTGCAAGTAGTTCTCTAGCATTTTCGGGTTTTATTTTATAAACAAATTGTATTCTTGCCTTCTGGGAATTCTGTGCAAGTTATTTTCCCATTCACTTTGGCGCTTTCAGCTCGGCCTAATCATGTCTGCCTTAATTACGTCACTAGTTTTGCTACCAAGTTGTTAAGTTTCTATTATTTGTTGATCATGTTTGTCTCTGTTGCCTAGTGCATTTTTAAGATGTCAACTTTTTTCCCCCCCAAGTGTGTTGCAGGCACCCAGGAGACCCTGTGTCGGAGGTTGGGCTGTATTAATGAAAGACCAAAGACCACTTTGGTTGACTCTACATCTTTTTATTTCGGTCTTTCTTGACCGTTGACCATTTTCCCCACTTTGTGGCTCTTTGTCCTTTGTTCTAGAAGGTCTTGCATACTTTGTCCTGTTGTTTCAATTTACATATGCTATTTCAATTTTTTTTTTCTTCTTTTTTTTTTTCATGATGAGGTGACTGGGAAGTGAGACTGTGCACAGCGGACACTGTTGGTCTTTCTGTCTCTACAGTTTCAATTGTTTGGATTTATTCCACTGAAAGGTTTTTCATAACTCAAAATGTATAAGTAAATAAATAAATGAACCTGGAAAGAAATAAAGGGAGAAATGAAAACTTGGCAGAATGCCTGGCACACTCTGCAGGGCCGCATGTCAACTGCTTGGAGACTGTGAATAGGTCTGTAATCACCTGACATATTTAGTGTACATCAGTAGTGAACTATTGTGTGTTTTGTTGGTCTTTTCCCCTGTGTGATGACTGCCTTTTAAAGGTCCCGTGTGGTTGACTGGGCCATGATGTCAGACTAAACCAGCGATGCCCAAATCAGCATCCCTTCTAATATGGACAAACTGTGGATTTGTGTAGATCATCCCTGAAGTTGTGTCAACATTTCAAGCAGAACAATTGTCAGACTGTGAGATTTGGGTGGGACATCTGACTCCAGTTTTAGATTGCGTGCTGCTTGGGGAGGTTTCTGCTTATTGCATGCTGAAAAGTATCTTCTATTCATCTCTTCACAGACAATGATGTGCTAAAAGCATCACTGAGTAAGTAAACAAATTGAAATACAGCTGGATTATCAGTTTGTCATATTAACTCTATGAGCCCTATGGAAGAGGTCCACACATACAGCTGGATTATCAGTTTGTCATATTAACTCTATGAGCCCTATGGAAGAGGTCTACACATACAGCTGGATTATCAGTTTGTCATATTAACTCGATGAGCCCTATGGAAGAGGTCCACACATACAGCTGGATTATCAGTTTGTCATATTAACTCGATGAGCCCTATGGAAGAGGTCCACAAATACAGCTGGATTATCAGTTTGTCATATTAACTCTATGAGCCCTATGGAAGAGGTCCATACATACAGCTGGATTATCAGTTTGTCATATTAACTCGATGAGCCCTATGGAAGAGGTCCACACATACAGCTGGATTATCAGTTTGTCATATTAACTCGATGAGCCCTATGGAAGAGGTCCACACATACAGCTGGATTATCAGTTTGTCATATTAACTCTATGAGCCCTATGGATTATCAGTTTGTCATATTAACTCGATGAGCCCTATGGATTATCAGTTTGTCATATTAACTCGATGAGCCCTATGGATTATCAGTTTGTCATATTAACTCGATGAGCCCTATGGATTATCAGTTTGTCATATTAACTCTATGAGCCCTATGGATTATCAGTTTGTCATATTAACTCTATGAGCCCTATGGATTATCAGTTTGTCATATTAACTCGATGAGCCCTATGGATTATCAGTTTGTCATATTAACTCGATGAGCCCTATGGATTATCAGTTTGTCATATTAACTCTATGAGCCCTATGGATTATCAGTTTGTCATATTAACTCGATGAGCCCTATGGAAGAGGTCTACACATACAGCTGGATTATCAGTTTGTCATATTAACTCTATGAGCCCTATGGATTATCAGTTTGTCATATTAACTCTATGAGCCCTATGGATTATCAGTTTGTCATATTAACTCGATGAGCCCTATGGAAGAGGTCTATGTCATATTAACTCTATGAGCCCTATGGATTATCAGTTTGTCATATTAACTCGATGAGCCCTATGGAAGAGGTCTATGTCATATTAACTCTATGAGCCCTATGGATTATCAGTTTGTCATATCAACTCGATGAGCCCTATGGATTATCAGTTTGTCATATCAACTCGATGAGCCCTATGGATTATCAGTTTGTCATATTAACTCTATGAGCCCTATGGATTATCAGTTTGTCATATTAACTCTATGAGCCCTATGGATTATCAGTTTGGTCATATTAACTCTGTGAGCCCTATGGATTATCAGTTTGTCATATTAACTCTATGAGCCCTATGGATTATCAGTTTGTCATATTAACTCTATGAGCCCTATGGATTTCAGTTTGTCATATTAACTCTATGAGCCCTATGGAAGAGGTCTATGTCATATTAACTCTATGAGCCCTATGGAAGAGGTCTATGTCATATTAACTCGATGAGCCTATGGAAGAGGTCTATGTCATATTAACTCTATGAGCCCTATGGAAGAGGTCTATGTCATATTAACTCTATGAGCCCTATGGAAGAGGTCTATGTCATATTAACTCTATGAGCCCTATGGAAGAGGTCTATGTCATATTAACTCGATGAGCCCTATGGAAGAGGTCTATGTCATATTAACTCTATGAGCCCTATGGAAGAGGTCTATGTCATATTAACTCGATGAGCCCTATGGAAGAGGTCTATGTCATATTAACTCTATGAGCCCTATGGAAGAGGTCTATGTCATATTAACTCTATGAGCCCTATGGAAGAGGTCTATGTCATATTAACTCTATGAGCCCTATGGAAGAGGTCTATGTCATATTAACTCTATGAGCCCTATGGAAGAGGTCTATGTCATATTAACTCTATGAGCCCTATGGAAGAGGTCTATGTCATATTAACTCTATGAGCCCTATGGAAGAGGTCTATGTCATATTAACTCGATGAGCCCTATGGAAGAGGTCTATGTCATATTAACTCTATGAGCCCTATGGAAGAGGTCTATGTCATATTAACTCGATGAGCCCTATGGAAGAGGTCTATGTCATATTAACTCTATGAGCCCTATGGAAGAGGTCTATGTCATATTAACTCTATGAGCCCTATGGAAGAGGTCTATGTCATATTAACTCTATGAGCCCTATGGAAGAGGTCTATGTCATATTAACTCTATGAGCCCTATGGAAGAGGTCTATGTCATATTAACTCTATGAGCCCTATGGAAGAGGTCTATGTCATATTAACTCTATGAGCCCTATGGAAGAGGTCTATGTCATATTAACTCTATGAGCCCTATGGAAGAGGTCTATGTCATATTAACTCTATGAGCCCTATGGAAGAGGTCTATGTCATATTAACTCTATGAGCCCTATGGAAGAGGTCTATGTCATATTAACTCTATGAGCCCTATGGAAGAGGTCTATGTCATATTAACTCTATGAGCCCTATGGAAGAGGTCTATGTCATATTAACTCTATGAGCCCTATGGAAGAGGTCTATGTCATATTAACTCTATGAGCCCTATGGAAGAGGTCCACACATGTTGCTTATTAGTTTGTACTTCTGTTGTCTTGACTTTTCTCAATGTTTTCTGTGAACTGAAATGAAGCTGCTCAATATTTCAATGTGACCTGTTGATAGATTTACTATCTATAATCTTTGAGGGAAGAATGTCTGTGATAACACTGGTCTGGTATAACACAGTACAATGGCAGAAGTGTGATGTGTGTTGTGATGTGATGTGATGTGAGTGTAACTGCAATTTCTTTACTGCCAAATGAGTTTTGCAAGAGACATAATCATATAATTGTGTTATATCTGAGCTTGTGCATTTGTGTAAGTGGCATTTTCTGGGTATGACTGCATTTCAGATAGTTGGCATTTTTCAGAGTATTACTTCATTTCAGATAGTTGGCATTTTTCAGAGTATGACTGCATTTCAGATAGTTGGCATTTTTCAGAGTATGACTGCATTTCAGATAGTTGGCATTTTTCAGAGTATGACTGCATTTCAGATAGTTGGCATTTTTCAGAGTATGACTGCATTTCAGATAGTTGGCATTTTTCAGAGTATGACTGCATTTCAGATAGTTGGCA
The DNA here is from genome assembly GCA_018398815.1 of Conus ventricosus. Classification (NCBI taxonomy): domain Eukaryota; kingdom Metazoa; phylum Mollusca; class Gastropoda; order Neogastropoda; family Conidae; genus Conus; species Conus ventricosus. Next base: position 10,282,175 of record CM031627.1, read on the forward strand.
TTTTTCAGAGTATGACTGCATTTCAGATAGTTGGCATTTTTCAGAGTATGACTGCATTTCAGATAGTTGGCATTTTTCAGAGTATGACTTCATTTCAGATAGTTGGCATTTTTCAGAGTATGACTGCATTTCAGATAGTTGGCATTTTTCAGAGTATTTCTGCATTTCAGATAGTTGGCATTTTTCAGAGTATGACTCCATTTCAGATAGTTGGCATTTTTCAGAGTATGACTGCATTTCAGATAGTTGGCATTTTTCAGAGTATGACTTCATTTCAGATAGTTGGCATTTTTCAGAGTATGACTGCATTTCAGATAGTTGGCATTTTTCAGAGTATTTCTGCATTTCAGATAGTTGGCATTTTTCAGAGTATGACTCCATTTCAGATAGTTGGCATTTTTCAGAGTATGACTGCATTTCAGATAGTTGGCATTTTTCAGAGTATGACTGCATTTCAGATAGTTGGCATTTTTCAGAGTATGACTGCATTTCAGATAGTTGGCATTTACAGAGTATGACTGCATTTCAGATAGTTGGCATTTTTCAGAGTATGACTGCATTTCAGATAGTTGGCATTTTTCAGACTTCAGAGTATGACTGCATTTCAGATAGTTGGCATTTTTCAGAGTATTTCTGCATTTCAGATAGTTGGCATTTTTCAGAGTATGACTGCATTTCAGATAGTTGGCATTTTTCAGAGTATGACTGCATTTCAGATAGTTGACATTTTCAGAATATGACTGCATTTCAGATAGTTGGCATTTTTCAGAGTATGACTGCATTTCAGATAGTTGGCATTTTTCAGAGTATGACTGCATTTCAGATAGTTGGCATTTTTCAGAATATGACTGCATTTCAGATAGTTGGCATTTTTCAGAGTATTACTGCATTTCAGATAGTTGGCATTTTTCAGAGTATGACTGCATTTCAGATAGTTGGTATTTTTCAGAGTATGACTGCATTTCAGATAGTTGGCATTTTTCAGAGTATTTCTGCATTTCAGATAGTTGGCATTTTTCAGAGTATGACTGCATTTCAGATAGTTGGCATTTTTTCAGAGTATGACTGCATTTCAGATAGTTGGCATTTTCAGAATATGACTGCATTTCAGATAGTTGGCATTTTTCAGAGTATGACTGCATTTCAGATAGTTGGCATTTTTCAGAGTATGACTGCATTTCAGATAGTTGGCATTTTTCAGAGTATGACTGCATTTCAGATAGTTGGCATTTTTCAGAGTATGACTGCATTTCAGATAGTTGGCATTTTTCAGAGTATGACTGCATTTCAGATAGTTGGCATTTTTCAGAGTATGACTGCATTTCAGATAGTTGGCATTTTTCAGAGTATGACTTCATTTCAGATAGTTGGCATTTTTCAGAGTATTACTGCATTTCAGATAGTTGGCATTTTTCAGAGTATGACTTCATTTCAGATAGTTGGCATTTTTCAGAATATGACTTCATTTCAGATAGTTGGCATTTTTCAGAGTATGACTGCATTTCAGATAGTTGGCATTTTTCAGAGTATGACTGCATTTCAGATAGTTGGCATTTTTCAGAGTATGACTGCATTTCAGATAGTTGGCATTTTTCAGAGTATGACTGCATTTCAGATAGTTGGCATTTTTCAGAGTATTTCTGCATTTCAGATAGTTGGCATTTTTCAGAGTATGACTGCATTTCAGATAGTTGGCATTTTTCAGAGTATGACTGCATTTCAGATAGTTGGCATTTTTCAGAATATGACTTCATTTCAGATAGTTGGCATTTTTCAGAGTATGACTGCATTTCAGATAGTTGGCATTTTTCAGAGTATGACTGCATTTCAGATAGTTGGCATTTTTCAGAGTATGGCTGCATTTCAGATAGTTGGCATTTTTCAGAGTATGACTGCATTTCAGATAGTTGGCATTTTTCAGAGTATGACTGCATTTCAGATAGTTGGCATTTTTCAGAGTATGACTGCATTTCAGATAGTTGGCATTTTTCAGAGTATGACTGCATTTCAGATAGTTGGCATTTTTCAGAGTATGACTGCATTTCAGATAGTTGGCATTTTTCAGAGTATGACTTCATTTCAGATAGTTGGCATTTTTCAGAGTATGACTGCATTTCAGATAGTTGGCATTTTTCAGAGTATTTCTGCATTTCAGATAGTTGGCATTTTTCAGAGTATGACTCCATTTCAGATAGTTGGCATTTTTCAGAGCATGACTGCATTTCAGATAGTTGGCATTTTTCAGAGTATGACTGCATTTCAGATAGTTGGCATTTTTCAGAGTATGACTGCATTTCAGATAGTTGGCATTTACAGAGTATGACTGCATTTCAGATAGTTGGCATTTTTCAGAGTATGACTGCATTTCAGATAGTTGGCATTTTTCAGACTTCAGAGTATGACTGCATTTCAGATAGTTGGCATTTTTCAGAGTATGACTGCATTTCAGATAGTTGGCATTTTCAGAGTATGACTGCATTTCAGATAGTTGGCATTTTTCAGAGTATGACTGTATTTCAGATAGTTGGCATTTTTCAAAGTATGACTGCATTTCAGATAGTTGGCATTTTTCAGAGTATGACTGCATTTCAGATAGTTGGCATTTTTCAGAGTATGACTGCATTTCAGATAGTTGGCATTTTTCAGAGTATGACTGCATTTCAGATAGTTGGCATTTTTCAGAGTATGACTGCATTTCAGATAGTTGGCATTTTTCAGAGTATGACTGCATTTCAGATAGTTGGCATTTTTCAGAGTATGACTGCATTTCAGATAGTTGGCATTTTTCAGAGTATGACTGCATTTCAGATAGTTGGCATTTTTCAGAGTATGACTGCATTTCAGATAGTTGGCATTTTTCAGAGTATTACTGCATTTCAGATAGTTGGCATTTTTCAGAGTATTACTGCATTTCAGATAGTTGGCATTTTTCAGAGTATGACTGCATTTCAGATAGTTGGCATTTTTCAGAGTATGACTGCATTTCAGATAGTTGGCATTTTTCAGAGTATTTCTGCATTTCAGATAGTTGACATTTTTCAGAGTATGACTGCATTTCAGATAGTTGGCATTTTTCAGAGTATGACTGCATTTCAGATAGTTGGCATTTTTCAGAGTATTACTTCATTTCAGATAGTTGGCATTTTTCAGAGTATGACTGCATTTCAGATAGTTGGCATTTTTCAGAGTGTGACTGCATTTCAGATAGTTGGCATTTTTCAGAGTATTACTTCATTTCAGATAGTTGGCATTTTTCAGAGTATGACTGCATTTCAGATAGTTGGCATTTTTCAGAGTATGACTGCATTTCAGATAGTTGGCATTTTTCAGAGTATGACTGCATTTCAGATAGTTGGCATTTTTCAGAGTATGACTGCATTTCAGATAGTTGGCATTTTTCAGAGTATGACTGCATTTCAGATAGTTGGCATTTTTCAGAGTATGACTGCATTTCAGATAGTTGGCATTTTTCAGAGTATGACTGCATTTCAGATAGTTTTAACAGACCTCTCCTCACTGAACCATTTATCTGATGAACACTAGAAGTCTGTACACTGCTCCCACAGCTTCAGGAGCTTGAGTATCACCGTCAGTTTTGGTGTTGTCAGGGTTCCCAAGGACTTTCCACACTCCCCAAAAAGGATCTGTTAAGGACTTTTCACAATTTTGAAATGACCCTTTGACATTTTGTAGATTCTGGTACATGTATTTAAGACAACTTGATGTTTCTATTTGATGAATGTTTTCACTGTCAATATTTTTCAGCTAAGTTAAGTTCTTCTTTACCATCGCCTGCTGTTTTTTGTTTGTTTGTTTTTCCCTTTTCTGGACCATTTTTTCATCTTTGTCCTGGAAGCTCTTAAACAGTTTTTTTTTCTTTTTCTAACAATAATTTATGACATGCCAGCTTTTCTGTTGTGTTATGGCAACTGTGTTGTAAAAATTGTATACTTTGTCCAGCTTGTTCAATAGCTTCCATTCTACAGTGTCCGTTTGCCCCTATGACCTTTTTTGCATATTTTTGTACAATTTCTTAAAAATCTGGGTATGAAAAATCGGGGGAATGTCTTGGACTCTTAGCCTGGTTTTATATGGTGCAAGATGTCAATTGTATGGTTACCATGTCATTAAGGTCTTCTACTGTTTGTTTCTTTTTTGGGGTAAGTATATTTTAATGATCTGATCTGTTGGAATGTAACATTGTTTTCCTGTGTGAGTTCTTTTTTGGGGTATGTATATTTTAATGATCTGATCTGTTGGAATGTAACATTGTTTTCCTGTGTAAATTTGACAGCCACAAAAGTATTTGAATAGTTCCTTTACTCAGGTTACTTCACTGGACAGTTGATTGGTTTCCTTTACTCTGGTTACTTCACTGGACAGTTGATTTGTTTCCTATACTCTGGTTACTTCACTGGACATTTGATCAGTTTCCTTTACTCTGGTTACTTCACTGGACATGTTGATTGGTTTCCTTTACTCTGGTTACTTCACTGGACAGTTGATGGTTTCCTTTACTCTGGTTACTTCACTGGACAGTTGATCAGTTTCCTTTACTCTGGTTACTTCACTGGACAGTTGATTGGTTTCCTTTACTCTGGTTACTTCACTGGACAGTTGATTGGTTTCCTTTACTCTGGTTACTTCACTGGACAGTTGATCTGTTTCCTTTACTCTGGTTACTTCACTAGACAGTTGATCTGTTTCCTTTACTCTGGTTACTTCACTGGACAGTTGATCTGTTTCCTTTACTCTGGTTACTTCACTGGACATTGATCTGTTTCCTTTACTCTGGTTACTTCACTGGACAGTTGATCTGTTTCCTTTACTCTGGTTACTTCACTGGACAGTTGATCCGTTTCCTTTACTCTGGTTACTTCACTGGACAGTTGATCTGTTTCCTTTACTCTGGTTACTTCACTGGACAGTTGATCGGTTTCCTTTACTCTGGTTACTTCACTGGACAGTTGATGGTTTCCTTTACTCTGGTTACTTCACTGGACAGTTGATCTGTTTCCTTTACCTGGTTACTTCACTGGACAGTTGGTTGGTTTCCTTTACTCTGGTTACTTCACTGGACAGTTGATCTGTTTCCTTTACTCTGGTTACTTCACTGGACAGTTGTTGGTTCCTTTACTCTGGTTACTTCACTGGACACATTGATTTGTTTCCTTTACTCTGGTTACTTCACTGGACAGTTGATGGTTTCCTTCACTCTGGTTACTTCACTGGACAGTTGATGGTTTCCTTTAGCCTGTCTTTGAAAGATAGGAACAGATTCCTGCCTGATGCAGTCACTGAAAGGAGAGGGGTATAGGCTGGTAAAAAGGAGGAACAGGTCCAGTCTCCTTACCTTTGGAGGGTTTTGATCTTTTCCATTTTCATTCAAGGAAAGTACTTCTTCTTCTGAGGCTGATACTCCTGCGACTCCCATCTACCCAACAAAGGCAGTGGAGTTTTGTGTATGACCGTTTTTTTTATCCCGCCATTAAGGCAGCCATTCTCCAACTTCGGGGAAGGTGCATGCTATGTGTAATGTGTCATCCATGCCAACGGCCAAACTGGCCTTCTCCTCCGAAAGTTGGTAATGGGGTTTGTGTGCAAGATGTTATGTGTGTGTTCACACAGAGAACCTCGGTTTATAGTCTCATTCGAAGGACTGTAAGGGAACTGGAGTCCGAACCAATGTTAACTCCGAGGGAAAAATCCCCAAAGGAGAGTACAATGCGGCCAGTTAATGTGGATGGTAGTTTACACCTGCAAAGAACCATCTGTTGTGAGGGAAAAAAGTTACATTACCTTTGAATTCCGCTGTAACAGCGTAAGTCACATTTCATGCCTCTCTGATGATCTCTTTTAGCATCCTGTTGTCAACAGTGCTTTGCCCTGAATCAACAGCATGCTTATGATTACAGTTTTCTGGACCCATCCATTTACACTGTTTCTGAACCATTTGTCCTGGGAGCAACACCTGCCAGGCATTTTTATATGATAAAGCTTGTGAATGAGGTAAAGAAGAAATCAGGTGTCATATGTCAAATTTCTTTCAAGTGTTCGATTTTTCTTCTGCTGATTTCCAGCCATCGTCATCATTAACAGTTACTGACATGTAGGGATTCAGAATTTGTTCAATGTGTGAGTTTACTGGGTTTGCCTTGACATTTCCAAGCTGAAGGTGCTGAGCGTGGGCAGAGCATACTACATTACCGAGATACGACACTGCCTCTTACAGCCTACATCCGTTCAGTCGATTATCTCCCTTAGTCGGCGCGGGCTGCAGGCTCGCGGCTGCTAATGTGAAAACGTTGCCGTGATGAAAACAACGACGCCCGTCGGGCCGCATTTGTTGTCATAACTTTACCTTGAACTGCTTCAGCAGTTTGTGACGACAGATTCAAATGCCTCTACACATTTTTGGCCCTCCTTGTGTTTGTGTGCGTGTGCATGTAGGTGCGTGTGTGCACTGCATGTGTGCATGCATACGCATGTATTTTTATGTATGTATAGTGTGTGTGTGTGTGTGTGTGTGTGTGTGTGTGTGTGTGTGTGTGTGTGTGCATGACTGTGGTAAGATGGGTGAAGGTGGGGTGGGGAGAGAGAGAGAGAGAGTTTGTGGCTTGTTCTAAATTTAAAAAAAAGACCATTTATTTGTCTCCAAATCAAACTTTTAATTGTGTTGTGTCAGTTTATAACAACGTCCAACAATGGCATAATGAAAGGGGTGGAGGTGGGGGGTGGGAGGGGGTAATGCAGTCCGTCTCATCCCACAAAACATAGAAAAAAGTTCTGCCATCAATACAAGATGGATTAAAACAAAACTGGTTGCATTTTCCAAACAGTCTGCAAAAATTTGCAAAAAATGTCTTCTTTAAAATACGAGCAAAGAAGAAGCACACAATTTCAAATACACACATCAACCTCAAAATAGACATTGCGACGAGATAGGCCTAGACATGAAACGGTCATTGATACATGTAGGTTTACACACGAGTATGCTGGGGGTGGAGGGGGTTAGTAATGGTTTTCTCTCTCCCCTCTCTCTCTCTCCTCTCTCTCTCTCTCTCTCTCACACACACACACACACACACTGACTGAAACCAATTTATTGTCAGATTAACTCAAGGTTGTACACACACAAGCCATGCAACTGCACGCAGAGAGAGAGAGAGAGAGAGACAGAGAAGAGAGGGGAGACAGAGAGAGAGACAGAGAGAGAGACAGAGAGAGATTCGGTGATGAAACACGTGTGTCGGCACTGTCATTATCAACATAAACATCATGGCCATGTGAGGGCACGGTATGCGTGGTCTGGTTTCCCCGCTGCTAGTTGTTTAGCTAACGGGACTGTAAATAAGCCAGTAGGCTTAATGATTTCTAGAAGAAACAAGGTATGCGCATTGCTCTTTCCTTACATATATATATAAAAACTGTTAAAAATCTGCCCATGTGGCTTCATAGTCATACTATAAACTTGATCTAGACTAGACTCAAGTTGCACCAGATGCATAGTCCCACACCGTATACGGTATTGCTTACGTGGTTTACTCTGCCAATAATTAATAAAATGCAATAAAGTTTGTACATGCCTTTCTTCATCCTTTGGAAAACGAAAAAATGCCAGCCCTTCACAATCGATTTTGTTGCGAGCGTTTGAACAACCGATAGCGCTGCAGGCTTCGCCTCCTTGCTTCTTGCGCGTCGCTATGTTGGAGCTGAGTTTACACGTGCTGACTAAGGGCCGTAACCTAGTCCGCGGTCTTACGGAAAACCCCCAAGTGTCGTATCTGGGTAATGTAGTATGCTCTGGCGTGGGGGACATGACAATCTTTTTGGGCAGGGCCCTTCAGTCATGGCCGGTTTGGGAAGGGGTAGTGTAGGTCTGTACAGCAAATTGTGCTCATTTCTGCTCAGTAGTGTCATAGAAATTTGCTTTGTCTATTTTGCCTGACATTTGTCTTAAGCATAGAATAAAAGGTACACTTTATTCTTGTTCTTGCTACATTGCTTGCAGAATTAGGGAGAAACCACAGACCTCACATTAGCTATAAACCACAGACCTCACATTAGCTATAAACCACAGACCTCCTCACACTCGCTATAAACCACAGACCTCCTCACGCTCGTTATAAACCACAGACCTCACATTAGCTAGTCTATTACTGCTTAAGTTCCAAGTTCATTTCTTCAGTGCAGAGCACTCACTTACAAATTTGAGACCCAGGACAATATTTTTAATATCGTGACTGCATTTTTGCTCGAGAGAGAGAGAGAGAGAGAGAGAGAGGAAGTGAGTGAACAAGAGAGAGATTTTGACTGCAACTGCATTTGAAGAACTTTAAGAAAAGAAAAAAAAAGAAAGAAAAATATGAGATAAAAAGGAGTAAAATAAAAGAGAGAGAACAAAAAAAGGCCAGTTGCCTATCCAACTCCTGTTAATGTGTAATTCTTATCACTGAAGCCAATTCCCAAAGGATTGATGGAGAGTGTTGAGAAGCATAAGCCACCATCATGCTGTCTTTAGTTCAGTGAAGTAATAAACAATTCTGTGAGAACAAAATATAATCTGGAACCCCTATAGTAAAAGACAATCAACTGTAATTCAAAACGTTCACCATACAGCCACTTTACTGGTCAAAGAGTGAACAATTATGAATTACAAGGAAAGACATCAGTGCTAACACCTGTATTGATTGAAAAGAAGGAGAAGTGAAAGATGACTTGTTCATATTATAATTTATAAATAACCTGATTGATATTCCTTTAAATACCTTATTTGCTTCATCTTTCATAGTCATAATAAGAAATTGTTAGATATGTTAAACATATATACAAACATTTTCTTTACATACAGACTTGTTAAATGGTTTGAATTTTATCTAAGTTTGCACTTGCCATTTGTAAGTATAAAAATCAGCTTGATGGCTTATAGCTTTGGTTAAAGCTAATCATATTGCAATCAGACCCAAATGAATGTTGAAAAGGAGGGACGCCACAAGAATCTCCTCAGCTCGGGCCTAATGCCTTTCCTCCTCACTTCCATGAAGACAGTGAATACAATATGGACATAAACATGTGTGAAACAAGTCATTCACATAAGATTCACTTGTTATAGACATGAGAAAATTCATGCCCAGAAAAGATGGTGGGTACCAGAGCATGTCATCTCCACTTTTGTTCTGTGTGTGTGTGTGTGTGTGTGTGTGTGTGCATGTGTGTGGGGGTGGGGTGTCTGAGTGTTGATGTATATATAAATCATATATGTGTGTGCATGTGGTGTGGGGGTGGGGTGTCTGAGTGTTGATGTATATATAAATCATATATGTGTGTGCATGTGTGTGGGGGTGGGGTGTCTGAGTGTTGATGTATATATAAATCATATATGTGTGTGCATGTGTGTGGGGGGTGGGGTGTCTGAGTGTTGATGTATATATAAATCAATATGTGTGTGCATGTGTGTGGGGGTGGGTGTCTGAGTGTTGATGTATATATAAATCATATATGTGTGTGCATGTGTGTGGGGGTGGGGTGTCTGAGTGTTGATGTATATATAAATCATATATGTGTGTGCATGTGTGTGGGGGTGGGGTGTCTGAGTGTTGATGTATATATAAATCATATATGTGTGTGCATGTGTGTGGGGGTGGGGTGTCTGAGTGTTGATGTATATATAATCATATATGTGTGTGCATGTGTGTGGGGGTGGGGTGTCTGAGTGTTGATGTATATATAAATCATATATGTGTGTGCATGTGTGTGGGGGTGGGGGGTCTGAGTGTTGATGTATATATAAATCATATATGTGTGTGCATGTGTGTGGGGGTGGGTGTCTGAGTGTTGATGTATATATAAAATCATATATGTGTGTGCATGTGTGTGGGGGTGGGGTGTCTGAGTGTTGATGTATATATAAATCATATATGTGTGTGCATGTGTGTGGGGGGGGGGTGTCTGAGTGTTGATGTATATATAAATCATATATGTGTGTGCATGTGTGTGGGGGTGGGGTGTCTGAGTGTTGATGTATATATAAATCAATATGTGTGTGCATGTGTGTGGGGGTGGGGTGTCTGAGTGTTGATGTATATATAAATCATATATGTGTGTGCATGTGTGTGGGGGTGGGGTGTCTGAGTGTTGATGTATATATAATCATATATGTGTGTGCATGTGTGTGGGGGTGGGGTGTCTGAGTGTTGATGTATATATAAATCATATATGTGTGTGCATGTGTGTGGGGGTGGGGTGTCTGAGTGTTGATGTATATATAAATCATATATGTGTGTGCATGTGTGTGGGGTGGGGTGTCTGAGTGTTGATGTATATATAAATCATTATGTGTGTGCATGTGTGTGGGGGTGGGGTGTCTGAGTGTTGATGTATATATAAATCATATATGTGTGTGCATGTGTGTGGGGGGGGGTGTCTGAGTGTTGATGTATATATAAATCATATATGTGTGTGCATGTGTGTGGGGGGTGGGGTGTCTGAGTGTTGATGTATATATAAATCATATATGTGTGTGCATGTGTGTGGGGGTGGGGTGTCTGAGTGTTGATGTATATATAAATCATATATGTGTGTGCATGTGTGTGGGGGTGGGGTGTCTGAGTGTTGATGTATATATAAATCATATATGTGTGTGCATGTGTGTGGGGGGTGGGGTGTCTGAGTGTTGATGTATATATAAATCATATATGTGTGTGCATGTGTGTGGGGGTGGGGTGTCTGAGTGTTGATGTATATATAAATCATATATGTGTGTGCATGTGTGTGGGGGTGGGGTGTCTGAGTGTTGATGTATATATAAATCATATATGTGTGTGCATGTGTGTGGGGGGGGGTGTCTGAGTGTTGATGTTATTTAAATCATATAGTGTGTGCATGTGTGTGGGGGGGGGGTGTCTGAGTGTTGATGTATATATAAATCATATATGTGTGTGCATGTGTGTGGGGGTGGGGTGTCTGAGTGTTGATGTATATATAAATCATATATGTGTGTGCATGTGTGTGGGGGTGGGGTGTCTGAGTGTTGATGTATATATAAATCATATGTGTGTGCATGTGTGTGGGGGTGGGGTGTCTGAGTGTTGATGTATATATAAATCATATATGTGTGTGCATGTGTGTGGGGTGGGGTGTCTGAGTGTTGATGTATATATAAATCATATATGTGTGTGCATGTGTGTGGGGGTGGGGTGTCTGAGTGTTGATGTATATATAAATCATTATGTGTGTGCATGTGTGTGGGGGTGGGGTGTCCTGAGTGTTGATGTATATATAAATCATATATTGTGTGCATGTGTGTGGGGGTGGGGTGTCTGAGTGTTGATGTATATATAAATCATATATGTGTGTGCATGTGTGTGGGGGTGGGGTGTCTGAGTGTTGATGTATATATAAATCATATATGTGTGTGCATGTGTGTGGGGGTGGGGTGTCTGAGTGTTGATGTATATATAAATCATATATGTGTGTGCATGTGTGTGGGGGTGGGGTGTCTGAGTGTTGATGTATATATAAATCATATATGTGTGTGCATGTGTGTGGGGGTGGGGTGTCTGAGTGTTGATGTATATATAAATCATATATGTGTGGTGGGGGTGGGGTGTCTGAGTGTTGATGTATATATAAATCATATATGTGTAGGTGCTGTGTGTGGGGGTGGGGTGTCTGAGTGTTGATGTATATATAAATCATATATGTGTGTGCATGTGTGTGGGGGTGGGGTGTCTGAGTGTTGATGTATATATAAATCATATATGTGTGTGCATGTGTGGGGGTGGGGTGTCTGAGTGTTGATGTATATATAAATCATATATGTGTGTGCATGTGTGTGGGGGTGGGGTGTCTGAGGTGTTGATGTATATATAAATCATATATGTGTGTGCATGGGGTGGGGGTGGGGTGTCTGAGTGTTGATGTATATATAAATCATATATGTGTGGGGCCTGTGTGTGGGGGTGGGGTGTCTGAGTGTTGATGTATATATAAATCATATATGTGTGTGCATGTGTGTGGGGGTGGGGTGTCTGAGTGTTGATGTATATATAAATCATATATGTGTGTGCATGTGTGTGGGGGTGGGGTGTCTGAGTGTTGATGTATATATAAATATATATGTGTGTGCATGTGTGTGGGGGTGGGGTGTCTGAGTGTTGATGTATATATAAATCATATATGTGTGTGCATGTGTGTGGGGGTGGGGTGTCTGAGTGTTGATGTATATATAAATCATATATGTGTGTGCTGTGTGTGGGGGGTGGGGTGTCTGAGTGTTGATGTATATATAAATCATATATGTGTGTGCATGTGTGTGGGGGGTGGGGTGTCTGAGTGTTGATGTATATATAAATCATATATGTGTGTGCATGTGTGTGGGGGGGGGTTGTCTGAGTGTTGATGTATATATAAATCATATATGTGTGTGCATGTGTGTGGGGGTGGGGGTCTGAGGGGTTGATGTATATATAAATCATATATGTGTGTGCATGTGTGTGGGGGGTGGGGTGTCTGAGTGTTGATGTATATAAATCATATATGTGTGTGCATGTGTGTGGGGGTGGGGTGTCTGAGTGTTGATGTATATATAAATCATATATGTGTGTGCATGTGTGTGGGGGTGGGGTGTCTGAGTGTTGATGTATATATAAATCATATATGTGTGTGCATGTGTGTGGGGGTGGGGTGTCTGAGTGTTGATGTATATATAAATCATATATGTGTGTGCATGTGTGTGGGGGTGGGGTCTGAGTGTTGATGTATATATAAATCATATATGTGTGTGCATGTGTGTGGGGGTGGGGTGTCTGAGTGTTGATGTAATATAAAATCATATATGTGTGTGCATGTGTGTGGGGGTGGGGTGCTGAGTGTTGATGTATATATAAATCATATATGTGTGTGCATGTGTGTGGGGGTGGGGTGTCTGAGTGTTGATGTATATATAAATCATATATGTGTGTGCATGTGTGTGGGGGTGGGGTTGTCTGAGTGTTGATGTATATATAAATCATATATGTGTGGTGCATGTGTGTGGGGGTGGGGTGTCTGAGTGTTGATGTATATATAATCATATATGTGTGTGCATGTGTGTGGGGGTGGGGTGTCTGAGTGTTGATGTATATATAAATACATTACTAACACAGGCTTTTATGTAATGATTTTTAAAAGTCTTTTTATAAGTCTTGGGTACTTGTGAAATGGTGTGGAGCAGAAGAAAAATTTCCAATGCACAATAAAGTTGATCGAATCGAATTGAATTGAACTGAATAGATGGTTTTCCTTCTGAGTGTGTGTGAATTATGCACCTCTTAAAATCGAGTATGTTCAAGTTCCAACTCTGCAAGCTCTTCCTCTGAATTCACTTTGTGGTTACAACTGTTGAGTGTCTAAAAGCAAATGCAAGAGCCAGCAATTGAGTGAGATCCTCACGAGTTTGACACAGGGTTTTGGATTACTTTCAGAGGTCTGGCTTACTTGCATGCATGTGTGTGTGTATGTTTGGTGAGTGAGTGCATTGTTTCAGGTGCACATGCACCAGTAAAATGCTGAATATGATGCAAAACTGAAAGATCTATTTAAACACAGTATGTTTCAAAATGTCGTACTGAATTATTTCAATTTGGAATAATATGTGGAAAAAACAGAAACCTAATCAAACCATGCACACACACACACACACACACACACACACACACACACACACACACACACACACACACAAATTTATGCATTAAGAAACTTTCAGTTAAAACACTTTAATAATTTGGCAGGGAACATACAAACAAGCACACACACACACACACACACACACACACACACAAGCTCAAATATCCAATACAGATGACTACTGGCACACTTCATCACATGCAAATAAACAATGACAAAAAACCCCATGCTCTTCTGCTATGTTCCGTTCACGGAGAGATAAATCATCATGAAAGCACATACACACATACAAGCCAAGCCCACATTTTCAGAGTAGAATACTTTTGGACCTTTGGCAAGCTGTTTTCATCCTGATGGGAGAACTTTTTGGGCTCAATATAAGTCTCCTTCATGGTGCACCGCTTTGTGCTGCTGATGGGAGATTGTGGGTTCGAGCCCAATCAGAAGCATTAATTTGTGTGGGCGCGTGTGTGTGTATGCATGCGATTTTTCCCCCCAGCTCTGTTAGCTTCTACTCAGGGCTGAATGTGCCATGGGTTCAAATGGAACCATACTGTAAAGTTCCAGACACTGGATGCCTCTCGGAGGCATGCTGCTAAAACCCCCCGCTGATCCCTTCATCTCCCAGTCTTGGTTGACACCCGCACACATTATACATTACTAAAGGAAGCATCAAGAACACCTCTGTCATACAGTTAGTGACAAGAAGGAACTCAATAGCATTATCTTCATCTTGCTCACTGATCTTCCTTTCTAGAAGACAAAAAATCTCAAATTCTGTGGCTCTTCTTGCCTTTCTCTCAGGTGACCTCGGTTTTGATGTCCTCTCTATGTCTGTGCCATTCACTTCATGTGTTCACCACCCTGCCACCCACAAGGGGCTGTACTGGGGCTGGTCACGAAGAGTTTGTGTCAATGCTGTCAGTACTCAGTTCATAATGACTGCCACTGGACTGATGTGTTGGCGCCCTTTGGTGGGGAACTGTCACTCATTCTAGGCCCGTGACTGAGCAGTTTACTACCTTCAAAAGGTGGCCAAGCAGGTGGTGTTCAGTGTATTTTGGATCAGAACAGGTACCACGGAGCAGAACCAAGACGACCTGGCAGCAGCGCAATGTCTTCTGTGGTAGATTACCTCCTGACAAATTGAAATATCCATGCTTTGCTCAGACTGCAAAGGTAAGGCAACTGTGGGACATACTTGGGTGTGGTTGTGTATGGGGCAGCCAGAATGAATGCCTTGGAAGAATACGACTCTGAGGACAGGCATGTGACAGCAACCAAACAAAAAGAAAAAAACGAACAAAGTCATCATCCAGAATGCTAAGCTAAGCATCATGATGTTTATATCCACATGCACAACTTCCCCCATTTTCCTTTCCTCTATAAACTATTTTCCTTCAGCTTGCACACAACACACAAAACACACACACACTTGCTCTGGCATCGAAAACACTCCTCAAACTCCTGTTGCACCTGAAACACAATGGTGCTGAACAGCACAACACAGCCCTGAGTGCACACAAGTTCCACGACTTGTGGAGAATCTTCAGGCCAGCTGGCACTCTGTACCAAATACACACATCAGCAGTCTGTTTCCTATGGCAGTGTGGCCTTCCCGGTGTGTTGCCGCTGGAATCCTTCGTCAAAACAGATCCCACTTCTATCAAAGCCACAGCTTCCAGGGAACACCAAAATCGTATCGCAAGATGTGTTTTATTATTGTGCATGTCTGTGTATACCTGCGTCTTGTCATTATAAATGTCAAGCATGTGTTTCTTGTACTCAGCATGTTGGGTTAGATCCACATCTTGATACTGTACTTGAATGTCTCTTGCTACTGTGCTTCTATGGGTATGTGTTTCTTGCAAGTGTATGTATATGTCTGTGTCATGTTGTTGAGCATTTTAAGGTATGTGTCTTGTAACTGTGCAAATTAGTGTATCTTGTTATTCTATTTGGTGTATGTCCCTGTCTAGATATTGTGTAAATGAATATACGTCATTGCCTTGCTGTTGTGCGTATCGATGTATGTCTGATTAATTGTGTGTTTGTCTTGTAATTGTGCATGTCAGTGTCGGTGTATCCTATATGTCTGTCTTGTCAGTAAAATCTGCATTACTTCATACACTTCTCCATTCACTCACTGTCTCCTTCCACCATTTACGCACTGTCTACATTCATCATTAATAATCAAACTGCTTTTGTGACCTCTCCCCTCCACATCTCTAACTCCTCACCAACACACAGACCCCCCATCCTCCCTCCCCACCTCTCCAAATCGTCTTTCATACACCAGCCTTTACTAATTCTCTGTATGCATCATACACACACAGCTCAAGCTGTAGCCAGTCCTGGACCTTCCGACTTGCTCTCCCTCTCGCACCCCCTTCTCTTCCTCCTTCTCCTCCTCCTCCAAATCGGGGAAGGCTCGAACTCCGGTTTTCACATACGTCTTTCGCAGAACGTCACGGGACGGCATCCAATCTGGGATGATCTTGCCATGTATTCGCCAGCGTCCCTACTCATTGGCAATGTGTTTCTCCATCACCACATACTCCGAACGTCGCGGGCTGTTCTGGGTCACCATACATCAGACGCCCAAATCGGTCGTAGATGGCAAGGATCTGGCACATAAATCAGGGCGGCACTCACTACACAGCATGAAGTCTATGATGACCATCTCTGATGATCTGGCACATAAATCAGGACGGCACTCACTACACAGCATGAAGTCTATGATGACCACTCTGATGATCTGGCACATACATCAGGACGGCACTCACTACACAGCATGAAGTCTATGATGACCATCTGTGATGATCTGGCACATACTCAGGACGGCACTCACTACACAGCTGAACATGAAGTCTATGATGACCATCTGTGATGATCTGGCACATACATCAGGACGACACTCACTACACAGCATGAAGTCTATGATGACCATCTGTGATGATCTTGCTAAACTCACAAAGGAAACTGAGCTTAGGTTTTTCCACTAGAAGAAAAGCACTACAGCAACAAAGGGGATCAGAGTGGGAGGAGACCAACATCACTGGAGACTGGTGGGCTAAGAGGTCGATCCAAGCATGACAAAATGGATCTGGAAGCCATCTAGTTTCCAGAAATATGCATAACTGTTAAACCAAAAGCCAAGTGTTCTTTTTTCTTCTGCAGGAATAGTACAAAGCACACATGGAACATTAGCTTTCTTTTTTCAATCTCACATCTAGAAAATTTCTTTCCAAGCAATGTTGGTCTGTGGCTTTCTTCAAACATGACTCATCCTCAAGAAAAACCACATCTGACCTTGTTCTGTGTAACACCAGAGCAAACAGCGCAAACAGAGCTTTGTCAATCCTTCATGAGGCAATCCAGTAGAGAAACCTCGCACTGACTTCGCTAGTGTCGGTTATGTGTTAAGACACACCGGAACATTAGTCGTCATAAGCAGAGCTGCTTCCTTGACCTACATCAGTGACTACTTCAGGTTGAGATCGACAAAGCACTTGCGGGAAATACTATTTTTCACATATTGTGTAAATTCATGTGGGCCTGAAGGAAACCCCTAAATGAATGCGGCACTACAAGTCTCACTGCTTTTGGGTGGCTCCATAAACGGATGAGATTACCTTGACGATCAGCAGTCACTGGGCGACAGCTCTGCAGTGAACGGAACTCAATTTATGTCAACAAATCTTGAAAAGAATTATTAGTAAGCCTGACAAAACAACAGGGACAACAAATTACAAGACAAAACATGACTTGTTTCAACCTATTAAGTCTTCTTCAGGCAAGATAAACAACATTCAGACCAATATCACTTCTAACCATTGAGAGGTAAACATTCTCCGTCATGACAGCGAGGCTAAATAAATGCTTCACAGAAAATGAGAACTTGGATTGCCAGTCCAGACAGCAGGTATCCCATAGTGTCCGGCTGTGCATGGCGTGACCTGCCAACCAACCCAACGAGCCATGACAGAGGAAGGGGACCTCCACGTGATGTAGCTTGATATGGCAAATAAACATGAATCAGTCCCATACAACAGAATTCAACTGGCTCTTGAGATGTATTACACATCAAAGAACATCTGAAATATATTGAAGGAGCACTTTCACGGCTTCTTCACAAGATCCTCCACAAATGATAAACTACATACTTGATCAATCTGGAAGACAGCATAGCAATGGGCAAGGCAATTTCTCCAATGCTGTTTGTGTTGGCACGCATGCACGCACACACACACACACACACACACATACACACACAGTGATCTGGACACACACACACACCACACACACACACACACACCACACACACACACACACACCTGTTGTGTATGAAGACGCACAGTGACCTGGGCATACAGATTGTCTTTCATTAGCATCTCCGTGGTGCGGACATGAACAACACGCGGTGACTCCAATGACTGAACAAACTGCCAGCGAACCGACTTTGTGTCCAGTCCATGAACCATCTCCTGCACAGACAAACGACTTGCTGCAGTGTTCCATGTGTCTTCTGAAGAAGTCGATGCAGGGACTATGAGAGGGGTGGGGAGGGGGTGAGGGAGGGAGGGGGGGGTTCAGGTGGGCAAATGATGGCGCAGTCTTACTGGTCAAAGATGCCTGGACTAAGCAAAGCTTACAAAAGCCAATGCATCTGATATCATTCCTTCACACTCTAACGTAGTCATCACTAGTGTCAGTACAAAGCAGGTTTCATTAATATTAAAATTAAAAAAAAGACATATATGCTTTTCCATATACTTTTCACCCCCCTACCAGTGTTAAACGTTTGTTTTCAGACAGAGTAAATGTTTGTCTTCTAATGCACTCAGTGTTGTTTTCTAATGTAGACAGCATTTGTTTTGTAATGAACTCAGTGTCTGATTTATGAGGGCCCTCTGATGTAGTGAGTGAGTGTTTTCTGATGAAGTCAGAGTTTATCTTCTGATGCCAGTGTTTGCATCGATGTAATCAGTGTTTATCTTCTAATGTCAATGTTTATCTTCAATATAGCCAGTGTTTATCTTCTGATGCCAATGTTTATCTTCAATGTGGTCAGTGTTTATCTTCTGATGCCAATATTTGCCTTGAATATAGACGGTGTTTATCTTCTGAGGCCAGTGTTTGCCTTGAATATAGACAGTGTTTATCTTCTGATGCCAATGTTTATCTTCAATAAAGTCAGTGTTCATCTTCTGATGCCAGCATTTGCCTTCAATGTAGTCTGTGTGTATCTTGTGATGCCAATGATTATCTTCAATAAAGTCAGTGTTTATCTTCTGATGCCAGTGTTTGCCTTCAATGTCATCAGTATTTATCTTCTGATGCCAGTGTTTATCTTCAATATAGTCGCTGTTTATCTTCTAATGTCAGTGTTTCCATTTGATGTAGTCAGTGTTTATCTTCTAATGCCAGTGCTTTCTTCAATATAGTCAGTGTTTAATCAGTATTCAGCTTTGTCTGTCCGTGTCCTTAAAAACTTAGTCTGCCGTATACGATGAAGGACAAGGTCCGTACCCCCTGGAAAGTCTCTGACATACTGCAGTCTTTGTCATCGTCACCCCGAGTTCCTGGCCATGAAGAAAGAATTTCATTTTTGATTCAACGTCCATTTTGTGCCCAATCTGCGAAGAAAAGTGACTGCTCATTCTTGGTTTTCATCGTCCTGAATGTGTTTATCTCGCATGAGGAAGACCAAAGAGGTTGAAATGCATCATGTTTTGTCTTGTAATCCCTTTTGTCCAGCAGAACAGTAATATTTTTCTTTTAGTTACTTTCATTTTTGTTTCTTTTCATTGCTTGACTGCTTTTTCAGACATATAGGTATGCTGTTGGATCTTCTTGTATTTACTTTTTGTTTTTCTTCGTGATAATTTGTTTACACTAAAGGTGCTGATGTAATGGCTGCTTGGTTGCTTTCGTGGCTGGTATGTGTGTTGATCTTGGTTTGTGGATGTACATGTCTGCATGTGCATCACACTCTGGGTGTGGGTTTGTGTATGTTTGTGTACAGATGTGAGAGTGTGTGCGTGTCTGTGTATTTATGTGTGTGTGTGTGTGTGTGTGCGTGTGAGAGATGGTGTGTGCACGCTTGTGCATGCGTGCGTGCATGCTTTCGTGCATGTGTGTGTGTGTGTGTGTGTGTGTGTGTGTTGAGTGAAAGAAATAGAAACAAAAAGTGTTTTCAGATGGTATTAAAAAGTTCATTTCTGAAAGTGAAAAGTCATCTTCTCAAAAAAAAGTTACCAAAGCATTGAAAGCAGAAACTGATAGTCATTACACTGAACAACTTCCCTGCCTACTGTTTTCTTTTCTTTTGAAAATCAGGTTTTCATTTTTCAGAGCAAAACCTGTCTTATTCAATATGTCCGTAAAGTCGTAAGACATATCCATGCCATATTTGTCTCTCTTCCTCTCATACACAATCAGCTGTATCAATACAGAAAAACATACAGAGTAACACTCACAGGAAAAGCTTTTTCAGTCACCAAGTCATGTAGTCTCTCCTGATTCTTCTTCAAACTGCAATCAAAACAATGAATTTAAATGAACAAATCACTAAAGAGCACACATGCATGCATGTGTGTGGGTGTGTGCACGCATGCATGTGCACATGTGCATGCATGCAGATGTGTGTGCATGCATGTGTTCAAGCATCTCCATCTTTTTTTTTTTTTTGCTGTCCCAACCTCTGCGCCACCTCAGAGGCAGTGCAACCACGCCGCTCATCCTGACACCCCGTCCACAGCCACAGCCCGGTCGGCCCCACCGTAGCCACGGCACCGGCAATCCACAGGGAGCAGTCAATGTCAAGCCATCAAGAGGCAACCCACCGGAGGAGACACTGCACTGCTGCCGAGTCACTTCGGTGGTGTTCAGTGGCGCCTGTTCTGATCTAACATACGCAGGACACCACCTACTAAGCCCCCTACTGACGACAATAATTGCTTAGTTGCAGAGCCGACGTGAGTGAGCTCTCCCTCCGGAGGGCGCCACCACGTCCGTTCAACGACAGCCCCCATGGACTCGCCGATACAGGTGACCCCGACGGAACCAAACCAAGGCCACAGACGTGGAGTGGACATCGAAACTGAGGTCACCATGAGAGCAGGGCATGAAGAGCCGCAGAATTTGAGACTTTTTTTTTATGCTGATCAATGAGAATGAGGATGATGCTACAGATTTCCATTTCGGTCTGAGACTACATGACAGGGCTGTAATCTACGCTTCCTTTCATGATATATCCCGGCGTCAACCAGGCCCGAGAGATACAGGCACCTGCAGTGTTGGTCAGGAAATATGAGCAACACTCTCAGAAACGCATCCATTAAGTGGATGAAACTCGACTGTGTGGTCCCAGTCTTCCCAACTGAGTCCACAGCAAACTCAACTCTGGGTAGGAGCCGGTCGGGGCAGAAAAACCCACATGACTCTGATGGGATTCGAACCCACGACCTCCCAGCCGGGAGTCCGCGACGCTAACCACTTCGCCACGGCGGCTGGTTAGCATCTCCATCTTGATCCTTCTTCAGTATCACATGTGGCATAATGTTCAGTAACATATCCTAAACACACTTCTCGCTCTGAAGGTATACAGCTTGGAAGAAACCTCCTCCAAATTATAAAAACAGTTGATTTACTAGCAACAGTAATAAGCTCACATATTTCATATAAACAAAGAATAGTTTCTGGTCAAAAAGGTAACCCCCCCCCCCCCCCCCCCCCCCCCCCCCCCCCCGCCTCAAATTTTGATCATAGCACTTAACAGTTTCTGGGGAGCAAGAGAGAAAGAGTTCCCCATCTTGACAATGTTGTGCAGCCATCATGCCAATCCTGATATTCAGCAAGAAACAACATGATTCTGAGACCACTTCTGGCAACTTTAAGAGGTAATAAAGAATGTTTGTAATGTAATTTGATGTTAAATACCATACAAGGAGGAAAAACCATAGAAGGAGTATTTGTAAGTGTGAAACAGGCATCTCCCATACCAAGACTGACTTTCAAACAGCAGACGTTTTACCTAACAATATGGCGACAACCAAATTTAAGTATCAACTTGAAACACAACATTGAATTGATCTTTAAAGAATGTTTTTTTTTACAAACAAACAAGGAAATAAAACGCCACTACCATCACCATCACCACATAAAACAAACAACAAACTTTAGACCTATACCAGACCAAATTGTGTATAAAATTCTAAAAGTGGACACTGTTAACAGTACATGTGTCTGTGTGCATTTGATGTATAAAACTGGCCAATGTAGATCACACCCTTTAAGTCCATAAATTTGCAATCAAATCGCCAACTCCCCAAGTTTTTGTCAACTCATACACTGCCACCAGAGGTTCAAGCAAGCACAGTTATACACGTTCATTTTAGGCCAATTCCTGAGCCATCATTCTCTGTCAAGCTCCATATCAGACACTAAACTGTCCACAATCGGGCTGAAAACTATATTTCAAAACTGTTCCAAGTATCGAATAAAAAATCTTAGCAAATGACAGCCACTTCTGCGACAACTGTTATCCTCAAACAGTGCGTCTTACAGCTTAAAACTTCCAAAATAACCCACCTGGACAGGACATAGCAAGTTACCATTAATGGACAGTCACAGAATGATGACAGTTCCCGGAAACGGCAGATACACGGTTTTGGGTGCAACAATACTTAAAAAGGACACTTCAGTCTGATGTGAATAAGGGGTGAGACCAAATTATTGAATGTTCTTTGATCTTGGTCATCAACATCAGCAGCAATACTTGCTCTGTGACGGACATTGTTGTTCATCCCAGAGCTAAAGCTAAAACAAGATCATTTGGGTGACTGGAAAGCACAGAAAACAGCCAGTGAGACCTCCCTCCCTCCACCTTACTCAGTGAGCAGTGGCTGAGCCTCAATGACAATGTCCCTCCCTCCACCTTACTCAGTGAGCAGTTGCTGAGCTTCAATGACAATGTCCAAAGCCTGCTGAGCAAACTCCTTGGTGTCAAAGCCCTCCTCAAATTTCCGCACTTTGCGCAACTCCAGCAGTGACTTCCCCTTCTTCTCCAGCTCTGTGTACTTCAGCTTCACTCCCTGCAATCAGTGGTACCCACGTTTTACATGCTGTCAACCACCAAGGACACCACTTCAGCTTCATTGCAACAATCAGTAAAACTAATGTTTTAAACACCGTCAACCACCGTAGTCACTACTTCACTTTCATTCCAACAATCAGTAAGACTAATGTTTTAAACACCGTCAACCACCAAGGACACTACTTCGGCTTCATTCCCTGAAATCAGTAGTGTTACCATTTTACACACTGTCAACCACCAAGGACACCATTGCTGCATTCCCTACAGTCGTGTCACCCGTTTACACACTGCCAACCATAAGGCAGACCAGTTCTGCATCGTTCCGTGCAGTTAGTTGTGTCATTGTGTCACTGTTTTACACACTGTCAGTCACTTTCAGCTTCATTGCTAGCAATTAGTTGTTTACCTATTTAACATACTGATATTGTCAGTGTCAACCACTAGGGACATCACTTCATCTTCATTCCCTGTAATCAACTGTCATTGTTTCATGCACTGTCAACCACAAAGGACACACCACTTTACCTTCACTCCCTCCATTCAGTTCATTTACTGTAATCAGCTGTGTCACTGTTTTACACACTGTCAACCACAAAGGACACGACTTCATCTTCATTCTCTCCAGTCCGTCATGTCGCTGTTTTATACACTGTCAACCCACTTAGGGCAGTTCTTCTGTTTTCGTTACCTTTGATCAGTGTATAGTGTCAAAGATGAAGTCTGACATAGATGGAAAAATAGTGCGAATGATGGGAGTAAGATACCCCGTGTACATAGAAGAGTGGAGTGTGTCTGGGACAGTCAGGGAGTGTCACAAGAAAGCAGTTCAACAGACAGTGAGTGGAAGATGAGTGAGCAAAGAAAACAAAACAAAACAACAACAAAAAACCTGAAACCCACACAAAATAAATTTTGACTGATTGATGACTATATATCTCAACACCTTTGACATGTAACCAACAGTCTTCATTATACTATCCATGCACTATTGTTATTTATAATAATAACATATAGTAACAAAGCACCTTTGACATGTAACCAAGTCTTCATTATACTATCCATGCACTATTGTTATTTATGATAATAACATATAATAACAAAGCACCTCGCCAAAGGTTCTACTTCTAGGCACTGACAGTCCACACTCTCATGTACACAATGGGCTGCCTACCTGGGTAGTGCAGACTAAAGAGCTGCCTGCCCGCGCTTCATTCAGTTGTTTCGTGTCTGTTTCCCGTGTCATGTATGTTCCCTGATTTTTTTAATTTATTTCATTTCCCCTTTTCACAATCTTTCACTGACTTAGGTTTCTACTTCAAATTACCTCTTTTGACACAATGGATGACCTCCCGTCCCCCTCAGGGGGGATAAATGGCTCAAATACACTCCCTGCAACAAAACACAATGATCAAATCAACAGGTTTTCTCCTTTCCTTTTCTTGCATACAATGTTGTGTGCTATATATCATAGAAGAACAGCAGCCTCTTCTGTAGCAAATCAGTATCCTGCTGTGTGTCATCAGAGAACACTAATCTGTGGGGGTTTTCCCTGAAAGGATGAAACCTTGCCACACATCTTGGATGTACAGTAATCCACACTCTCTTTTCTGAAAGCACGATGCTGTAGCATACATCACAGGTGTTCAGCAACCCATGCTTTTTCTTGAAAGAATAATGCTCAGCCGAACTTTGTATATGTACATTTAACCCCAAACCATTTGTATGCTGTTACCTGGATGAATGATGCCTGACTAAGTGTTATGGAACTTTGGTAAACCAAGTTTTAAACCAATCAGAAACAACAACAAAAGAAGCCGGAAAGGTCTGAAAAGCAGTACGCACTGCAATGTTTCTCCTTGAAACAGCTGCTTTTAGCATTCCGCAAGTACTCTTGGAGAAGGATGGTTGTCACTGCTTCAGGGTGCCCCCACGGACCGACGTCTAAGGGACCAAGTCAAGTCAAGTCAAGTCAAGTACTCTTCTGTGATGAGTCTTGTGGTCTGAACAGTGTCTGCGCACTTCTTGCAAGGTAGTGCTAACTGGCCAAAGGGGATATAATTATATGCAGTAAGATTCTGGTGCCGATATGTCCATGCAGAATACAAGCTGCTGAGTAAATGGGCTAAAACAAACACACACACACACACACACACACACACACACACAACCACACACACACCCACACACACACACACACACACACACACACACACACACACACACACACACAAATATGTACAGATTTGGAAACATTTGCAGATGCATAACAACTATCACTGGTAAATGTATGAAAGCCTGCAAAATGAATAAAATGTGAATATTTCTCTGAACTGTCTGCTTTTTTCGTTTTTTTTTTTTTTTTGCAAGCTTGTTGCTCCCTCTCTTTCTTTAATCCTTAGTCCCTATCTCCCCTTTACTTCATTCACTCTGTCTCTCCCCTTTACTTCTTTCACTCTGTCCTCTCCCCTTTACTTCATTCACACTGTCTCTCCCCCTTTACTTCTTTCACTCTGTCTCTCCCCTTTACTTCATTCACTCTGTCTCTCTCCCTTTACTTCTTTCACTCTACCTCCCCTTTACTTCATTCACTCTATCTCCCCTTTACTTCTTTCACTCTATCTCCCCTTTACTTCATTCACTCTATCTCCCCTTTACTTCATTCACTCTATCTCCCCTTTACTTCATTCACTCTATCTCCCCTTTACTTCTTTCACTCTATCTCCCCTTTACTTCTTCACTCTATCTCCTTCCCTCCCTTCCATCCCACTCATTCTCCCTCCCTTTCCCCTGTTCTCTGTCTGTCTGTCTGTCTGTCATCTCTCTCTATCACTCTTTCACAAACTCACACAACCCAAAGTAATCATATTAACTCTTTTTCTTTGTCCATCACTTTGACTGCATACCCTTCCTCTTTTCACTCAATATATATATATGTGCGCCTAGCATGCGTGTATGCGTGCATGTGTGAGGACAGAGAGAGTGAAGTGAGAGAGAGAGACAGAGACAAAAAGAGAGGGACAGGCAGAAAGGGAGAGAGAGAGACTGTGTGACTGCTGGTGAGAGACACAGATGAGAGAAAAAGAAAGAAAGCAAGAGAAAGAAAAAGGCAGACAGAGAGAAAAAATTAAAAAAGAGAGAGATTACACAAAACAGAACATCCTACGAGATAAGCCTCTATGGTGAAAAGTACATTTTGACACAGATAACACAACACACGCCGACTAGGGCTGTTCACAGAGTTCAAATGAACACATGTAGTGTATCACTGCTGGCGGTAGGTTTCCTAAACATGACAGCGAGGCCTCATCTCAGTGCTTGTCTTGTGTGGCTGTGTGTCTACTCACAGACATTTGTGGATGTGTCACACCCACCACTTCATTACCACACACACGCACAACCCTGAATCTGTACAAACTGACAGGGACGCACAAACGATTTGGTTCACAAGTCAATGGGTTACACAAACCGACAATAACTGACACTGACTGAACACTGAGCAAGTTCAGTTGTCGAGATCTGGCACTGCATAGGAGTGTCATCTAAAAGTGCAGTTTAACAACATCCAGCTTTACTGACTTCACAGGAAAGCAGGGCAAACCACAGACAGCCGATTCCACTGATACTTCCCTCAGTATCACATGCACTGCAAACTGTGGGTGATTTATTCAAAATGATGATCCTCACTTTTAGCACTGAACGCACACTACATGTGGGACCATCTCAACTATATGAGGCCTCCTCAGATTGTGCAGGGAGGGTTCCAGGAACTCCCTAAGCCAACCCGTCACAGGAAGCCCTGCACACGATGATGCACAGCCTGAAAGGACTTTGTCAGCCAGTACAGGTGTGCTCAAACACATCACGAACGGCACTGAGACTGTTTGGAGCTTTACTGCTTCTTTACCTGTTGGTAAAGGTATACAACTAGACAGTCATGAAATTTTGCAGAGGTACAGCTCACACTGATCAAGTTTTGACGGCAAACAGCATGAGCATGGGCGATTTCCTGACCACACTGCACAGAGAAAGGCCGAGACACTTTTACTCTTAAATCAAGACAGTGCATGAAGTGATCCTGTCAAATTCCTATCAGACCAACGCTTGCAGGCAAAAACACACACATACACAAAAATGCTTGTGCTTTAAATATAGTTACATACAAACACAGTGATGTATGCATGTGCACACATACACACACACACATATACACCACACACACACACATATACACCACACAAATACACATACACTACACGCACACACATACACCACACAAACACACATACACCACACGCACACATACACCAGACACACACACACACACACACACACACACACACACACACACACACACACACACACACACAACCTGTGTTGGAGATGTTAATCGGCCGTTCCTGAAATGTTCGTGGAGGGAGCTTTCCTTCTTTCTTCAGCTTCATGCGAAATTCATCAGGAGACAATCTGGACTCCTTGACCAGCTTTTGAAAATCTGGGAGATCAATCTGTGGCACAGCAATTTCTGATCAGCTTCAACAGTTTAATTACAAAATAAAAAAAAATACCATATGTGTGTGTGTGTGTGGGGTGGTGGGTGGGGTGGGTGTGCGCACGCGAGTGTCTGTGTATGCATGTCTGCGTGCGTGCGTGTGTGTGTGTGTGTGTGATTGTCTGTGTGAGTGAGTGTGTGTGTGTGTGTGTGTGTGTGTGTGTGTGTGTGTGTGTGTGTGTGTGTGTGTGTGTGTGTGTTTTGTGTGTGTGTGCTTGCGTGTGTGCGTGCGTGCATGCGTGCGCGTGTGTGTGAACCTGTGTGCAAGTGTATCTGCCTGATATATTTTTTTCCATTGTAAATTCAGGACCACAACAATCTATTTCAATGATGAATGATTCATGAGGGAATAACAATGATGACAACATTTGTACATGTGCATCCTGTTGAGTTCAGGACACATACAATTTACGAAATCAAACAAATTTCTCCATGCCATCACATACTTACTAACATATTCACGAACACATCCCCACTCTCCACCTTATTCTCTCCCTAACACAAATACACATACACATCAACACATGCACATACACAGAGACACATACAAGAGAGCACACACACACACACACACACACCACAACACACACACACCACACACACACACACACAAAACCAAAACGCCGCACACAACACAACAGACACGCACACACATAAGCTTGCATGCATGCAGACACAAACACATAAGATTGGAATAAACATGAAAAGCCTTAATAAATCAGTTAAACAGCTCACAGTCCCCATTAAAAAAATGGAAGTCAACCCCAGGCCAGGTGGCAAGTTTTGACCATTTTAACCAGCACTGTCTGAAGTGAACACTGCACAGCAGGTAACAACTTCACTGACCTTTCCACAGCCTGCACAGGTCATGTGTAATGAATCATTCATCAATTGGACCAGAAAACCTCAGCATCATGTTTTAAATCTCTTACTATGCTCGCTGAATTGCTCACCTGTAAGCCTTGGATAACATAATCAGCTAAAACCTGAAAAATTACCAGTGTAAAAAAAATATGACAAGCAAGTAACCCCACACCAGTATTTTTCAATATGTTGCAATACATTTGGCCTTCACTGTCATGCTATTTAAACCCATACTCACACAAACACATAAAACTCACTTTTGCACTCCATTGGGTATTCGTTTCAGTCGTTCCACCTACTTTTGGAAACCGATCCTCGCTCTTCTAAAGATCAGTTCGTTTCTGCTTATTCCTACTTTCCTCAATCCTTTCAGGCTCCATCTACACTTTTCCTGTTTCTTTCATGGCCTTATTACCATCAAACAAAATTTCACAACAAAAGAGAATTATCCTTCAAAATCAAACATGAGGACCAGGTTGCCGACCCATTCTCAGTTCAATGAATTTCTCTGCTCTTGACCAACACAAAATTTTACAACACAAATCAAACAAAACAGAGGACCATGAAACAAAACTGAATGAAACTGTAAATCGCTATGACAGAATATTGTGCGAAAAAAATACTAGGTATGGAACCAACAAACTCGGAAAGATTTATGTTGCATCGCCAAAACAAAAATCAAAACAAAACACACACACACACACACACACACATGCACTGATGGCTGACTTTGCAAACAAATGAAGGCAGTTCATGTCAATGAATACCTGCTCTGCTGTGTTTCTTCATCAGAGTTTCAAGACACACTGTCACATACACAGTCCGTATGCACAGACACAGCACCTTTACTGATTTACAACCAGCTAGACAAACAGTTGGTTTAATTGTACTTTCTTACATAAAACTTCAAAACAACCGTGCGCGTGCACCCTCACTGAAATGCTGTTACCCCCTCCCCCCCATCTTTCTCTCTCTCCCGCTCTCTTACTCTGTGTGTGTGTGTGTGTGTGTGTGTGTGTGTGTGTGTGTGTGTGTGTGTTTGCGCGCGCGCGCACGCAACCACATGCATGTCATCAATACCTAGAAGTGAAAAAAGGAATACTGAATTGATGAACATTACTTGAGGAGTTAGATATGCGCTCTTCGCAAAGAAACAAACAAACCAAGAAACACACACACAACCACCATGAATGTGTATTTGAGGCTCACTCCTTTCATTTAACAAAGGTTATGGAATTAAATTATATATGTCTAAAGACCTGATAATTCCCAATTTAACCAACTTCCTATTTTCACAACATGTTCCACTAATTGTCAAAGCCTTTTTTTTCCTATCTACACAATGGAAGTATGACAGCATTGATGTGATATAGATCTTAGTTTTTAATCATCCAAAAATTCTAACTGAGGCAATCAGTTGCCACTTCATGCTGATGTGAACTTCAAAAGTTACTTTTCTGTATAAAAATCATAATGATTTTCACAGTGAAATAGATCTACAAAGTAAGTGAGTGAGTGAGTGAGTGAGTGTGTGTGTGTGTGTGTGTGTGTGTGTGTGTGTGTGTGTGTGTGTGTGTGTGTGTGTGTGTGTGTGTGTGTGTACTTGGTAAAATTATACAAAGATACCTGACTGTCTGATCTTGTAATGTTAGACAGCTTACCAACAGGTGAACTTTGTAAAGTGATACAAAGATAGTGGATCGACTTATTTTCTAATGTTAGACAGCTTATTAACAGCTTCTGTGGATTTAAAAACATAATCTCTACTTAAGCCTAGTGTACAATCTGAATAGTAATACAGGTTCAATATGTCTACCTACCGCTGTGAAAATCTGAATAGTAATACAGGTTCAATATGTCTACCTACCGCTGTGAAATACTTAACACCTTTGTACTGGATACACTTTCAGCTTTTCACTCTTGTGGTAAATCAGATATCAGGAAATGCGACTGAGAATTCATCGTCTCCATACAAAAACTTTGTAAATGACCAAACTTCATTTTGGGTTTATTTAACAGGAAATGACCAAACTTCATTTTGGGTTTATTTAACAGGCTGTTTAACTGGTTGAATGGAACGCACATGGATACATTTCTCAGCACACATTGTCAAATTACGGTGTGGCATTTCAAAAGTGAAATTGAACAAACATTTCAACTGCTTGCAAATGTTTTCTTTTTACATTTTTCCTTAAAAGTTTTTTTTTTCTTTTAACAGATTTCATTATCAACACTGTCTCTAATTTCTGTGATAGCCACTCTGTCATAACATTACTTAAGTAACTCTCAGTTGTACTTTTGCATCATTCTCTATCCAGATGAGTTAAAGACAAAAATACTGAAGAAATGTCTTTTTTTTCAAAGTCTTTGTCTCGTTCGTCATGTCTTTTGATGGATTCCCCCCGTTTCCTCGAGAAAGGGTTTCAAAGTCTTTAAATCCTTTCTTCTTTCACAGAATTTCAGCCAATATGGGACAGTATCCCTACAGACCAAATAAATAATGTGAAAGACAAATTTTCAACTATACATTCCCACATCTCTAATGTCAACCAGTTGATACAGCCTTGTGTCACATGTTTATCATTTAGTACTGTGAGTGGTATACTACATAGCTCATCTTTATGCAGGAATAATTTGGAAAGAATCTGTTTTTTACACTTCAGTTTGAAGTGCATAATTCATGGTCCAGTGGAGAAAACAGTAACTAAAAGCCAACAGATAAACAAACAGAAACAATTGAAGTGCATTATTAGGAGTCCAGCACAAAAAAACCATAATTACCACAGACAACAAGAACAATACTGACCAGTCAATACAGAGGGTATGCAATGAAAGCACTCTGCTACAAAAACTTGCTTAATATACAGCACCTAATGTTTGTGTGACATTTCTCTTTAAAACAACAGTGTTGTCTATATTGTTAAAGTAGCTATCTAGACCTCACTGTTTAATGAATGTGTCAGATGAACTCATTTCTGGATACTGTATCAGTGTATGAAAAACATGTTTGGTGATTTTGCATAGTTTTAGTCAATTCTACACAGTAGGTACTACAGAAAGGCTTTGAAAAATCTGACAATGTGACATTCAAAGTTTTATTGCATATGAGCCAGGAAGGTCATGTATGTTACCAAGATGCGTGAGCACCACGAAAAACATTCTTTGATTAAATTTCTATCATTTTCAAACCCACCCACCACCCCTACCTATCCCCCACCAACACCTTTCTCCACTTGTTCTTTCCTTTTATTTCCCTTTTCAGAACTCTCTTCTGACTCTCTCTTTCCATGTCTCCCACTCTCACTTTTTCTAGGTTCTATGTTATGAAATATATACTGTACCTTCAAAAATTTTTCTTTTCGCTGCTTTCTCCATTTTGGGTCATAATGTTTTGTAGATGGCAGACCCCGAACTTGCATGTAACCAGACAGCAATGGCAGTGCCCCAGTGATGATGGCACAACTGCAACATGTTTTCTGCATGCACACGTGTGCGCGCGCGCACACACACACACACACACACACACACACACACTGAATTCTTCACTTGACATGGCAAACACACACGTAATCAATCAGTGAAGGAGATTAGTTGTTTAGAAAAAAAAAAAAAAAAAAACAGGCAGATGCAGCACAAACTACAGATTCTCAAATCTATACTGCGAAAAGACTGCAGCATTACTTGTTCATTTCATTCTTGTTGTGTAAAGCCCAGGGACTGCAAGGTGCCAAATGCAGCTTGACAACAGTAACTGAGAGGCAATCCGGACTCAAACACAAGTACACTGGCACAGACACAAAGGCAAGACAGAAAGGCAAACACCACAAGACAGAAAGGCAAACACTACAAGACAGAAAGGCAAACACTACAAGACAGAAAGGCAAACACCACAAGACAGAAAGGTAAACGCTGCAAGTTACAAAATGGCAGAAACACGAGCCGTTGGCAACAAATTTAGAAAGATTGTATGGTGGATGGTACAGCCGTATCATAAAGTCATGTGTGTAAACTGCCTGTCATTTGGCACAGTATATGTATGTGTGCATCACTCTGAGTGTGTGAGTGTGTGTGTGTGTGTGTGTGTGTGTGTGTGTGTGTGTGTGTTGTGTATGTGTGTGTGTGTGTGTGTGTGTGTTTGTAACAGAGACAGAGAAGAGAGAGAGAGAGAGAGAGAGAGAGAGAGAGAGAGAGAGAGAGACAGAGAGAGAGAGAAAACAGAGAGAGAGAGAGACAGAGACAGAGAGACAGACAGAGAGAGAGAGAGAGAGAGAGAGAGAGAGAGAGAGAGAGAGAGAGAGAGAGAGACACAGAGAGTGAGACAGAGAAGAGAGAGAGAGAGAGAGAGAGAGAGAGAGAGAGAGGACCAAACACCGTCACTTGAACAGGAGTTCAATGAAGCTCCCTGTGAAACATGCCAATGCCAGATTGCAGAGCCGTCAGTTTGGTGGATCATTACACACACACACATGCACACACACACACACTCATTTAATCAGATAAGATAAGATAAGATAAGATAATGTTGCTTATAGCCCAGCCGACCGCAAAGGGCCACATCAGGGCTGTCACCACGTTAAAATCAACTCACCAGTCATTAAAAAAAAAAAAAAAAAAAAAAAAAAAAAAACCTTTCACACATCTCACCAAATGACATCGTCTACAAACGCACCAGAAACTGCATTAAAAATCCCTCTTCCGCAAAATCTTAAATCAGACGAAAAATGTCAATCTCTCTCAAAAACTCAAGGATCACACCAGGCGGGACATCCCTGAACAGGATCCTCATGGACCCCGCCGCAAAATGTTTGTGTCTCACATCGTGCAAGTCCCAACACTCCGAAAGAACATGTTTCACTGCGAGTGGCGCATGACATGGAATACACCACGGAGCCTCTTCACTCTTTAAAAGGTAAGAATGGGCAAAACACGAATGGCCGGTGTGCAGCCGGCACAGAACCGCTTCCTCCCCACGACCTCCCGACATAGATGGGAGGAAGTCCTCAAGGCTTGGACGGATCTGAAAGAGCCTGCTACTCGTCCGCGCGCTCCAATCCTCCCGCCAGAGGTCCCTCACACAATCGTCAATTCCGGGCTTCACATCTGAGCAGGGGACACAAGTGTTGGACAGCCCCTCCCCCGTGGCGCCCCCGGCCAAACGATCAACCACCTCGCCCCCGCCGACGCCAACATGACCAGGAACCCAAGCAAGAGTAATGTTGTAACCACTCATTTAATCACTCATTAAAACACACACACACACACATGGACACATTTTTATCATATAAAAACAAACAACACAACAACAAACACAGTGACACACACAAACACTCAGAGACATACACACACACTCAGTCTCATCACACACACTCACTCACTGAAAGTGAAACACACATACATACACAGATACATTTTATCATACAAACTCAATAACAACAAAACCAACAACGAATGCAGAATCACACACACACACACACACACACTCTCTCTCTTCTCTCAGACAGACAAACAACACAACAACAAACACAGTGACACACACAAACACTCAGAGACACACACACACACTCAGTCTCATCACACACACTCACTCATTGAAACACACATACATACACAGATACATTTTTATCATACAAACTCAATAACAACAAAACAACAACGAATGCAGAATCACACACACACACACACACACACACACACACACACACACACACACATGCACACACACACACACACACACACACACACACACACACACACACACACACACACACACTCAGACAGACAGATACATCCCCCTGAATCACACACACACACACACACTGAAAGTGAAACACATATATGGGCACATTTTGACTTTAAAAAAAAAAAAGGAATGTTCAAACAAAAACAGAAACAACAAAAGCCTAAAATGCAGACACACACACACACACACACACACACACACATTTTGACAGTCAACACTATAGAAACACTAGCTGTTGCAATAGATCTGGAAGATGCATGTACAACAAAGTCCAGTTCTCGCTTCTCATGGAACTACTCTTTGACACACAATGGATAGCAGTGGCACTTCAGGAGCGAACACTCATCCTATGATTTGGAGATTGGACGTCTGAGCCTCATAAACTTTCCATGGGATTTACTCAAGGTTCTCCTCTCTCCCCTGTTTTGTACAATGTTTACACTAAAGGCCTTGCAGACCTCAACAGCAATGGAATTGCTCAAGTGTTGACAATAGCAGATGATGGTCTGGTCTACAAAACAGCAAAGATTGCTCAAGAAAGAACGAAAGCAGTGCAGCAACAGTTGAACAACATTGCTCAGTGGTGTCAAGAAACTGGATCGTCCATCAACCCTACAAAAGCCCAGACATTAGTGTGCACTCTCAACAACAAGACATCAGGACAAGTACCCTCACCAGTTTCCTTCAATGGAATACCAACTGAATCAACAAACAACCTAAACTATTTGGGAGTAGGCTTTGATAGAATGCTAACCTTTAGAAAGCATGTTGAGAATATTGTTCTTTGTTCTTAAGTGCAAAAAAGGCCTATCTACCATGAATGGGGGAAAAGGGGGGTGGGTGGGGTAAAATGGGGTATGTGTGTTTGTATAATTTGTACAAGAGGGTGGGTGTAGTAATGGATGGAGTGTTGTTTGTCAAGTTCAACATGTCACAAGTTGTAGATAACAAACCTATGTCACTCCAGCAAAAATAGCTGAGCAACGAGACAGAGAGAGAGAGAGAGAGAGAGAGAGAGAGAGAGAGAGAGTGAGAGAGAGAGAGAATAACATAAAAATACAATTATAAAAATATTATGACAAGAATACAGGAGCTAACAGGTCTCAACACACACACACACACACATACGCACACACACACACACAGAGGCATACACACGCACACTCTCTGCGTCTCTCTCTCTCTCTCACTCACTCACAAAAGACACACTTACTCAACAGAATAAGCACTCAAGCATGCAAAACCCTGAGTAAATGTGCATTTCATGAACAAAAGACTTTCAAGTTTCGTAATTTGTCAAGGTTATTACATTTGGCGAGGATGATGGTTATGAAGGGTAGTGGGTTTATTGCAAAAACTTGCAAACAGAAGCTCATACGGTGGATACAATAATGGTGTTTGAAGATTTACATGCATTGGTGTTGCTGTGTTCACTTTTTTCGATTTCTGTGGTGGGTTACCCCAACTAGTTTCATTTCTACCCTTCACATCAGTCTTTTCTGATCATCGGTCTTTACCAGCGGACAGAAAAAAGACAGGATGCCAAAGGGATTCAGGAGAAGAAAAGCATACAATGAAGGGAGGTATGAAACGGGCAAAACCGGCTTCAAAGATTGGAACGAAAATAGGATCTTGCTTGAATCGTAGTGAAACTGAGTTTTAAAGAGCATGTTGCACAGTCGACAGCCAAAACAAACAGAATGGTTGGGCTTATAAGGCGATCATTTGATTTTCTGAATGAGACAACGTTCATTCAGCTGTACAAAAGCCTCGTCCGACCATTACTGGAATATGGCCACCGTGTCTGGCAACCGCTTCACAAAACACTATGCAGTGACATTGAAGATGTTCAGAGGCGAGCAACAAAACTCCTAAGTTCACTGAAAGAGAAGCCTTACCCTGAGAGACTAAGACTGTTGGGGCTTCCGAGTTTGGAACACCGGAGGCTGAGAGGGGACATGATAGAGGTATTTAAATACCTCCACGGTCACTACGATGCACAGAGGCCAGCATTCGAACCGTCACCAAGTAGTAACCTCAGAGGCAACACCATGAAGCTCCAGAAAAAAACGCTTTCGCCTTGATGTCAGAGGAAACTACTTTTCAATCAGAGTGGTGACACTGTGGAACAGTCTTCCAGACTCGGTGGTCCTGGCACCATCTGTCAATGCGTTCAAGTTAGCGACACCTTGTTTTTAGAACGCGAACAGGCCTCAGTAGAGGCCTAAATCGTCGATACAGTCAAGTTCAAGTTCAAGTTCAAGTTCGATGTCATCAATCAGTCATGATCCAGTGATGGTCACCGAGGACAAACTGAATGATGTGAATCAGTGCTTTAAAAAAAACATTCTCCCAGTGATCAAGTACAAAAGACTATGTTTCATAAGCGTGACAGGGTTAAAACGTAAAGAGCATTCCTTGAATGGATTTTTACAATAATGACGATGACGCTGTGTATGTTGTAATCTACCTGCAATGTCAAAACTCTTGACAAATTCGCTGCCATGTGCGACGCCATGTTCTATCTGACGTCATCCACGGCACGAGAGGATACGAGACTTTAGGCTACCTACATTTCATTCTTCCCCCTGACTGAAGTTTAGACCAGCAGGTTAAAAGTTGATCAGTGCTTTTTCACAGAAAACAGTCAGAATCCAGTGAGTATGATTTATTTTCATATTCTGTGGTTTTGGAAATTACGATTTCTTTGTCAGCTGACTAAAACTGGTGATCTTTGTTGTGCTAATATCGGTCAAAAAAAATATCTTGCCGGTTATCATACGCGATCCTCATGCGTTCGGAACTGATCTGTTCGAAGGTCTTGGATTGCAAATGGAACGTGGATTTTGGGTTTTGTGGGACTTTTGTTTGTTCCGGGAAAAATACATGTTTCTACTTTTTTATATATTTGTTTGAAACTATCTTGTGACAATTTTTCTTTGCTGTTCCGAGAAATTAACTTACGTCTTTCACCAACTCGGGGTATCAACATGGCCGATCATTCATGGCGTCTTCTGAACTACTTGCTTCACAGATACGTGTTGGTAGTTTTGTGTTTACACTTTACATTAGATGTCTGCTTTTCATTTTATTGTTTATATTCGTGTGAATCAGATTACATCCTCCGTTTAACATAACCTGCAGGTAGTTTTGTGATTCTTAAGACGAGCTACTGTGCATTAGTCGATTCGGGTTTGGGGAAACAAAAAGTCGGTTATTTTTAGAAACTTTCCTAGTTCCGGCAGTGAGGCTCTCGATTTCTTTCCTCATTTTCGGCGAAGTACCATTGCACGCGAACTAATTTTAGAGCATTTGTCATGACGTAATCACAGCCGAATTTTGATGAATGTAAACAGGAAGAAAATTCACACAGTCTTCTCTTCACTATGAAAGTTGGTTATCAATAAGTATAGCCTAACCATGATAAGGCCTTTGTGTTACTGAACATACAATAGAGCAGAAACAACAACAAACTCCTGTACTTGAAAGTTTTTAGTTTGTAGACAAGTGATCATCTATGCCTTACACATGGCTTTATTGTATTAGTGAATACACAGTGGAGTCATCCTGAAAGTCGTAAACCAGCTACAGCTTGCGATATTCTTTACCATTTTAGAAATTGTACTTTGTAGAGATTGAATTAAATCAAGCAGCAGATATTAGCCACTACTTTTATTTTGACTGGACCAGAAACCTCCTCCCACCCCACCTCTGTATCTGTATCTGTTCGATTTCGTTGCTACATCCAGGAATCTGGCTTCAACGCAACGGGTGGGGTGCGCAGCAAAAAAGTTAGTGGCGTTGGACTTAGGCCACCGCCTGCTTGAAGGCCTCAGTATTACCTGAGTGCACAATACTATTGTCCAGTTGGTTCCACCTGATTATAGTTCTTGGAAGAATGATTGTTTATACTGCTCTGTGCTGCAGTTTGGAACTTTGTAGCACCTGTCGTTGCGTGTGTAGTTCTCCACTGGATTTTTGACTACAAAGTCTGCTCTTCATGGCGGACGGCGGATGCGTCGGTCAGGTTGTTGAGGCACAAGGAACTGCTCAGGAGGGATTGCTGGCACCAGCCCCTCAACCACGCTGTAAAAGAAGGTCAGCCGCAGGCTCTCACATCGTTCCTGAAGGGTAGGGAGCTCATGTTTCCTCAGTAGGGCCCGTTACAAAGCCAGGTTTTCTAGATTTGTAATCTTTTGCAATGAAGCGTACTGCCATTTGCTGTGTACGCTTCAGCTTGTCGATTTCCTGTTTCTCGTATGGGTCCCAGATGATCGCTTCATACTCCAACAGGGATCTGACTAAGGCGAGGAAGGCGTTGCGTTTGCAGGCTGTGGGGCAGTGTCTGAGGTTACGGCGTAGGAAGTTGAGGGTACAGTTGGCTTTCTTTGTGATGTAGTTGATGTGGGTTGACCACGAAAGATCTGCAGAGAATTGAAGACCCAAGTAGGGGTTGGTGGAAACTTGTTTGAGAATTGTGCTTTCGAGGGAGGAGAAGAAGGAGGTTGCAGGGTTCCACGCCAGGCTCATGACGTAGCTTTTCGTGCGTTGAAACGCATGCCCCATCGCTCTGCCCACTGTTCCAGACTCATCAGGTCCTCTTGGAGGGCGAGGTGGTCACTGAAGTCGTTGATCTCCCTGTAGATGAGGCAGTCATCTGCGAAGAGATGCACTTGGGAATTGACTGCCTCCGGGAGGTCGTTGATATGGCACAGGAACAAGAGTGGGCCTAACACGGTGCCCTGCGGGACCACAGAGTCCACTGTCGTAGAATTTGATGAGCACGGCTGTTCAGAGCAAGTTACTTAGTTTTGAGTCGCAGGGAGTTTACAGCTGCAGAGGCCAAGCCGTGAATGCAGGTCAGGGAAAGGGGTGTTTTTCTGCAGGCCGCTCCCCACCAGCCAGCTAACCGCACTGTATTCGGCCAACTGAATGTCATCTGTGCATAGCTGGTCTGGCAGCAATGTGTTCGGCAAGGTTGAGCGGCCATTACAAATGGGGCTATAGGTTTGATAATTAGTTATTGTCATGAAAAATGTAATATATCTGCGCTATTGAGATGACTGAATTGGCGAATTCCCAACAATTCTTTTAATACCAAACTCGACTGGGTTTATTTTCTTGTAGATAACATAGATGCCGCATGAAAGCTTGTACGCAAGTGGTCAGGCAATATTAGAACAATGACAACAAACACAATATTGTGCAAAAATGACGTCATCACTTTCTGGAAGTTCATTTTCCATAGTTAAGTAGTACACAAGTTTGATACATGCCTCTGCTCCAGACTACAGCAACAAAAATATTGGATTACAAATGTGTAAAGCCTTGTTTGTTTGCCCTTTCACTAAGTGTCTCAATCAGGACGGAAATATAAAGCTGTGTGGGGTGCCCTCAACCACAACTTGCATGGAATGGATGGGGCTGGACAGCTTATGGAGTAGTCGGTCATGGGGAACGGTGTCAAAGGCCTTGGAGAAGTCCAAGATCACCATGTCAACTTGCCTTCCACGGTCGTATGAAGACAGGAGATCTTGTGTTGTGGTCAGGAGCTGGGTTTCGGTAGAGTAGCCAGCTCGGAAGCCGTGGTTGAGAGAGGTCAAGATTTGGTGGGAGTCAAGGTAGTTCAGGATGTGGCGGCATACTATGCGTTCCAAGATCTTACAGGGAACTGAAGTGAGAGAGATGGTCTATATTTGCCGGGGGAGTGACGATCGCCCTTCTTGAATGTGCAGGTGACGTTGGCTCCGAGCCAATTCTGCGGAAGGCGTCCGTAGTCAAGCGAGGCTTGGAAAATGAGTGTCAGGGAGGGGGCAATGCCGTGGTGAGGGTCTCCAAGACGATGTTGGGCAAGTTGTCTGGTCCGGGGGCCTTGTTAACCTTGAGGTCACGTAGCAGCTTGGCCACACCAGGGCGGAAACTGTAATGGGCTGTACGTGGGTGGGAGGAGGTCTTAGGTTGGGTAGTGTTGTAGTGGTGGTCTTAGTGAAGACTGACTTGAATTGGCGCAGTAAGATGTCGGCTTTTGATTGACTGTCGCTGTGTAGCTGTCCCGTCTCCTTCAGCGGGCAACTCCTGTAGAGTCCTGCTTCCTGGACTTGATGTAGCGCCAGAATGGCTTGGTGTTATTCTGGTCGAGTCCCTCCCTAATGGTGTTATTTATGTACTGCCACTCTGCACGCTGTAGCTTGTCTCTGCAGTACTTCTGGAATTTCCTGTAGGGGACCAGTCCTTGCGAGCTCTTGCACGCTTGAAAAGTCTCTTCTTACGCTTCAGCAGCTTCCGAAGGGTGCTGTCAGCCATGGTAGGGAAGAAGACTGTTTCAGCATGAAGGAGGGAATGTTCCGATCTATGGAGTCAGTGAGGCGGGTTTTGAACGTAGTCCACAGGGTGTTCACATCTTTCCCCGCCCTGTGTTCCTCTTCCACGGTGTGTGCAGCATCATCCATATCCTTCTTCATCTGCTCCCAGTCAGCCTGCTTGAACTTGAGGCACTTGCATGCTTTCTGGCGGGTGACTTGCGGCTTGGTGTTGAAGTCGGTACAGACGATGTCGTGGTCGGACACACCTGGGATGCTAACAGAGGACTTGACAAGGGTGGGGTTGGACGTAAAGACCAGGTCGAGTATGTTCTTACCACGGTTTTGGGTATGCTGGACTTGGCTAAGGAGGGAGGATGAGGAGATGTCGACCAGGGACTGCTGGATCTCATTGTCTTTCCCCGAAGAGTGGGCGGTGTGCATTGACCAGTTGATGTCAGGGCAGTTGAGGTCGCCGGCTAAAATGACCTCGCGCTGCTTTCTGCCATCTTCAGTTAGCAAGTTTAGGGAGCGTTGGAGCTGGTTTAGGTCGCGCTAGTTCCGCTCTGCCATATAGAATGCGCCTACATGGAGCAGGGTTCGTACGCCCCTTGAAGACCCTTGAAAACCCTTTAAAATACAACTGGGTCAAAAAGGCCCTTGAAAACCCTTGAATACTGCAGATATCCCTACCATCCCTTGAAATCCCCTTAAAAATCGTTTTCGGACTTGAACTGACCGTAACATTTGAAGACCAATCGGAGAACAAACGCGAACAAGACTTCGGACATCGATTTTCGCCTCTCGAATCGTTTTGTGTGTCGTCTGCTTTTCAAGCAAAGGGAAGCAATTCAATAGTTGGTTATTGTTTGCGCATGCGCAGTTCGACTTCCGACAAAGTGCGCCATGCTCCCTAATCTTCGGTGAATGCCAACACTGTTGCGTCTGTCATCATGCCTAAGGGAAATTGCGCATTTGATCCGTTGTGGTTACAGAAGGAAGAATATTGAAGCTGGATCACTGAATGCAGAGACAACAAACATGCGTTTTTTCCGTAAAGTGTGCAAAAAGACCGTTGATGTTCGGGCAGTGGGCGAATCGCGGTTGCAAGTCACGGAAAGAGGAAAAGTATGTGGAATTGGAAAACGCGAGTAGCTGGTAGTTAGTCGTATGCACTTCGTTCGGCAATCATCAAATTCATCAACATCAGGTCAGACCCTTTCCTCAGTAAGAATCGTCAGCCAATCCACAATAACAGCAAGTGGGACAGATGTGTTAAAAGT
Source organism: Conus ventricosus (assembly GCA_018398815.1). Taxonomy (NCBI): domain Eukaryota; kingdom Metazoa; phylum Mollusca; class Gastropoda; order Neogastropoda; family Conidae; genus Conus; species Conus ventricosus. Next base: position 10,323,678 of record CM031627.1, read on the forward strand.
TAAAAGCTGAAGTGTTGTGGACGGTTCATGCCATCAACAATCATCACAGTTTCCGATCTGCTGAAGACGACACGAAACTGTTTGCAGCAATGTTTCCATATTACTCGATTGCGACGAACTATCGGTGTGGGGAAACCAAAATTAGATATCTTGCAACTTTTGGCATTGCTCCTTTTTTCTGTTAGAACTGAAAAAAGAGTGAAATCATATACTGAATCTTCAAATCAATCGTCACGTCGTCTCCATAGACACTAAGTGACTCGTGTGTGCGCATTTATAATTTAAAAAAAAAAATCCAACTTTCTTGTTTAAAAGACAGCATTCATACCCCCCCCCCCCCCCCCCCCCCCCCCCCCCCCAACTTACCTACCAGCTAGCCTGCACACACACACACACACACGCACGCACGCACGCACGCACACACACACACACACACACACACACACACACACACACACACACACACACACACACAACACACACACACAGAAAGAGAGACAACAACAACACACACGCACACAACACCACCCACAGAAGCAGAGAGAACACACACACACACACACACACACACACACAAAAAGAGAGTAACTACCACACCGAACACCCACACCACCCAGAACAAGATACAGCAGATCCAACCACACACACACCACACACAACACAAAGCTAAAAAAGTCAGTGTGGACTGTAGGGAAAGGCTACCCACTGTCACCTTTTCAAGAGGGGTACCCCGCTCCCGACCTGCCCAGAACAAGCATTAGGCTAGTCCATGCCTTTGCCAACCAAAACACAACACCTCACCAACGACAACACATACAGTTGCTGTATTTTTAAAAGTAAATTTTGCTGAGCTCCTCCTGAAATGTGCAGGAGGGGCCCGTGCTGCACCTGCGGATGAGAATTAATGAATATGTCCCTCTTTTTATGAATCATTGAATTAGGCCTTGAAAAAGGACACTGATCTCCCATTCAGATACTGCCTAGAAAGCAATTGAAAGTTTTCTTTTCCTGATTTCCTCAGTTTCTGTATAAAGACTTTCATTTTTTATTTTTGCATATGAATTGAGCAGAAAAAGACTACAGAATGGTAATCACCTTATCATGGCTGGATTACATGTGTAAGGTAATTGTTCACTCTTTTTTTTTTCAATCGTACGGCTAAATTTGCCCCTTAAAAATTAAAATATTCCCTTTAGAAACCCTTGAAAAACCCTTGAATTTTTTTCCTGTGAGGAAGTGGAACCCTGTGGAGGTCCTTCTGGTTATTCAGCTTGACTTTCACCCACTCGATTTTGCAATCCGTCACAAGCTGGGGTTGTTCAGAGGAGGTGAGCGACATGTCGTATGAGTCAGGGAACACCTCCGCTGATCTGATGTGGTCTTTGGCCAGTAGTTTTCCTGGTTTAATGCCGCGGAGCCACGATTCTGTACCGCATACGATGTCAGGCTTGACGTACTGTAATACAGCTGCAAGCTCTTGCTTCTTCGCGTTGATGCTCTGGCAGTTGACGTTGGTGATGTGAAGGTTGGTTTTCTTGGGGAGTTCGAACACTGATGATCCAGCAGATCTGGCACGAGAGGACTTAGGGGTAGTGTGGTTCGACGAATTGATGGACGAAGGTCGACTGTCAATTTTGGGGCTACTGGCACGGGGAGGTGAGAACAGGTCAGACGAGGATAGAGAGTCAACGGTTGAGAGACGTTGCAGGGGAAGGTAGTGGTTGGTACAGTCCAGCACATAGCTTCTGAATGTGAAGCTGTCGCAGTTCACACTGTCACAGCGAGGGCAAACCCAAGCTACTGTAGGGCGACTCAGGGCTTAATACTCTGAGGATCCAACATCAACGCAGTCGTGGTGGAACCACACAAGCCGCATAGATTGATGGTGGTGTTTTGCCCTGGGTTGTAATGGACATCGCCTGACAGCAGTATGGTGATGACGGCAATAGAGGGGTTCTGGAGGCACCGGTCTAGTACTGTGGAGACGGGGCGACGTTTGGTGGCGAACACTGCTTCTATCCTGCAGGGGTTAAGGGCCATGGCTTAGACAAGTTAGAAACAGTCATACTCACAGGTAGGAGCGACCATGGTGAAGAAGGTGGTGGTGGTAGGAGTCTGTCAGTAAGCTGCAACAGTAGGAGGGCGAGGAGAATTCCCCTCAGCATGATGGTCGGGAGATCACAAGACGGGTGGAGGTAGTGGTACAGGGTGGTATATTAGGACTGGTGCTGAGCAGCTTGTTTTTAGCACATGTTGAGTTTGCTGCAGCACATCGTTACAGCATGGGGCAGACTACATGGAAGAGTACGTTTGAGTGTGGGAGAGTCAGTTGTCAGCTATGCTGGCTCAACGGGTTATTATAGTATTTAGGTGGAGAACAACACTAGAGGTGGCTACAATTCCTGGATTAAACAGGCGATGTTTATTTAAAAAAACACAACATTACTGGGAGCTAAAATGTGAAGGCCAAGCTGCAAGATGATGGCGCCAACTACAGCGCAAATTTTCTAACTCCAATTTGGAGACAAAATTACAGTTTTTCACAAAAATTATTGCACAGATAATTCACTCAAGTCTTCTAGAAGACGTTCTAATACAGATTCACTAGAGGTTGGCTCTAAATAACGCAGAATTCCCACTTTGAGATGGTGTTTTTGTCGCCGATTTTCCAAAACACGTCTTGGCACTTCCGGTGCATGCGCACCCCCCTCTGCACCTCCCTGTGTTTAGATACATATAGATTGTATCATGTATGTGACAGCTAGTGATTAGATACATATAGATTGTATCATGTATGTGACAGCTAGTGAGCTTCCAGTTAAGGTCCAGTATAAATTGCCCGTCCAGCCAGGCTGAATTCTGTCTTTGTTTATCATTTTATGGTTCTTGTATGCACATGTGTTTGTGTGTGTGAATGTCTCTAAATTTCCATGGTATGTAAAATTCTTACTTTGATGTGGACTCTGGTACAGTTTTCTCTTTCCATATTGTGTGTTGCAATTTTTAGTGCCTATCATTCTCTCTGTTATCATAAAGCAAAACTAGTACACTCACTCAATCTCTTGTGATGGAGGTTCAGGGGTTCTGCGCTTTCTTTTATTTGTTATTTATCATATTCATGTGGCTGGAGAAAGTATGAAAATTAAATTAGTAAAATGGTTTTGACTGTACTTTTTTGTGTTATCAAATATCTGTATCACGTTCCATGTTTCTTTTTAAAGTGGCAGGTGGTGGAAGAAGGGGAGGGGGGCTACTATATTGGGGCGAAAAATTGTGATGGAAATTTTCTTCTCAACATTCAAAGTATAAGTGGCTGACAGAACCTGTAGCATGATTTATGCCATTCTATATCATGGTGTGGCTACAAGTACAAAGCAAACACTTAATGACTTCTGTAAATATGTTATAATTAAATGCCTGACCAGTATGGATTGTACCATATCGAAAACTTACAAGGTCTGCCCGTTAGCTAGGACTTCAGGACCAAATTCATGGCTGAAGTAGTAAGCAGATGTCCTGTCAGTGTCACCATCCTTTTGCTGTTTTCAATCTCCAGCAGATGGTGTGGAAATAGTGGAATGGTTTCCAGTTCCTTCCCTTCCTCCATTCTATGGCCAGACATTATAACACTTGTCATTCAGGTTTATGATCTGTGTCCCCTTACCTTTCCCAACTCGCAGCTTGGTGTTGTTTACTTTTCCTAGTTTTGTGGCTGACACTTACCTCCACAGTGCATTGCTGAAAGGATTCTTCATTTCATGGGTCAATTCATCATTTATCGATTGATTACTTCCCTTTCCCTTCTATTCTTTCACTGTAGTATTCACCCATTTTAGCAGCGTCTGACCCAAAGTTAGAGTGAGCCTTATGGTTTTGTGTCCAGTGTTTGGCTATTGATTTCTCACCTTACCTTGAGGACGAAATCGCAGAGATGTAAATTTACACATTTTTAGTGTGTAATTGTAAAAGCATACTAATATAAAATGTATGTTGTATTTGTAATCATATGTGTGTTATGAAACAGTATGCCTTTCTTTGATTAAAAAAAAAGAATATCTTTAAATGAAAAGAACCCTGTAGCCATTTGGAATTCCCACAAGGTAACCCTTTTCTGGTAGTCTGCTGAATTTAGTTAAAATGTGACTGTAGATCTCTCTCTCTCTCTCTCTCTCTCTCTCTCTCTCTCTCTCTCCTCTCTCTCACTCTCTCTCTCTCTCTCTCTCTCTCTCTCTCTCTCTCTCTCTCTCTCTCTCTCTCTCTCCTCTCTCTCTCTCTCTCTCTGTTTCTCTCTCATTCTCTGTAGTCTCTCTCTCGCTGTTTTTCGAACCTAGCTTTGGAGTAGAGGTTAAAGTGATCCGGAAATATGTTTCATATGATTTTTCTTTTTGATACTAATGAGAGGCATTGAAATCAAGTGAAGTTGTGTTCTGTTGTGAAGGTCAGTGATACTGATAGATTTTAATATTTGCCCATTTTTATCAATTTCAATTTCAAGACACTTTATTTTCTTTCATAAGAACTTTGTGTTGTGGTGGGAGCACATAAATGTACACATGACATATGAGTACACAACATTGAATAATATAAAATGTGCAAATGCACTCACACCTGCACATGCCCACAAATTTAAAAACAATATAAATAAAGTAAGGCTTATTTTCACATAAAACTAATCAATAACTCTACCCAACATACACTCCATTTTACATCCAGTCAATTTAATACAAACAGCTGTACGCTAAAATAAACCGTAAAAAAGGGGGGCACACACACACACACACACACACACACACACACACACACACACACACACACACACACACACACACACACACACACAATCTACACGGGATGAGAACTGAGGTAATTTTAAAATCATTGTCACTTGATTATCATCCCCCTCCCCAAAACATCTACACTCTCATTCTCTCCCCCCCCCCTCCCCCCCCCATCCCCACCCCTCTCTCTCTCTATCCAAGTCTCGCCCTCACCCTCTCCTCTATCTTTATAACGACAGCATTAAACATTTACTCAGGATGGTCAGGTCAGTGATTATTCAATGAACGGATTGAAATAGGCAAGAAACTACGATTCAGTCTGTTGGTTTCACATTTCAATTGCCGGAATCCGTCTATCTGAAGGCATCTTTTCATAAAAGGGGAACAGAGGATGGGTTTCATCACATACAATCTTCTGAGCTTTCTTAGGCACTCTTATTTCAAACATTTCTCCTAAACTTTGTTGCTTAACACCAATAATCTTACCACACCGTTTCACAATCTTTTCCAGCAAGCATTTGTTTTTCACATTTAATCCACCATACCACACTAAAAATGAAAAAGTGATCACAGATTCAATATTGCTTCTGTAGAATGCTTTTAAAACGTTACAGTTCACTCCAAGGTATCTCAATTTCTGTAAGCAATACACTCTTGACTGACATTTTTTATACACAGAGAGAGAATTAGAAGTGAATGTAAGTTTGTCATCGATAACAGAACCTAAGTACTTATATTCAGTCACCCTTTCAACCTTGCTACCTGAGATCAGTAAATCTGGAATAGGATCAGCATTTCTTCGGAAGTCAATGATCAGCTCCTTTGTTTTCTGGACATTAAGATCAAGGAAATTGGTGTCACACCACTGTGTAAAACTGTTCACAATTTCATTAAAAGCTCTATCTGAGTTAGAGAGATCTGTGACTGCAGTATCATCAGAGAATTTGATGATAAGGCTGTCATTATTACCTCTGCAGTCATTAGTGTAGAGAGTAAACAGACAAGGAGAAAGAACTGTACCTTGGGGAGCACCCGTTGATGTATAAGAAACGGATGAAACAGAGTTATGAAAGCGAACCCACTGGGGGCGATTTACCAGAAAATCGATAATCCAGAGAATGAGATAAGAGGAGATGCCAAGTAGCTTTAGTTTACTGGCCAAAAGATGGGGCTGTATAGTGTTGAAGGCAGAGGAGAAGTCAACAAACAGAATACGTGCGAACGACTTGGGCTTTTCTAAGTGTGTAAAAACATGATGGAGAAGTAAAAGGTGGCGTCTTCAGTGCCTCTGTTGTGTTTATATGCAAACTGTAGGGAATCAAGCTGATCCCGAGTCTGCACTAACAGTCTTTTAATAAGAATCCGTTGAAAACATTTCATAAGAATAGACGTTAAAGCAACAGGTCGATAATCGTTAAGAGTTTGGGGACTGCGTTTTTTTGGTACAGGACATATCACAGACGTTTTCCAAATCACAGGGACAATGTGTTGTTGCAAAGATAGGTTAAAAAGCTTGGTAAAAGGACCTGCAAGCTGCAAACTACATGATTTCAGGAGTTTACCTTCCAAGCCATCAGGGCCTCCCGCTTTTTGCACTTTTATCTTTGAAAGGACAGAACGAACTTCATACTCTTCAATTTCTTCTACCACGATCGTTTCGTTCATGAGTTCTTGTCTAATTGAGGCTATTTCAACATTAAAATCATGTTTAAGATCGAAACGACAATAAAAGCTATTATCTTCATCACTGCCAATTTACCCTCATATGGAATTAGAATCTGTGCCGTGTCAATAGGCTCAGAGTTGTAGTTAATCACTGAAACAGAGCAGATGAAATGGAACCATTCATGCTGCTAGCGCTAGTGCTTCATTTCTCTCCTTTCTCTTGCATGGAAACGGTTCAGGGAATTGGTTTCTTTAAGATTTTCACTTGCCTTTGGACTTCAAAAGGAAAAAAGGTTGTGGGTCACCCAGCAACAAATCCTTCCTGCTGTGCAGACTACTGAGGCATCTTTGTTTGAGAGGTTCTGTTTGACTGAACAGTGCTCACACAGGTAACCAACAATAAATAACATCCTCATTGCACTTTCCAGACACTTCCCCGACTCTGCCAAGCCTGCCGTTCTTGAAGGTGACGACTGGCTTTACATCCCACCTCAGAAAACTGGCTCCCCTCTCAGTCTCCAGAAGTGTCGTCCAGGAAGTGTAATCCAGAGTCTTGGCAGGGTCATGCCTGTAACTGGCACAGGGCCGTAGCCTCCAGAGGTGCCCATTGGAAAGGGCCTCTCCACTATGATTCCTGCCAGGATTAGCCATTGTACAGCTGTCTGGGAGTAGTCTTTAGTCATGTTCCTTTTCCCCCCATTTGGACCAGTATGGCTGCCTGTACAGGACATTTTGAGAGTTCCAGTATGTGTCCATGGAACACATTCTTGTCTTTTATCTGGGGGAACTCAATAAATGGTAACCGCAGCTGGCTACCCATATAGAGAAATCATTCGCTGTTCTTATTCTCACCTTCAGAAACTGATAAGAATGATCTGCTTCAAATGGGAATTCTCTTGCTTGCTTCCAGCATTATACGAGCCACCAACTACATCAGCTTGAGTTGTCCCCTCTATTCCTTTTCAGAGGTAGGGAATCTTTATCAGCCCAGGGAGCTGCCCAACTGAACACATTTTTTAAGGACATTCTCTTGCAAGCGTGTGTTTGGTCCTGCTTTGGTCATCTCAGGATGCTCTGAATGTGTTTACTTCAGGCACTTTTCAACTCATACTCATAGCAATTGTGTTTCATGAGTAGACTTCACCTTCAGAAATAAAAAAAAGATGTGTGTTCTTTGTCTAAAATACCTGCAAGCACATCTGCTTCTGCAATTGTCCATTCAGTGCCCAGTTTGAGAAGATAATGATCGCTTGTTCTTGGTTTTTATTATCCTGAATGTTATCTTTCCTGAAGACGACCAAAGAGGGAAATGCATGGTGTTTTGTCTTGTGAATCTTTTGTCCAACAAAATGATAATATAAGATTTGTTTGAATTTCTGCATGCACTCACCTCTCTTTGAAAGTAACATTAATGACATTGAGCCTAGATGAAACTTGTCTTGTACTTTTTAACATTCGTAAGACTGGTTACTCTCATATATCTTTTTGTGAAGGTGCTACTATTACCAGTAGTCAGTGTACATAGTCCTGTAGTCATTGTACATAGTGGTCTGCCACATCTGCTGAAAGCTTTGGTCAACAGTTTTTCAATTTCATCATAGGATTCTTTCTGTAACTTTTTTCAGTTTAGAATGTTATAGGATTCTTTTGTTTTATTCCTTTCGATTTTCGTCCCACAGGTGGTTCATTAAGGATGCAGGGGATTCATCTGAGCATTGGACATCAGAAGATGGACTGATTGCTTTTGAAACTGTCCGAAACATTTTCAGTCAGATCGAGACCTTGTCTTAATCAGTTAATGATTTTTCACCAAGTCCGACATGACAGTCAGTGTTTATTATTTAGCTGCGTCCAGTTATTTGCTTTTATAATGTTATAAGTTATATCTTGCCAGCATTTATACATCTTATCTCTCATTCACAGTGTTTACTGCAGCACAGAGAAAACAACTTCCTATTAATAGGAGTTATCTCTGGTGATATTCCAAAAGCGCTGCAGGAGGGAAAAAAAAAGTTATGGGAGCAAATTATATGCTGTTTTTGGACTGCTTTAGACCGATGGAAGTCAAGTAAACCAAGATACATTTCTCTTTGGTCACACATTAGGACAAAGAGAACAGTCACCAGCTGTGTACAGCAGATGAATCAAGTCATTAAAATTAGGTAATTTCAAATCAAGGTCAGAGTTCAAATCTTAAATTCCTTGCTATTACTTGGCCGGAACAAACAAACAATGTTTTGATGTGTTTCAGTTCTTCCACAGTAGTCCACATTAGTGGGTTTGTGGGGGGGTGGGGGAGGGATGGGGGTGGAAGGGAGGGCGGTATTTTCTCCCCACTTTATGTACCTGTGTGTAAAAAGAAATCCTAAACATCCACACACTTTATCCTGTTGATCTCCGAACATCCAATTGATTTCACTTCATTTTCAGGATCGTGTTGAAAATGTAATATTAATACTGTTAGACACATTCAGGTAGTGTGCACCTTACTAATGACATTCCACTTTTAGTTCCAGATGAAACAACCCCTTGTGGCAAAATATTTTTGACTATGAATTCAGATCCTTTGTTGATTAAATTTTCCAAACATTCTAACTTTATGGGCAGTCATAAGGATTTTCCTCTACTGTACAGTTTGAACGTAGCTTTGCATGACAAAATTGAGGGAGCCTATGGACACCTGAACCCAGAAAGATACACATTGAGAGCAACAGTGCTTAGCAATAGCATGAAATGAAATAACCTAATTGTTGATATTGTGAAATATTCCCCATATTGGCATATTTGAATCACCTGCTCTAAACTGAATTAGGCTTGCGTTTGTTTATATTATTGCTTGTGTTTCACTTCACGTTGAATGCCCCAGAGAAACTATGTGTATTATTGTTTGTTTTCAGAATTTTGTATGAGCTCGAAGGCAGAAAAACCAACACTATCAGGCACCCGTCTGAAAACCCGTAAAAGGGGTAAGTTGACAAGAACAATAGAAGTGAAATAAGAGAAAGAGAAATGTAAACAAGCTTGTTTCTCATGTACTCACTTTTACCTTCCCATCTTTTAGCATCACATATTTTGATGAACAAGCATGTCTATAAGACTGTTTGATAATATGGCAAACCGGTAAAGATTATTCATTTATTTCCGTCTGCATTCCAAAAATGCGCACTGACGCACATGCACACACAGGTGCACACATGCGCATGTGCATGCACGCGCGCGCACACACACACACACACACACACACACAGAAACCATTGGCTATCAAATAAATGTTTTGATGGAAGTCTGTGTAAGCTGAAGATGCCCATTTGAGGTGCATAATTGAAGACATGCAGAAAAAGGATATGTATCCAGTTTTGCTTGAGCTTCAGAGTGTGACTAGGAGTTTGACAAATATAGGATTTTGTGTCTTTGTTTTTAAACGGAATGATGAAGAGTGCAGCTGGGAGAAGGTGAGATGGCACTCAGTGGCAGGCACAAATGTCAGTGGTGATACTGACTCCACCCAGTCTCATCTCTCACGTGAAAATAACATGGAGGAAGTTGAGTGCACGGACTTGATTGACATTGACAATGTGTCGAGGAAATCAGTCTGAGCTGCTGCTCTATATTTGTGACCTTCAAGTTGTACACATCTGTGGGTAGTCAGTCTTCGATGATTGATATTGACAACCTGCTACAGAATACTGTAAGCAGTACTGTAAAGTGTAAGTGACGGAGGTTTTTCATGTTATGAGAACTGCCATGTGCCATTCAAATAAAGAATAAAGAGTCTTGAAACAAGAACCAAATTTAGCTGGTGAAGTTAGACTACACTTGCAATCCATCATCACTTGACTTCATGTTGATGACATTTATTGTAAGAGTTATATGCTGAACTGTGCCTGTAATCTTTGCACAGAAAATGTCACAAGGTTCTCGGTAATGAGAGGTATAATTACAAAACATCTCATTCTGCATGATGAAGTTGAAGCTTGTAACGTGAATGGCAGTATTTGACAGAAGCCCCCACCATTTCTGTTTTGAGGTTGATTCTTTGTGTGTAGTGAAGTGAAAATGTGCAGTCGTCTGATTTCTTGCTATGTTTATTTTTTGTATTGTTAGTTCTGTCTGTTGATAGAAATGGTTTTGAAAATGTGTAAACATGATGGTTCAGGTAACATTCTGCTTTGCGCAGATGTCTGCATGCACATGTTGGCCATGTAAACATGTATGTACTCATGAATATAAGTACGCTTTGTGTTGGTTTTCAGTGTGTGGAGACCTTTATTGTTTTTAAACATGTACAGAAGTCTGATCCCCTGTGGGAATGTCAGGGCTCTTTCAGCTTTGTATTCCTGCTTTGGGGGAATTCTGTGCTGGTATTTTCCCTTTCATTGTTTTTCTTTTTTATTCTGCTTCCTTTCATCTTCCTTCGCTTTTTAACAAAGTTTCTGGTGCGTTGTAGACGATGTCATTTAACGAGATGTGTGAAAGTTGGTTTTTTTTTTTTTTTTTTTTAAATGACTGGTGAGTTGATTTTAACGTGGTGACAGCCCTGATGTGGCCCTTTGCGGTCGGCTGGGCTATAAGCAACATTATCTTATCTTATCTTATCTTCCTTCGCTTTTGATCTCCTCTTTTTTTTTTAATGAGTATGTTATGAATATAATGTTCCCTTATGAATGTGCACATACTGTGCATTCATTTTGATTCCTTATGATTCATACCTTACGTCTATTTACTTTTTTGGGGTTTTTTGTTTGTTTTTCTTTTCTGTGGATATATGGTGTCAGTCCTGAGGTAGCCATGTCACTGGCTTGGCTCAGACTTGCATAAACTAAAGAACACTTAGAGCCACTCATTCATATGTATCCAATTACCTGCTCTTCCATATTTCTCTGAAATGACCTTCAGCTAGAGCCCCAGTACACTTAAATTGTCAACTGGCAACAACAACAAAAAATAATAAAAGGTTGATACACTAGATTTTAACACTAAAAGAATTAGTTTGAAGATTATTTTTAAAACCTTTTAAGTCAATTATCATTACCACTAGATGTTCTTTTGTCTTTAGTGAGCCTGGGAAATTTAGACAGATGGCAGTGATACTATAACATGCAAGTAAACACTCAAACCTAGTGCAAACTAACATGTGTGAGTGGATTTTGCTCTTAACATCAGTTGTCTTCAGGCATCACTAATAACGTAACATAGACAATGCACTAAACAGAACTCCCCATGGGGCTGTCTGATAGCAAAGCTTTGGTGCCTTGCTTCAGCTCTCATTTGTAGTCGATCAGTTCTCAGTCTGTCATCATGTTGTTGAAAGCCCAGCTCCTCACAGGGAACCATAGCAGGACTGTAAGCAGAAACAAAAATGACAGAAACCCTAATGATTTGCATTGTAAAACATGGTTTGTTGACAGACAATGCGTTTGTGAGAATCTGGTCAGATCTGGATAAATAATGATACTGAATACTGGTAAACCATGTCAGTGTTCCCATCCGCTGACATAGGTGCATAAAGCAAGCATCAAAGTGCAACTTCAGTGAATGAAGATAATAACATTACTGTCCACACCATTAAGAGGCACATTACTTTTTAAAATCAAATGTGCTTGCATGTTAGTCATTACACTACGACAGCAAAGAGATTGCAGTCGGAAAAGAGATGACACAACACGAACATGCCAGAATTCTTTCCCTTCCATGGTCATGTACTGGTGTGCATGCACATACATGCACATACTCTGTTGTGTCAATCTGCACTAATCAAAAAAAAAAAGGGGGGGGGGGGGGGGTCAGTAATCAAATAGTTGTTCCTACAGTGGTTCAACAAGCATGAACACTGTTTTATGCACATGAAGCAGGTGAAAGAATTGTTGATATCAACCAACTGTTAGCCACAACAGTGTCCAAGTCAGTCAGTAAGTAAGCCCATCCATGATGATGTTAATGTGGCAACGACATCAAAGATGCTCAAGGCTGACTCATGGCAACAGTGTACAGAAGAGAGCAGAGGGCCATATCAGGGCTGTCACTGAAAGTCAGCCCTCAAAATAGATTTTTAAACACACACACACACACACACACACACGTCTGTGTGTCATATACTTACTGTTTTCCTCTATTAGAACTTGGCTGATTGTTGTGTGACAAATGTTGTGGTGTTTCAGATGAAAAAGAAAAGTACGACCCCAACTCTTTCCGTGACGCCATCATTCAAGGCCTGAATGAGACTGAAGGAGATTTAGAAAAGGTACACATACTACCTGACTTACGCAGCTCTAAGTGTCATTGTGTGTGTGTGTGTGTGTGTGTGTGTGTGTGTGTGTGTGTGTGTGTGTGTGTTGTGCATTTTATGTTTGTTTTTTTATTAAGTGCTACAGTGTGTGTGGCTACCCTTTCAGCATCATTCACCAGCCTTTGTTGTGACACATTTTTTCATGTTACAGTTATAATGTCTTTTTTTTTTTTTTAAAGAAAAAAGAGAAGAGGTAATCTGGTGACAAGGCAGTGAAGACGTAAAAGACTCTCCAGACTGGACATTTCAAGTCCATTTAACAATGTCTGTTCATCTGTGTGGCTTTAAAGAGAGATGTAATTTTGTGACAGTATTTTATGTTGGTTTTTTTTTTTTACTTTGTTCAGCATTTTTTGATGATGAAGCAGACAGTTTAGTGCCCTCAGCATGATCTAGTCTTATCGGCTTAAGGATGCTGATATATTAGCTGGTGTAGTATAGATCATTGGAAATAGTAGTGTTGTAGGTGTGGCTATTTCCGGACGGGCCATTTGCATTCAGAGATTGGAACATGGCTTAGGATGGTGGTGGTGGTGTGTGTGTAGTAGTACTTCAGTTTTACGTCTGTTACATATCGAGGGTTGACTGCCAGAACCCAGTATCTCCTTATATATATGTGTATATATGTGAGATACTGGGTCCTTCTTCCAGGAAAGCAACCGCAATCAACCAGTTGATTATTCTGTCTGTTATTCTGTTCTGGCAGTCAACCCTATTGTATTATGTGATGTTAGGTGTGTGTGTGTGTGTGTGTGTGAGAGAGAGAGAGAGCTTGAATGAGCTTGGTGTTGCCTGCTTGCTGATCGAAGGCTCCAGCATAGCATCCAATCCTGCTGAATTTTTCTGGACTTTTCCTAATTTACAAATTATTCCTGAAATCCAGAATTCAGTTCAAAAAAAAAAAAAAAAAAGAAAATCCAGAATTTCAAATTTTGTTGTTTGAATATGGTACTTTGGAATCATTTGAATAGTATGAAAAAAATATTGTTGCTACCTAGTTGGCACAAAACAACATGTGTAAAAGTTACAGTATGATGATGGAGTCACAGACAGCAGCGCTGAGGCACTGAATACTAACATTCGCACGCTCCCCAGGGCATGTGCTTAGACTAGGAGGTGTGGATCTGCCAATCAGTGGTCATTTTATCTACAGCCCCTTTGATTAGCTGGCCACTGAACTGCAAAGACGGCACCTGGACATGACATGAATTGATGTACTTGGCAGCAATTTGGGGTTCATATGTGCTAATTGATATGTATTTCTCTACGCTTCCGTCGCAGATTGAATTGCAGAATGTTCCAAATCAAAAGGCTTTATTCTAAATTTTTAATGACTCTAAATTCAGTTTAAGGATTAACGTAGCTGTTTAGTAAAGTATGTTGGATGTTCTTGTTAAAGAGCAACATGAACAGATTTTTTTTATAGGAAAAAATGTAAGTTTTTCAAAACTGAACAAGCCTGATTAAATGATAATACTACCATTTAATAGCTGGATTTGGAATGAATCTATCATTGTGGATCGTGCATGGTTTTCCAGTCTTGACAAATGAATATTGAATTAAAAATATCCAAAACAAACACACCTTGACTGATGGAATAAGCTAGTCAGGGTGGCTGCCGTCATGTGCGTGTAGAAGCTGCTGTCTGACGATGAGAACAGATCCCTTTATTCACATCGATTTGTTTGTTGGAGCAAAGAAAGAAATGTTTTCACAAGTCCACTGTAGTGACTATAGTACAAAAGTTTAAAGAATTTCAATGTAAGAGAAGACAGTAAAATGATGCAATCATAAGGAGTTCAGATCAAACTGGGGGCTGTGGTATGGTAATTTAGAGATAATAGTAATTGATGAAATGTATTTGCATGATTAATACACACGAGGATGTAGATTAGGCTGTAGAAAGGAGGAAGTGTTTTTTGTTATTATTGCGATGGTTCAGACTTGAAGAACCATTACGTGATTGTTTTCACTAAGTAGGTCAGTGGGCTGCTGGTCACTGTGTGGCAGTGAAGCAGGTAGTTTCAGCTGAGTATCTGCTACGACAGACTGAAGCAAACTGCAGTGCATGTAAGGGGTCATCACCATGATTGTACCGAATCATTAAAAAACAAACAAAAAAAGCAAGTGGATTGGCAAGATCATGAATATTAACATCAGATTTAGGAAAGGGAGAAGGAGACGGGGGACAAGCAAGTGGGAGTGGGTTAGAGAAGTTGGTTCATTACTGTTTCCCTGACAACTTTGTTAGATCTGTTATGTTGTTTGACATTTGAGGGTTTTTTTCTTCATATTTTCAACAGTATTGAATTCCAACAAAAGTTGATTTTGAGAAGAAGGAAAAAACAGACACGTAAAATGTTTTCAGCTTGTAAGCTACCAGCAATGGTTTTTTTTTTTTTTCCTTATTATTATTTCGTTTTAAAAGTGAAGTTGTTTTTTTAAAGGAGTATGAGTCACATAATATTATAAGTGAACTGAAAACGTTTTCATAATGACAAGATTTTCATGCATCTTATTTTTATTATAACTCTCAGGATAAGCATGGTTCAGTTTCAGGATCAGATGGATGGTGATAGTTTAGTTAATAATTTAATTCTCTATGTAAGCTGGGAAAAAGGACATTTTGTGGGAAGGGTATTCAGGAATAGATGCGTCTCTGTTGCATCAGATGGAAGGATGAAAAAGTGCATGTTCTGCACATTCTTCTTCGCAGTGAGTGCAGAAAGTCAGCATGTGTAAAAAAGTTAGAATACAGACTGTTGGCAATAAATAAATACTTTTTTAGATTGTGTTTCACTATGCATCAACCTTATCCCCCAATCAGTAATTCCCTACTCCTCATCCACTCATGTGTGGCCCCCATTGTCGGCTGAATTATAAACAGTGATGATTAGACAAGACTTGATCCCTAGAGTATTGTCTGAAATTTTCCTGAAGGGAATTGGCGTGTTGGTGTGTGTGTCAGGTATCCAAGTTTCTGGATGTTTCTGGCTCTCGCCTCAACTACAGGCGTTATGCTGACGTCCTCTTCGACGTTCTGTTCGCTGGAGGAATCTTGGGTAAGAATCCTGTGCTGTTACAGCACGTGTTCAAATTGTTTGCTTTTTTAATTTTCTTGTGGTTTTTAAATTTCATATTATCCAGTTTTGTTTATGTGTATTTGAAGGTGCAAATCTTAGTCAGTGTGTGTGTGTGTGTGTATACTGTGACAAAATTCGAGCTGTATGTGGATTTAAACATTCAGCATGAGGTCTGTCTGTATTTGCAAAGATCAAAGATCAGTGTAAATAAACACTTTTATTCCTTTATTGTTAAGGCTGTGTGTATGTGTTTGTGTGTGTTCATGCGTGTGGGTTTGTGTGTGTGTATGTGTGAGTACATGCATGCACGTGCATGTGTGCAGCCCCTGGAGGTTTTATAGTGGAAGATTCGGATCAGTCCAAGCCGTCTAGGACTGATGTGTGTGTCTTCAACTGTGAGGCTGCTCCTGAGAAAATCAAGGCCTTCTATGAGGTCAGTCTACCCTTCTGTCTATCATGTGTTTCTGTCCCTTCTGCTCTCTCACTCTCTCTCTTTCTGTCTACCTGCCTGCCTGTCTGTCTCTCTTTGCTTCTGTTTGCCTCTGTCTGTCTTCATATCAGTCTGTCTTTGCCTTACTGTCTTTATCTATCTGTCTGTCTCTGTCTCTGATTTTCATCTGAAGGCATGAAATTCTTCCGCTTTTGGAAGAAAATCTGCCTTCTTCTTTCATTTTGTTTATCATTTGGAAAAGAGGACATTCTGGAGAGAAGATTTAAAGATCAGAGAAAGAGAGAAGAGTGGTCCCCAACCAAATGCCTCCCACGCACTCCAGCGCTAGACTTATTCCAGATTCCCAAGCAAATGGAATGAACACTGCACATCACACCCACATACTAAAGTTGAAAAATCATAGAAAATAAACTATAACTCACCTTTTATTTATAAAATATGGATATTGAAGAGCAATGATGATATTTATACTTGAAAAGAAGCACAATGTCATATGACAGTTCAAAAATTGGAGAAAAAATTTCAAACATCACTGTTGGCTTTGATGCACGGGTGCGCTTTTTGTCTCCGTCTATTACATACACTTACTTGCAAAAAAGAAGTCTGGTAACTTAAGAACTTGGAAAGCATAGTCATTCATGTTTGAATGATTATTTGCTCCTTTTTATTGGGCAAATGGATTCAAGAAAAGAAAAGAATTTTCTGGGTCGCTAACGATGTCACTATCACTCATTTCATTAGATCTATCACTCATTTCATTAGATGGTTGTTCACCACGAAGGTCCGTATTCATCACTTATTCCAAATCATCGTCTTTCTCTTCTTGTTTGTTGATCTCTTCAACAGTAAATCCTTCGAAAACTTCATTATCAGTGTCATCTCTGTCTCATAGTATACTTCTCCAAAACTCCCAGTTGCTCGTTTCCACCATCTTGTCAACAGAAACTCGGTATTTTTTTCCACAAACTTTGAAAAATTTGTTTGAAGAAACTGAACGATATTTTTACTAGCTGTTTGTACGGACAAGGAAGTTTGTGGAACCAGAAGACTTTATTTAGTATATTGCATCGTGGGTAGGATTAATGTGAAAGTAACAGACATGGTGTTTCATGGCAGCTATCGGGCATTTTGGGACACGTCAAGCAAAATTATCGGCAGCTATTAGGCGTTGCAAGAGTCTACTGATGACAATAATTGCATCGTCACAGAGCCAGCATGTGGGAGCTATCCCTCTACAGGCTCAAGAGGACGCCACCACATCTATCCAGCAACAGTCTCGATTAATTTGCTGATATGTGACCCTGACGGTATCTAACCAGGGACGTAGATGTGGAGAGGAAATCGAAACTGAGGTCACCAAGAGAGCAAGGTATGTAAAGGGCCACAGAATTTGAGACTGCATGACAAGGCTGTACTCAGTGCTTGCTTTCATACCATATCCCAGTACCAACTAGGCCCAAGAAAGACACACCTGTAGTGTTGGTCAGGAGATTTGAGACAGACTCTTAGAGACGCATCCAGTAAGTGTATGATTCAAGTTTGTTGTACCAGTCTTCCCAATTGAGCCAGGAGCAAACTGTTGTGTGGATATGAACTGGTTGGGGCAGAAATTCCACATACAACTCCTTATGGGAATCAAACCCAAGCTGGGAGTCCATGAAGCTTGCCAGTTTACCTGCAGCTGGTGAAAAGTTTCTTGTGTCTTTTATTCCAGATAATCAACAAATTTATCACTGATGATGAAGTTGGTCACTGTTTTCTTTTACTCTATGACAGATTTGTCACTGATGATGAAGTTGGTCCCTGAGTTTTTTTTTTTTTTTTTTTTGTGTATGTGCTACAGATTTGTCACTGATGATGAAGTTGGTCCCTGATGTGTTTTTTGTTGTGTATGCGCTACAGATTTGTTACTGATGATGAAGTTGGTCGCTGATGTGGTTTTTTTTTTATTCTGTATGTTTTACAAATTTGTCACTGATGATGATGTTGTGAACTGCTGTTCTTCAAGATGCACACCAGCCTTACCATTGACATGTAAATTGGTTGCTAGAGTGTTTTCCTTTCTAGATGTTCAGTAAGTTTGCTGATGGTGAAGTTGATCACTGTTGGGTTTTCGATCCCAGGTGTTCTACAAACTTATCCGCCGATACAAGTACCTGGAGAAAGCCTTCGAGGATGAAGTGCGCAAGGTTAGTAAAGATCACATGGACTTTGCTTGTTTACTCATGTATCATGGGGGAAAAAAACAAGTTAACGTGATAGAATTTGAAATCATATATAGCTTGTATGCCTTGACAGTTTTGTGTAAGTGTGTTGAATTTAACCCCTTGACTGCCGCTATTTTGTATCAGTTTTGCACTTCTGTGTGCCGGAGCAAAATTTGACTTTTTGCGGTAGGTTCACTAATTTGATCAGTGCTCATTTATTTGTGGAGATATCTCTTAGATTTTTGGCATGTTTTCTTCTCATACCCAGGGCTACAATACCTGCAAATAATATTTGATTTTGTTTATTCTGAGTATAATAAATGATCTTATAATTCAACTTTTTTTTTTAAATTATATTTTGCAAGCATACAAAAACCCACACCAGCAAAACAAAAAACATACAAACCCAGCCAAAAGTGGTTTTAGTGTTTACTGAACACCTGTGTAAATATTTGGTAGTGAATTTACAACCCACAATTGTTGTTTTATATGATAAATTTATGCTTTTCTGGGGTACAGTACAGTCCAGGTATCAAGGGACACAATTTTGTTTTCTTAGGTAGGTTCACTGATATGCCCAGTGCTCTTTCAATTCTTGACATATATCTTAGATACTTGGGAAATTTTCTTGTTATATCCTTGGCTACAACCAGATATCACAATAGTTTGATTTTGTTTGTAATGAGTAGACCAAAAATATATATAATGATGAATGTTTTGTTTGAAAAACAGACACTTTCAGAACATAAACAAAACTATAGCACTAAAATCACAATGAAATACCACAAAAACTGGTGTTAGTATCCTTTGAACTTCAGGACAAACATCTGTATTCACAATAAAGCTTGACAATGCATAAAATGTTTAGCAACCCATATCATAGGGGGAAATCCAGCCCAGGTAACGTGGGAAAGAAGAAGGGAATTGAACATTATCTACAGCATCAGTCTGCACATCTTGCAAGCCTCTTGGGAATTGGTCTTGTTTAGCAGAGATAAGATAAGATAATGTTGCTTATAGCCCAGCCGACCGCAGAGGGCCACATCAGGGCTGGTTTAGCAGAGATGAACTAACAATAACAACACTCACTAAGTGTAACTTCCAATTATTCTGTCAGTTTTCTTTCACACATGTGGTTTGGTTCACTCATGAACTAAGTGCGATTGATAAAAAGCCATTACCACAGAAGGTAATAAATAAAACATTGCAAAACCAACCACCACCACCCCCCAAAAAACAACCAGAGATTGCTAAAGATAGGACTGAGCTACAAAAGGCCACACCACAGATGATGAAAGCACACTAACAACTGAAAAATACACTGGTGTCACAGAGAATACACCACAACACAGAACCTATGGACAGAAGGATCAGGATCCCACACTACTGCCAGTAAATGCAAGTTATAGTTGACTGACACCATTTGGGTACACACACACACACACACACACACACACACACACACACACTGTGCACAAGCACCATATTCAAAAGCAACACACACACACACACACACACACACACACACACACACACAATGTATACCCACACCATGCACAAGCACTGCTCTCTCTCTCTCTCTCTTTCTCTCTCTCTCTCTCTCTCTCTCTCTCTCTCTCTCTCTTCACACACACACACACACACACACAGCCTGCACAAACACCACACACACACACACACACACTCGCAAGCACACACACACACACACACACACACACACACACACACCACAAAAACAACTCCACGAAATCCATGGGCTTGAAATTGCCAATGTTTACCTTGATACCTGAAAGAAAGGTCGAGATTTGGGCAATCAGCACTGGCCTCTGTCCATTCTGAAACAAGTTCCGACTAACGAGTGCCACACCCTCTTCCTCTGCCACACCCCCTCACACTGGACCCTCGCCGTTGTCCAAAACCCCCTCCCCTTCCTCGACTCTCCTGCCGACCTCTCACGAACGGAGGGAGGGGGCACTCGACATACACGGAATCGGCTCGTCACTCTCCGATTAGGCCCCACTTGCGCCGGTATCGCTCGGTTTGAAGTCGGGGATCAGCTTCGTCATCAACACCAACCTCCGATAGCAAAGGGTGGTGTTGATTGTAATCACTTTATTCCTCCTCCGAATCGCTTCATTCCACTTCTTTGAAGTCTTCGTCATGGCTTTCACGGTCTCGGATAACTTCTTGAAGCACTTCAAGAGCATTAGATCGTTTGAAAACGGCACGCGCCTGATCGAACTGCCTGCTCGACTCGCCATCTTCAACCGAGAATAACTCTCCTAACTTTGCCGAAGTTATTGACCGAATGGACGCGAGCCGGTCAGTCAGCTGACCCGCGAAAGGGAAGAAACCGTCCTTTAGGGTCCCTGCAACCGTTTAAAACCATTTTTTCTCCTTGCCTCCCTTCTTTAAATCGCCGAATTTTGATGATGAAATGATCTCGAACACTGTTCGAGCAAGGGCACACAGCTTTCCCGAAACCATCTCGAACGCCGTTCATGCCAGGGCAATCAAGGGGTTAAGATTTGCGCAAGAAGATACTATGAAATAGTGACACATCTATATTTTCGTCTTTGAGTGAAGAAAGGTCAGTTTTACAGCCTCAGCCAGCACAGGGTAATAGCAGTTGACATTGATCTATAACAGACACTGCCTCGTCTTCAACTTGACTAACTGCAGGAGAGGAGGGTATAACATACACCCATCATGCAGGCGGTGATTCTGCCCAGCCTGGGGACTGTTTGAAGTGATGGCTTTCATTTACTGCTGGGTAAAACGCCCATGGCAACAGCTGGCACTTTATAAACACACTGCATCTCATTAAAGCACAGGTTACAAATCAGTGCCCGTTTTTACCAAAATATCTAGAAGTGGCTGGTTAAATATTGTGTGTGTGTAAACATGTTGGCATTCAAGTACACCCTGTTAATGTGTAAAGATGTTATTGTGACACAGTGGCTCACCCTGTCCTCTGTGTGTGTGTTTGTGTGCCTGTGTGTGTGTGTACATGTGCCTGTGTGTGTGTGTGTGCATGTGCCTGTGTGTGTGTGTATGCCTCTGTGTGTGTGTGTGCATGCAGGTGCTAGTGTTCCAGAAAGGGTTCAAGGATGATCAGCGGGTGAAGCTGGGCATTGTGACTGGCCAGATCCTGGGCAATGGCTTGGCCTCCCCCCGCGTCCTGGAGGCTCTGTTTGAGGATCACCTCGTCAAAGAAGGTCAGGGCAGTAGGGGAGGATTTGAGCATAGGGGCTGAGCTTTGTCATGTTCTTGTGTGTGTTTCATGTTTGACATAGATTCCTGTTTATCATTTGATACATTTGTCATGTTGCATTTTATTCATGTGTATGATTTATATGTATGTATTTATGCCAGGTCCTTGAAGTTCGAACTTTAGTGCATATGAATATCTTTTAGTGCATGAAAGTGCTTGAAAATAAAGATTTTGATGGAGCAGACCACATTTTGTTGAGAAAATCAGAACGTTTTATAGAGATTCAATAATATATGCTTATAAACAAGAACATTTTAATGAGAATCAGCAATACATGTTTATAAACTAATTTAAATTTGTTTTACATCTGCTAAAAGTGTCCTCTTCTTTATTGTCTCCCAGGATTCTGTAGAAGTGACTGTATGAAGCAACCAAAGCATATATAGCATCTATAGTTGGTTAGAGGCCAAGCTGTAGGCGCTTGACAAAGCCTAAAGGCTAACTTTTTTTTAATATCACACAGTGATAATTTTAATGCACTAGTGTGCGTCTCTGATGCATAAATTATTTCCATATGACGCTCTGGAATTCAGGTCACTGCATCTCTAAAACATATGAAGATTCACTGTGACATATTGGTTTCCTCATGTACACATGAGGAACACCGAGAAACGTGCTGTGTAAAAGCACATCCGTCCAGTCTGCCACGATCGAAGTTGATAAAAACGTAGCTTTGCTTGATGTTTTAGAACATTCTGAATTGATGAATAAATTCCACTTGAGAATTCTTCTCTACAGAAAACCCAGTCTCTGATTGGACCACAAGATCATGTGATTCGGCCAAGCGTGAAAAGCATGGCAAACTGTATGAAAGTCAGCTTTTCAGCATCAAAATCAACAGTTCAGCTGTGGCTTGCAGTGATGTATGCAACATGACCGTTCAGACAATTAAAATGGCTCTATTATGGACATGTGAATGTGTTGTGCGCAGTATAAGAGAGGCCAGCATACATAGTTTCGTCAAAGGTTCCATAAGTATTCGTCATTCGCATCTTTCTTGTTACTGGGCTTCCAATGATCAATACATGGTGCAGACGTGGGAATCTTCCGCCTTTCGGCGGAATTCGCCTTTTTGGAGGCCTCAAAGGTCATTTTTGAGATCGATGCAAATCCGTTGAGAAATTGGGGGGGGGGGGGTAACATTTATCAGAGCTCTTCCGCCTTAGGCGAAATCCTACGCTCGCATGGCCGTAATGCGAGGGCGAGGGGGTGAAACTACGTCAGCGAATGACTCGTCGAGCAACCTACCTACTGATTCGTTCGGTCATTTCCGTTTAACATGAGCCCTCCCGAGACAAGTAGAAGAACAACGTACGACGCGGTTAACCGAATCTATCAACCAAAGGGAAATAATCCGCAGACCTTATTCGCCGCCATCTTTTTTCATAAGTTTTTGACTGGTGACAGGCGAAAATGTTTCGCACGTTAAATGAAAATGAAAAAGTGTTGGCAAGTTCCATTGATTCCTCAGTGAAAAATAAGTGGAATTGGAAATGGCTGGATGAAGTTGTGAACACAAAGATCGTTATAGCTTCTGTCAGCCGTGATGTGCAACTTCGACTGTGATCTTCATGGAGTCCTGGGACTAGTGGGAGAGGTATGTCAATACTTTATAGATATTTTGTTTCATGATTTGACACACACACATGCACACACACACAGTTGCACAGAGTGACACACATGATTCAAACGCTCACACATGCACACTTTTGATCTTGATCATTTGGTGTCACAGATTATGATTTTTTCAATGTTAAATGACAAAAATCCTTCAGCTTCAGGGGGCTTCGCCCCCAGACCCCCACCAGGGGCGTTGCCCCTGGACCCCACTGGGGGCCTTCAGCGGCCCCCAGACCCCCGCAAAAATTTTCCTCCTTTTTCACTTTTTCTCATTCCCACCTCTGATGGTGACTGGAATATGGTCAAGAAATTAAATATTTCAACACAGATGGAAATGGCTCACATAGTGGAAATTCTGAAATGGTAATTGCATAAAGTCTAACCCCCTGATTTTTAGAAAATGATTATCACTGCTACAGTCCTTGAATTTTATATAAAAGCTTCTTGAAATACTTCTATTAAAGATTCTTGAATTTGATTGTTTGGAAGTCATTATCAACCCAGTTTTAGGCTCTGCTGCAGCCATGAGTTTTAAATTTGTTTAGTTGAAAGAACCTTGCTGCTATTGTTTCAGGGATCTCCTTGGAGTGTTCCGCCCAGATCTTTGGGATATGGCTGCAGGAGAGGGATGTGAAGGAGGTTTTCTCTGCCCTCAAGAAGGTGCAGATCGATACACGCCTTCAGGTGAGATCACCACCTGCCTCCAAATCTTCATTCCTTCCCTTCTTGCTGTGAGAGGGACCCCTAGGCAGCAGTTGTGTGTGTATGCTTAGTAGGATGTGTACCTGGTCAGTATTAATCCACCAGTGAAGTTTCCAGTGCTGTCAGCACAGTGGGAATGTATTTTTGGTTTCTGTATTGTTTGAGACTCTCTTGACATGGAAATCAGTTTGTGGTTGTAGACAGAAATTTGCAGTGTCAATTTGTAAAACATTTCATTGGTTATGCTTGTGATAATCAAAATGATAATGCTTTGGAATAAGAAAATGTTTTGCAATGAGATTGCTATAATCAATTTCACGTCCTTGTCAGAACTGTTAACAGTCTTGTAGGCCTAACAGTGTATCACAGCCAAGCATGTGTGAGCAATGTGTTGCAGGTTGTGTTCTTCCTCTAGAGAAAAGAGGATTGAAACTTCATTTAAGCATCAGCCTGCAGTTAGTTATAAATCTGGTATCTCTCCTCATGAGATAAGATCAGTGAAACTTTATTGAAGAATTGGATTGTTGTAAATCATAACTTAGTGATCTCTGCAATCTGGATTGCAGATTTCAGTTAATTAGGAAGGAAAGTATGTTAGTCACTAATCTGTGATAAGGGTATGTGAATTATTGAACTTTTTCAGTTAAGAATGGCCAAATGAAAAACACACATGATGCAATCTACAGAATGGCCCACTGAGAGTATACAGTCACTGAAAGTTCAGTCTTGTTATGCAAAGCAGTAACACTGCTTGCTTTTCCTCTTGCAGGGGTCCCTTATCATCTGTCAGTCTAGTGCCTCCTGTGTATACCTGACCCGAGATTTCCCTACTTAGTCTGGTTTGCCTCGCTTCATCAGATGTGTGCTGATCATTTGTAATCGTACCTGTTGTCTGAATTGAATGAGGGGAGTGCTGTAGTGTTATAGCCACATGTTGCATCTCTGTGTACAGCTGAAGAGCAGTAAATAGTGGTCAGAGAATTTTTCATCTGTTAGTAGTTTGTGTAGCAGGCAGAAAAGTCTGTCAGTATTGTGATCACTCAGAATACCAGTTGATTTTCAGTATTTTTGACCGAGAGCAAGTAGCATGGCTCTCTGACTTCTCATGCCATCAGTATCAGGTGTTCATTTTGGTATAGGAGTGTACATATGCCATTAAATTGTCCACAGTGGTCCCACAGACAACTTTTGTTTTTGACAGTCATGGGCAATACAGGATAACAAAATCAGCATTTTGGGGCTCATTATAAAGAAGAGATAGCGTTATCGGCTTAAAGCATTTCACACTCAAAATAACCAGTTGTGGAATGGAAAGTCTGCACTCTCCAAATAACCATTATAGTAATGAAAAGTAAAACAGTTTCCAAATAACCAGCAGGGTATTAGTAATCTGACTGACAACAAGTGGATTGGTTTTGTTGAGCAATGGCGGACTGGATTTGGAATTTTAAAGTTTATGTGAATTTTCAATTGTGGTTGTAAGACATGACCAAAACCACATCTTTGCTGTTGAGTCTGCATGTGTGTAGGCAGCAGACCTGTGCACTTTACGATTTTTGCGTATAATCTCACGAAATTTAATACAGCTATACGATTGTACGTTTCAAAACCAAATTGTACGAAATTTTGATGAACGAGCTTACGAAAATGCGCTGAACGCGTAATCCGGCCGAGTCCAAGAGTCTGGTCCAACTTTTAAAAGTTCCGATGGCGCATGCGTACTTCCTGCCTCTATGAATGCACCAACATTGCTTCTCACTCAGCTTCAACTCGCGCGCATGAAACGGACAACGAAAATTCAGATTCATTGGTAGAAGCTGTGATCAAAAAAGAAAAAATATGAACAGAAGTACAAACCAGCGTATCATACTATTTTCAAGTTCATTACTACGTCAAAGAAGGGCGATACATTCGCACACAGCACCACGTGTAACTGTCAAATCGCGATTGCGACAGTGGTCGCTTTGACATTCACCGGCACATCGGTAGCAAAAGCCACAAGGGAAACAGTGATTCTGGAAAACGGTAGGCAATGAACATTCAAAGCTTTTTCGTGAAGTCGAGTTCTGCAGGCACTTATGATGAGAGACTGGAACATCAGACTACTCGCGGAGAGGGACAAAAAGCTCCAAAATCCCCCCCTCCCACCCCACCCCCGGCCCCAAAGGAGCACACTGTACAGTGAAATTCTTGAAAGTCTTCTCATCCTGAAGAAGGCTGACTGTTCTTTAATAGATGCAGTTCATGGCCTTTCAGCTGACAATTTAAAGGACAGCGTTCGTAGGGTCCTTTGAAGTCCTTATAAATGGGATTTTTGTCAAAAGGCCTTAAAGTCCTTTGATTCAGCAAGTTGGTCCTTTTAACTCACGAGGAGGTCCATTTAATTTTTGAAAGGTACTGTTAAGTCTGTTTTTTCAAGAGAAGGAGGCTTGAAAACGGAACCGATACATCTTCCACAACCCAAACCGTACTTTTGCAAGTTGCAAAGAGTTGACAGATGCCGACACAATCGTCTGAAACGCGGTAGGCAGGCCTATAACGCTAGGCCTAGGCTATCAGTGGGCTTTCTGTTTAGTAAGCTTAGCTAGCAGACGACGCTTTTTGACGTCACGGGTTCCACAGTGCAGACGCGGTGCTAATGTTCGTGGCATATAGCTGACTTAACATTTTCGCTCATGCTATCTATGTTAAAATGTTCCCTTTATAGAAATTCATTTGAAGAGTGGGGCAATAATGATGAAAATATTATTACCCAAATAAATATAGGTACATAACATGACGGATTGCGAACATAACAAACAGCTTGGGGAACAGCTATATGCTGAGTTCTTGAGTAACATTTACAGGATAGATTCCTTTTCCCGCCTTGTCTCCCCCCCCCTTCCTCCATGTTAGCAAAGGTCCTTTTAAACTGATTTGAGGTCCTTTTAAAGTCCTTTAAAGGTCCTTTTTGGCCTCATGCCCATCACCTGGGAACCCTGAAGGAGCTGGAGTCACCAAAGTCTGAAATATAGTTCACATCATAATTGTTATGCTCTTCAGAAAGACCGGTTAGCTTATCAACAGTGAAAAAGTGCCCATAGTAGCATATGAAAGAAATAGATTACTTCAAGATTTTTTTTCCAGTTATGTCCATCAGTACAGTAAAAAGTGAAGAGAGTTATTTTAAAGTGTTATAAAAAAAAATTCACATCAGTTAATGTTCTTGTTAATTTCCTGAGCAAAGGCTTTTGCCCATCAGAGGATACTGGCAAGGAACTTGATTAGTTTAACAATCAGTGATTGTTAAAGAAGCCAATTTAATGCATTTCATGAAAATACATCTTTTATAGTAATAAATTTTCAGTGTTTCTAATGTCTGGAATGCATTCAGTATTGTTTCCTATGCAGCTACTTTGTGCTGCAAAAGCTTACACATTTTACACACAATTGTACACATTTTTTACCCAAAACCTACACATAGAATTTCTGAGGGGTAACCAGGTCTGAGGCAGCACTTTTTTCTTCTTTCTTTTTTAATTTTGGTAATAAATAATTGTGGAAGTGAGGGAGGAAAGAGAATACAGGTACCTGCTGTAATACCATACTTTGCCTCTGGCCGCTATGGGAATTTGGATGTTGACATTTATTTCATTCTCAGAATTTGACCTGCTAACATTTATTTTATTCTCAGTGTTTGACCACCGTATGCACGTTCAACTGTTGGTGTGATTGTGTGGATGTCCAGGAACTGTTCCCGGCCAACAAGCGAAACAAAGAGACTTTCTGCACTTACTTTCGAGAGAAGGGTCTGAGTGCCATCGCCGACATGCAGATGTCCTCCCAGGCCACCAAGGCCAAGAAGGAGGCGCAGAAAGCCCTGTCTGAGATGATCACCAATGAGAGCCCTGTTGCTGATGTCAGTACCCGTGAATGTTGTGTGTCCAAGTTTACGTCACTCTAGGCCATAGCCAAGACGTTTTTCCATTGTGAACTTAACGTAAACCAGTTGTTGATGTGCTAATGGGGAAATAATTTCAAAACAACATTATTATTTGGTGTTTCGATCGATGTACTGCCTACTGTTCAGTATTATTGCAAAACCAGCGTTCTTGTTAATTTTGAATATGACGTGTCGCCAAAAGAGTGCATTCCCCTCAGATCTGAGGATTTCCGAGAAAACCACCTTATTTTCATGGGCAGGAAAAACGAACATCCGAGAGAAAAAATTCCGATGAAAAAAAAAAATTTTGTTTAATTGACCAGAGTCTCATACTATATCCCGTTTTTCTGATTCAGGTTTCCATGATTTTATGTTCAAGTCATTGCCACCCACAACTGTTTTAATGTATCACAAGGCTTCTGCATGCATTAAACAGGTCAGTTCAATGGCAGGCAAATATATGGGTGAACGCTATTTGTTCATCTATTCGGGGGAGAGGTGGGGGTGGGGTTGTTGATAATGTATAGGCTTCTTTGGGGGGAAGTACGATGTCTTGCATGTCACAAGTTGTACATCAAGGTAAGTTGTTTGAGGAAAGCACAGTTATCAACTCCTGGAGATTTGAGTGGACTGAGAAGAGTACAGAAGTAAGCAGTATTGATCAGGGCTTTGGACTTGTTTTCGGGACGTGAAGGAGCCAGGAATGGCACTTTGCGAGTTTCTGGCTTTGTTAAACAGACCTGAACCACGCACTCTTTGAACACATGCACTGCAAGAAGGTTGCTGATGCTTTAAGAGCACTGGACTGTAATCAGAGCGGACTGGACTTCTTCACCTTTTCTGCCATCCCGCCAATGCGAACACTGGGCTTCGATGTATTGCCTACTGTTCAGTATTATTGCAAAACCAGCGTTGTTTGTTAATTTTGAATATGACGTACTGCCTTTACATGAACGTACATGGATTTTGTTTTGACGGTGTGACAGCTCTGATAAGTGATGTGTCCTGTTGAGCTCTGTGGTGGGCTTGGCTGTAAGGAACAGGAAATGAGATGCACAAAGTGGCACCAGTCTTATGCATTTTATTGTTCTTTCCTTACCAGGTGTTATGCCTGACTGTTGAGACACATTTGTTTGGTGATATTGGTCCTGTTTTTTTCTCTTTTCCTTCAGTAGAGATGTAAATGTGCATACCTGTATGTGTGTGTGTTGTAGTACTTTCATTTGACATGTTTTCCGACATGTTTTCACAAAATTATGTGATAGTAGATGAGAGAGAGAGAAAACGTGTGTGTACCTATATGCATGTGTGTGTGTGTACTAATCTATTAGCGTGTGTGTAATTATAAGTATGTGCAGTTAGCTATTTTCTTTACGTTTCTTTGCTTCCTGCACAGTACTTTTACTTATCACAAGAGACCATGAAACGATCTTTAAAACTGCTTAGATTCCATTTCAGCTGGGGAGGCTTCGCCTTCATCGGATCTCGCACCAGGCATTGCCCCTGGGCCCCACCAGGGCCAAGTTGGCTCCTGGACCCCAACCTTTTAGAACCAAAAAGATTGTAACAAAATTACATCTTTTGTAAGTTTTTTCCTCCCAAAATTGTGAGAGTTTTTCAGTGCTGGTCCTTTGTGTCATATTGTGTAAAAGTAGCTATATAGGTAGGTGAACTTTGAAATGCATTTTCAGGAGTGCAAAGATATTTGTGTTAATGGTTGGGCTGTAATGTTTCAGGCTGCAGAAGTTCTTGACGTTGGTGATGTTATAGTGTAGAAATAGTTGCATGTGGTTGAAGATTATGAAGTTGAATGTTATCACACCAGTGTGGTGCAGAGACAGTTATCTATGATGTAGTTGATGATGATGTTTATGTTATGACTGATGTTTCAGATGATTGAGTATACTGGGGAACTGATTCAAAAACAAGGCATGACAGAGACTGAGGTCACCATCACTGTAAGTAAACGTTTTCAGTGCATTTTATTCCTTTTTTTTCTTCTTCCCGTTTCTTTTTTGTCTTCTTTTCTCTCTCTCTCTCATGTTTTTGATTGCATGTTCACCAGTTTACTACCTCTCACATGCTGGGTTTGCCTGTATGGTTATTGCTGTCACCCTCTGGTTTTTTTTCTTCTTCATGTCATGATTGAAATTATTTTTTCCTCCCTCCTTAGACATAGACAAACCTCACAACATTGCGTACACACACACAGAGTCACATGCACACATACATTCACATGCACACACAAGCATGCACACGTAAACTTACTTGTGTGTGCACATACACTCGGGCACACAGATGTTTCTACTTGCACACATGCACACACACCTACCAGTTTACAGATCTATGTCTTTCCTCTTCTAATTGTTTGTCTCAATTCTCATTTAAAAATAACACCAAAAATAACATGTTCTTGATTTTAATGATTTTTTTTTTTAACTTGAGTTGTTCTCTTTCTCACATACTGATTTCACTGCATAGGTACAATGCATTTGCGATAACTCATGCACTACGTATGCAGACACGAGTATTCTTTGGTCACACGATTTGTAATCCAGGTATTACCTGTGGGCAGATCTGGAACACGGTGATGGCAGCAGTGGAGTGGAACAAGAAAGAAGACCTGGTGGCTGAACAAGCCATGAAACATCTGCGCTCCTACACCCCTCTGTTGGCGGCCACAGCCAAGGCATCCCGAGTGGAACTGGCCCTCATGTTGCGTGTGCAGGAGTACTGCTATGAGAACATGAACTTCCTCAAGTCCTTCCAGAAGATCATCATCATGCTGTACAAAAGTAAGTGGGGCTGTATTGCACAGTGCATATATATCCCATTTTTGTTGCATTCCTTATTTTACATCTAAGGAAATCTTGGTGAATTTTTTTTCCATTCCCCCCCCCCCCCCCCGCATTCTAATAGATCAGAAAATGTGATGGAAAACTGAATGATGATGTTGGCGGAACACTTGCCGATTGATTCAGATGCATGAGTGCAACTTCCCTGGGTGGAACTGGCTTTCCAGATTTGTTATTTCTTTTGTAATTCACAGTTTGATTTGGTTTGTCTGAGGTTTGCAGGTGGTTTTCTTCTGTATAGTGACAGGGTTCGTAGCGTTTGGGAAAGTTTGGGGAAAAAAGATGTTATTTTCCAGGCCCTGGAAAGTCTTTGAAAAATAAGAAAACATGAATATGGTTTGTGAAAGTTTGTGAATTTAGAGTTATGTCACCAATATAAAATATCCACTCCGAAAAAAATCGGGGGACCATGAAATTTTAACATACAAGAGGAAACAACTATAAAATATAATAAATGCGATCGGATGAACCGCAGCGAATTGAGTAGCAGACGAACTCTCGATTTCAAGCGCAACGCGAGTTACTTCCCTTGGAATATCCGGGTCTCTCAGAGAAAACAAAATGCCGGACCAGTGCGTTTTCAACGAGCTGTGGCTCGAAAATTCGACTTACAAACGATGGCTGCGGAAAAATGCTGGCAACAAGTGGGTCTGCGTACTGTGCAGCGTGCAGAAAAAACATCGATATTGGATCGCTGGGTGAAGGAGCCCTCATCAGCCATAACGGCGGTAAGTCAATACAGTGTTCATCGCGTGGGATCACCGATCATATTCTCTTGGTCACAGAAAGAAAAATGAGACGAAGACGGAAAATGATTTTTGGTGAACCTTTTGTTTCAGTAGTTAGCCAAACTATCCAAACGCTCTCCCATCAGCCATACCTCAACCTACTTGATTTTTTAATTTTTTTTACGTTGTTCAGGTTGACGTTTTTGCCCTTTAAAGAAAAGAAAAAAGAATGTGACCATGTGACCTGCGCTTTGAAGGAAACACTGTTACAAATATTGCCAGAATTTGCAAAGTGGTGATTACCTCATGCTCTACTGCAACTACTACTAGTACTACTTCTTTCTGTTCTAATACTGCTTCTCCTAGAACTTCTGCTCTGATATTATTATACTACTACTAGTACTTACGCTGTTTACTACCACCACTGCTACCCACTATTTTCATTCATACTATTTTTAATTATATTTTTAAAAGGTTGGGAACAATACTAATAGGAAATATTCATGTGAACTTATAATCATGTTATAATTAATACTAATGTGAAATGAAGATAGTATTTCTTTCCATATAGAGAGTACATAATTGTAAATGTAAAGTGATTTTTTTTAAAGTTAATACCATTAATAGCAATTGATATAAAACAGTAAGTTATACTGGTATTTATTTCACAATAACAAGAACATTCATTTTAATTAATATTTAACAGTATATTGACAGAATTTTATAATGATCAATCAATATTTACAATTTTTATAAAATTTCTGATACAGATATAGCAGTAACATCATACACTCTCTTTAAACAATGTTAAAGACATATAATTGTGACAATAATTAGGATGACAATGATAATAGTGATAATGATTGTGATGATTATAAAGATTTTGCCTACTAGTAATAATAAAATTGATATGATGATAAACAAGAACATTTTTGGTGTCTTGATTAAAACTTTTATAAACACAAAAGAAAATTTGTATTTCAGGTGCAAAGCACAAGAAGAATGTGGCTTCCATTGACAAAGGGGTTGCACCCATTGGTGACTTCATGGGCATCCACAGCAAGAAGTCTTCCACAACCAGCTCCTCCTCTGTTGCACCAGTGACATCTTCAGAGGTTCCCGTCTCATCAGCTGCAACGCAGAAAGAAAAACAGTGTGGTAGTTTGGCATCGTACGTGTCTGGCACAGAAGTGTTTGAAAGCCGAGGTGTTGTGGGCAATGAAGTGCATAACATCCCATTACAGTATGAAATCATGTGATGGCATGAAACAGCTGTTTCAAGCCATGTTTCCTGACAGCAACATTGCTGCAGCGTTTTCCTGTGGAGAAGCAAAAGCAAGATACTTGTGTACTTTTGGTCTTGGGCCATATTTTTCATCCGAGCTTACAAAACAAGTAAAGGCAGCAGAAAACCATGTGCTTCTTTTTGATGAAACGCTGAACCAGAATCTCCAGGAAAAACAGTTGGATGTGTGTCAGATTCTGGGACCGTAATTGTGTTCTTACAAGATACTTTGACTCCAAATTCATTGGTGTGATAACGAGGAACTGTTCTATTAAAAGGTAATCTCCACTACAACACATTGGCTGCCTTTGGAATTGACAGTTGTAAGTCTTGTGACATATAGGACAGAATCCATTGATTCATTTTTCAAACAACGGCAGTGCATTGTGGCTGAAAAAAAAGGAATATAATAGTTTACATTTTCTGTGGGTCATCACAAACAGACAATAATAAGGCTAGAAGATTGGTGTGATAACAAGGAACTGTTCTATTAAAAGGTAATCTATCTGTCTGTTGTGTTTGTGCTTATTTACATGTCCCTTTTATCTACCTAACTTCAGTTTTAGGGCTGCTTAAATAAAATAAAGGTCTTTGAAAAATCCAGAAAGTGGTTTTGAAAGTTTGGGAAAAGTTTGGGAATTTTGGGATGCTCTTAGGCTATGAACCCTGAGTGAGGGAAAATCTGCATTGAGAAAAATATCGGCCTTTTTTCCTGTACGAAAATTACAAGGTAATCCAAGCAAACAAACTGACTAACACAAAACTGCTGACCCCAGTATACTTTTTCCAGTCCAGTTCCAAGAAATGATGTGCCATTTTGAATTTGATCAATTAACTCTGTGTCCATCTTCAAGTGTTATGATCTTTGTGCTGTCATGGAAATTGCATTCACCAGAAAGATGCAGTTTTTATTAAGGATGAAAAAAGAAGCACTTGGGTTCGATGGCAACTGCAAAAACAAATGGAGAAAAGAATGACTGGACGAAGTTTAACAAGTCTTGATTGCATAAATGGTCCTTGGTTAAGAAAATTGGGATGTTTCCTTACATAGTCCTATGACACTAAGAAACCATAATCTGTTGACAAATGAACCTTTTTTTTTAATCTTTCGTTGAGCTTCTTTTTGTCAATAGATTATCATCTTTTATGGAAAATTGATCAAGCCTGCACAGCATTTTTGCTACCTTTGTTCAAAGCAGCTCTTGCACAAACAGTTTCTACTGTCACACAATCCCTTTTACTCAGTGTGCAAGTGTCAGTTCTCAGGCCCACGTATCAGCTCTGCCAGCTGCTGTTGATAAGGACTGTGGTTGGATGGATGTGGTGGCTGCCTTCCTCTACAGTAGGCCATTTTGAGTGTCAACCAGTTCATGGTGCATGGGGTAGGATGGATGTGGTGGCTGTCTCCCTCCAGAGGGGGGCATGTGAAGTGCCATTAGTTCATCAAGAGCTGGATGGATGTGGTGGCTTTCTCCCTCCAGAGGGGGGCATGTGAAGTGCCATTAGTTCATCAAGAGCTGGATGGATGTGGTGGCTGTCTCCCTCTAGAGGGGGCGTGTGAAGTGCCATTAGTTCATCAAGAGCTGGATGGATGTGGTGGCTTTCTCCCTCCAGAGGGGGGCGTGTGAAGTGCCATTAGTTCATCAAGAGCTGGATGGATGTGGTGGCTGTCTCCTCCAGAGGGGGCATGTGAAGTGCCATTAGTTCATCAAGAGCTGGATGGATGTGGTGGCTGTCTCCCTCCAGAGGGGGCATGTGAAGTGCCATTAGTTCATCAAGAGCTGGATGGATGTGGTGGCTTTCTCCCTCCAGAGGGGGGCGTGTGAAGTGCCATTAGTTCATCAAGAGCTGGATGGATGTGGTGGCTGTCTCCCTCCAGAGGGGGCATGTGAAGTGCCATTAGTTCATCAAGAGCTGGATGGATGTGGTGGCTGTCTCCCTCCAGAGGGGGCATGTGAAGTGCCATTAGTTCATCAAGAGCTGGATGGATGGGTGGCTGTCTCCCTCTAGAGGGGGGCGTGTGAAGTGCCATTAGTTCATCAAGAGCTGGATGGATGTGGGCTGTCTCCCGCCAGAGAGGGGGGGGGGGGGGGAGGGAGGGCATGTGAAGTGCCATTAGTTCATCAAGAGCTGGATGGATGTGGTGGCTGTCTCCCTCTAGAGGGGGGCGTGTGAAGTGCCATTAGTTCATCAAGAGCTGGATGGATGTGGTGGCTGTCTCCCGCCAAGAGTGGGGGGGGGGGAGGGGGGGGGGCATGTGAAGTACCATTAGTTCATCAGGGCTGGATGGATGTGGTGGCTATCTCCCTCCAGAAGGGGGGATGAGGGCATGTAAAGTGCCATTAGTTCATAGGAACATGTATTGGAGGTAGTGGCTTCCTCCCTCTGGAGTGGAATATGTGGAGTGTCATCCAGTTAATGCTGACTAGGGTTGCATGGATGTGGTAGCTTCCTTTCCCAGGAGAAGGGCATTTGAATGTCATCCGCTGATGGGGACTGGGGTTGCATGGATGTGGCTGTCTCCTGAAATATGTTTTTGGAGTAGATAGTGTGGCATGGAGGCTGCGTCCCTAAGAGGGTATGGAAGATAACTCCCCAAAAGAAATCATAATCAGTATAGATTATGTTTACACTTTTGGAGGGAAGGGGGGATGTTATTGTTGAACATACTGCTATGAAGTTAGGGGCTGGCAACTTACAGAGAATGATTCAGCCATGCAGTTTACTTGTTTGTTCTTACAGTGGAGAACAGTGTAGACTGTGACCAGTGTGTAATTGAATGAATTCAGCCATGCAGTTAACTTGTTGTTTGTTCTTACAGTGGAGAACAGTGTAGACTGTGACCAGTGTGTAATTGATTTGAATGAATTCAGCCATGCAGTTAACTTGTTGTTTGTTCTTACAGTGGAGAACAGTGTAGACTGTGACCTGCCAGTGTATCATTCTATGTGGGTGTGTATGGCTGTGCAGCGGATGTGCTGAGCGAGGACACCATTCTGCGGTGGTACAAGCAGGCCCACAGTTCCAAGGGCAAGAGCATCTTCCTGGAGCAGCTCAAATCCTTCGTGGAGTGGCTGGAGAACGCTGAGGAAGGTCAGTCACCATCCCCCCTCCCCAGGAGCAGTAACCACAGTTAGATTGTTGTTTCCAAAAATCTCACTTAGTCATCTTTCTGTATGGGTGTCAAGCACACTTAAATCATTGTAATGTTAGAAAAACCCCTGTTGAGTCTCTTGCACGCATTCTCACGTGGTCCGAATGTAGTGAAGTCCTTTGTGCAGTTGAAGCACACGCTGTCATTTTGATAGACCTGTTCACCTGAACCATTTTCTGTATATAGCACAATATTTCGTATGTAGCTTGGAGAAAACAGTAAGATTATGGATACAATCTTGCTACATAAAATTTAAAAAACAAAATGTTTGAAAAATAATGAAAGGAAGGAGAGGCAGTGATGCCATACACCATCCATAATGGAATGTTTGAAAAATAATGAAAGGAAGGAGAGGCAGTGATGCCATACACCATCCATAATGGTTCTTCACCAGATATGGAGATGTTAAATGCAACAGCAAAAAGGTGGCTGCGCACATATAACACTTTCGGCCACTGTTCCATGATTCAGAAGTCGATCATTACTAGTTTATCAAAAGAAAAACTGTCTTTTTTTTCCTTTTTATTTTTTTAATTTTTAACAAAGCTGAATTAGTAATGGAGATGGCCAGTCAAGCTGTCTCTTTATTCAGTAGTTTTAGGCCATGTATCGTTAACCTTCTTGACAAACATGCACCCGCTAGCCCCCGACCGGAAATCACACTGCCAAAAGGCTGAGTGCCTGCCAGCGCCCGGTAAAACACGTGGCAACAATAGGCGCCGCCATGTTTCTCATAGAAAAGGAAGTCTCGCGAGAAAGTGACTTCCTTCTTCCTGTAGCCATTCATTTCCGTGTGCAAAAAAAACGCGAGTCGATACGTGCCGTAGTTCTCGAGTTATGAATTTTTAAAGTTTTGTGGTCGAAATGCTGTTTTTCACCATGGCTAACCTTGATTTCTGCCGTTCTATAATGAGATTTAGTAATGAAGATACTGTGATTTGTGGGATTTACGGCATAAGACTTAATGAAAGTGCTGGGTGATGAAGCTTACATTGACCTAGATTTCGACTGGGATGAGGTTCCAGATATGATAAACAACGATTCGGAAGAAAGTTCCGAAGAAGAGGGTGTTTTTTTTCCCCGAGTAAATGGCTAATGTGACATTCTTCAAACTTATGATATAGCAACATATATATTCGTAGGAATTTTTAAAATGATTTTCATTTCATTATTTCCTTTCCTCTCTATCAAAATTAATTTTTAAATGGGTAACCATGTTCAAATTACGGAGTTACTTATCTTGCCGATGGTTTTCGGCGTAACTGAGCTCAGGAGGTAAGTGCATACTGAAGAGGGTTAAGAGCCAATGACATGGAAAGTGTGT
Organism: Conus ventricosus; assembly: GCA_018398815.1. NCBI lineage: Eukaryota > Metazoa > Mollusca > Gastropoda > Neogastropoda > Conidae > Conus > Conus ventricosus. The sequence continues at coordinate 10,361,012 of CM031627.1, forward strand.
GTGTTTTGTGCAGAGAGAAATGAGAACTAAGAGGATGATTTTTGCAAAGTAGTATTGCTGACAACCTGTGTGTGTGTTGTGCAGAGTCGGACGAAGAGGACGAGGGCTAGACCACCACCTCCCATGGCAGCTATGCAGAGATTATCATGATGATGCTTGATGATCTCACTAATGCTCCTTGTGCCCTCACAGTATACCAACCCTGCCCCCCTCCTCCCCCATCCCAGGCTACCCTCTGTGAACAAGTACACAAAGCATCAATATCAAATATCTTGCGATGATCAGGTGACTTATATCCACGTTTCCTGCCTCTTGGGTTTAGCTCTTGTGGACATTTTACATTGCCAGGCAGTACAGCACAGGCCTTATGACAAGCTGCCTCAGTTTACTCACAAGTCTTTATTGGTTTTCTTTTATTATTATCATTATTTAAGTTGTTATGACGTTAGTGTCATTCCCCATCATTGAATCATCAGTCATGGTTAGGAGCAAGTCTTGCCTGTCTTCAGGTCCACTTCCATCACACAGTCCTGTACTTGCTGTCAGGGAGCCTTTCTTTATCATGCGTGTTAAACAGTCTGTTTCCCACTTCTTCTCAGAATGAAATTGGTTTATCCTGCACGGGAAATGAAATCTGGTGGTAAGAGCTGGGTTCAGGGTGGGTGTGCAAGGGGATACATGGACTGTGTGCTTCTTATTTTGTTTCCATTGCTGCTGAAAAGGATTGGTAGAGGCTGTTTGTGTGACGTTACTGAGCGGGGCAGCAGTGGTTTGGGGACGAATGGTGTGAGTGCTGTTCTTCCTTGAATGGAATCATGCTAAAACTAAACCAGCCAAGGTCTTTGTTTTCTTAGAGTCCTTCCCTGTGTAGTTCCTACACCTCTTTTTTGCATGATGGGTGTCTGTCTGCGTGCTGTTCATGTATTGCCTGGCAAAAGTGGGGAAGGCCGGTTTGTGTATCACTTGATCAAGGCTTTTTTCCCTTTTTTTTTTTTTTTTTTTTAGCAATAATTTTTAGAGTAATAATGAATAAAACTCCTGAGATTTTCACTGTCGGTGATAAGCTTTAGTTACTGGTGTGCGTGTACATATGCGTGTGTGTGCGCACTGTTTCCCTGCAATTAGTGCAAATGAAGGGTTTGCATGCTCCCAAACATCCATTATATACATTCACGCCTTCTCTCACCATCTCCATACACATTTTTGCATGTCACATGGCATTGCATCTTAAGTCCACTGTCTTGTGTATAAAAAGATGTTAGAAAGGCTGGTAGTTAAATGCTTGGTGCCTTAGGTTATGGAGCCAACAGTCAACGAGTTTGAACCTTCAGTGAGATGGGGGGTTGGAGGAGGGTGGGGGTGGAGTTAAATGGTTTGAAAAGCATCTCTGTTCTCCTTAGGTTATGGAGGCAACAGTCAACAAGTTTGAACCTTCAGTGAGATGGGGGTTGGAGGAGGGTGGGGGTGGAGTTAAATGGTTTGAAAAGCGTCTCTGTTCTCCTAGCAGTAAATAGGTATCTGATTCAGGTCAGGGAAGGTTGAGTTGGCAGAAGGAGAGATGGCCTCAGACACGGCTAGAGGAAAACTTGGCAGCCCAATCAGGCCTTGGTACGGCTCTTTGTTTTGTTTTGTTTTCCAACCACCTGCTGTTTCAGGACAGACCTTTCTTTGATCAGGTCTTTTATTTAACAGTCTTTCTATTGCTGGGGAAAAAAAGGTGGAAAGATGCACAGAAATTTTTTAACAAAAAAATTGATGTGACAAGTTGAATGGAAGATTTAACTGATTGACTGGCTTGGTCAACAATTGAGGGAAAAGAATTGTGTGATGTAACAAGTTGAATGGAAGATTTAACTGATTGACTGGCTTGGTCAGCAATTGAGGGAAAAGAATTGTGCTGGGCGAACCAAAACCAGAACATGGGCACATTCATTTCTGATGTGATAAGTGTTGGTCGACCCACATCCTTGAACTGATAGCACGAATGTATTCACACTGCTGGTTGTCAATTGAATACACTGGCATGCCGTTCACTGTTCACATGCATACCCTTTCACATTGTCAGTGTTACAACATGATGTAGGGCAGCCCAGCCAGCCTTACACGGCGCTGGTGAGACAGCAGTTGGATGTTCAAGGAACTGACCTTGTCCGTCAGAGTGACCTTGGAGCACAGATTAGGCCACAATGTGCCTTCTTCAGCAATACCTCGCAACTCAGTCAGCGACTGGTCCTTCTCCAGTGTGCTATGGATGGATAGAAGAGTTATTCAAGACATGCTTTGATTTCAGCTTCTGCTTCTATTATCATCACCATCATTCTTCAAGATTTATATACATATTCGGGGGCCGGAATAGCTCAGTTGGTAGAGCGCCGGACTCGTGATCCTGGGTTGCGGGTTCGAATTTCGGTATAGGGGGATTTTTCCCTCGGAGTTAACATTGGTTCTGACTCCATTCCCCACACAGTCCTTCGAATGAGACTATAAACCGAGGTTCCGTGTGTGAACGCACGCACAACATCTTGCACACGCGTAAAATCCCATCACCAACTTTCGGAAGAGAAGGCCAGTTTGGCCGTTGGTATGGATGACACGTGACACATAGCATGCACCTTCCCCAAAGAGTATGGCTGCCTTAATGGCGGGATAGAAAAGGGTCATACACACAAAACTCCACTGCCTGGCTATACAGGGAGTGTCCGCAGGAGTATCAGCCTGCGTACGCAGAAAGAAAGAAAGAATATACATATTCAATTTCTAAATAATGAAGAGAGTTCAGGACGTTCATGAAACGAGAGGAAAATGCAGAAGAAGAAAAAATAATCCACAGAAATGAATCAAAATGCAAACATCAATTCGACACTCTTACTTGCCCCCTTCCCCCAACCCAGCACATCCACCCACCCACCCTTCAACCTCCACCACACCCAATCTCTCTTCTCTCCCTCAGCACATATGCGCAAGCGTGCGTGCGCGCGCGCGCGCGCACACACACAGTCACACACTCGAACGCGATCATGCGCACGCACGCGCGCTCACAACATGTGTGCACATGCACACACGCGCGCGCACTGACACCCACACACATTCACAAACCACACACTACATTTCTTGAACTCCCACCGACTTCTACTGCTCGTCCTCTACGTCCATCCATCAACCCCTCCCAACCCTCAAGTGCTCTCTCTCTCTCTCTCTCTCAAACACACACACACATACTAATCTTTCTACCTGAATTCTACTCCCCAGCCCCTCGCTTCCTCCTCCCCACCCTACCTCAACTCATCAATCCAACTCCTCCCTACCAACCCCTGTGAACACACACACACGCACGCACTTTCTAACAAGGTTGAGGAATTCACTCACAGCCAAAGTGCAGCACCTGATATGCAGTGCGGAAGACAGGAACTTGGTTGCAGACGACAAAGTTTACACAAGCAGCTCTGGATCAGACAAACCTGGCTAAACTTCAGGAAACGATTATGGTAGAATCCACTACCTCCATCACCTTCAAAATCCAGTCAGCAACCAGACAGCTGAATTCTGTGTCGACACATGAAGAAGTCTGCAAACTCTGGATACTAAAATGAAGACACTCGGGAGCAACTCTGTAGGAATAATTAAGTCGCACCCGCACCATCTTCCAAGCCCAGGTAATGTTTCACACATGCTGAGAGGACCACAGTTGCCCAGATGCACCGAGCACCCAAGACCAGCCCACAACAAGCCTCCAGGTCGGCTGTTCAATTGCTTTGATTTTCTGTTTAACTTTTTTCGTCTCTCTCTTCTTTTCGCCCTGTTACACAGACATGGACATTATCAGCTGAATCTTTGATTTGAACTCTTTGAAAAATGGTGGTTTTTCTTTGAATCGACGTGTTAGTTAAACTTTTCGGTAGCATTCCTGAAAGAATTATTAATCACAGCATAGCCACTTTAGCTGTATAAGAGAATGCGCTGGACAACAAGGTTTACGACTGTGTACATCTCAAATGAGGAGACCAGAAGGCAAAGAATACAGACATGAAGCCAACGTCACTGCTGTCCGCCTGTGCTGGGTGACGGCTTGACAGTGTAGTCTCTTCTGAGCAGACCTGGATGGGGGAGCGGGGGGGTGGGGGTTAAGACAATACTGACATAGCTGGTATCAGGGTTTTTTGTTTGTTTTTTAGCACAGAACTTCACAAATCGTGGGTGGTTTTTTTGTTTTATTTTTTGTTTCATTGTCGGGCAGCGGATGAATATTCAGCTATAGAGTTGACACACATCAGCCAATTCCTCAGGACATCACCAAGATATTGTGAGAGAATTAAAAAAAAAAAGAAGAAGCAAAGAACAAACGGTCGCTACGTGGATGATTTCATCATTGAATTTGATCACATACTCGAAAACATTCGAAGTTAACACTTACTGTACATTATGTCGATGAGAAACGCCTGCCTGCTAATCAGCCATATAAACTTTCACATGTGAGAGTGACAGGTCTTGGAACAACGGTTTGATGGGGATATTGGCTGCACATACAAAAATCTATGCGCCAAGGCCTTGCTTAAGGAATCGAGTATTCATAGATTGGCACAATTGGATTGTTTTGAGAATTTCTATTGTGCTCTGGAAGTTGATCTACGATCTTTTCTTTCATATGTTCGTCAAGGCACATGCCAGGTGGTTCTAAGTCGATAGATCAAAAGGAATGGACTATTTTGGGGAAACCCCCTGGCGCAAAGATTGGGTTACAGGTGAGTGGGAAGGCCTGAATGTGACGTCAGGTAAGGGGTAGCTCATGTCTTTTTAGACTGAATGATTTCATCGGGAGAAATCCCTAAAAACAAGTGAAGTGATTGGGGGGTGGGGGTTGTTCATTCGATCTAATATCAGTTTGATATCAATTTCTGGCTGAAATCTATGCTACACTTCAAAACACTTACAGAGGTTATAGAGTGAGTTAGTGCAAAATCCTAATTGTGGCGTGTGGCCAGTTTTTTTTTACCGAAACTTCATGGAAGTCAAATCATCTGGCGCCAAGGCACTGAGCGGCCCCATGGATTTAACGCCATCTTGGCCATGTACAATCTTTGCTCAACGTCAGAGAGTGGCACTATGTCCAACCCACATCTCCCTCCCTCCGCTCCTCATGTCCACCCCACCACCCTCTCACTTCCCCCAACTACTCCCACCACCCTCTCACTTCCCCCAACCACTCGTATTTGATCCCATTGATACACCATACCACCCCCCCCCCCCCCCCCCCTCCCCCACGTCCATCCCCTTCACATTGCCTCTCCCCACTTTATCTCTTTCTCCCACCAGCCTCCTCGTCCTTTCCCTCATTTTCCCTCTGACATCCCCTCCTCCCCCACCCCCTCCCCGCCTTCACCTCCTCTCCTGTTTCCTTCTCACCCAAATTTTTTCCGCAATGACCTGCCATTCTGACCATCCCAACCACCTCACGTTATCGAATACATCACGTGCTGTGCCTACTGTCAAAAGATCCTATCACCAAAATGGAGCTGTGGTCATCAAGCGCATGCACTGCGTACACCACCAGGGACTGTCATCGCCTGCCACCTCGTTATCTCCACTCACCTGAAGAACGTCCTGTCGCTGGACACGTCGTCTGGCCACCTCTCTAGGTATCTGTGCCATTGAAGTCCACACCAAGTGTGCCCACTGTGTCTCTTCGTTTTGCTGGGTTCAGTTGTCATCATGTTACAACTTCCTACTTGTGCCCTCTTGTTAATAGCAGGGCATCTTTTGGGCAAAGACCGACTCTGTCGCCTTCCTTGTTCTGGTGATTGTTGTCGCTGTTGTTGTTGGCTGGTTTTTGTTTGTTCGTTTGGTGTGTGTGTGCGTGCGTGCGCGCGCGCGCGCACGTGTCCGTGTGCGTATGTGTGTGTGTTGACAGAATAATTCCCATGCTCATGTAAAATACAGACTAGTCTTCTGACTTTTCGCTTTCGTTCATGTCAGACAGATTTATGTTCGCCGCGATTATGAGCGAGCAGAACCGCCTCCCGTCCCCTCCCTCTCCTTCTATAGGGAGGGAATGGAGGAAGAGAGTGTCCCCTTCCTCTCCTTCTATAGGGAGGGAATGGAGGAAGAGAGGGGTCCCCTCCCTCTCCTTCTATAGGGAGGGAATGGAGGAAGAGAGTGTCCCCTCCCTCTCCTTCTATAGGGAGGGAATGGAGGAAGAGAGTGTATTGACGGGCACGTGTGCGCTGAACGGTGTGTGCAAACGAACAAGTGCATTTAATCCTTGGAAGGTGATAGAAGGAATGGGGAGTAGGTGCACAACGATCAGATAAATCAGCCATCGACAGTAGGTAAAATTCTTACATCGCTTTATTTTCAAGGGATTAGAAGAAGAAGAAAAAAGTCGGAGCATTAAGCTTTCGCCCAATCACGTTTCACCCGATCACGTTTTGCCCATTTAACGTTTTGCCCAATTACTTTTCATCCAATCCCGTTTTGCACAATCACGTTTCGCCCAATCACGTTTCATCCAGTCCGTCTTTATACCCACAAATCCATCCCGTCCCGCTCCACATCAAGACAACCAGGCTGAATAAACTCCACACACACACACACACACACCGACTGATAACAGAATCGAAGCCTGACAACAGAGGTCTTGATGAACATCATTCGTGGGTAGTTCACAAAATTTGATGAACCGTGTAACTCGACATAGGCCTACACACTGACATACACAGAAAAAGAAAAAAAAACTGAGGCAAACGACAAAAAAGCAGTTGTAACAACCTGGACATTTGATTCAGTTTCTGTTTAAAATTCACTTCAGTTTTAATACAAACAAGATAATGTCACGAGTGGTCAGAGAGGATACATTAAAAAAAAAATTTCCTTTTCATGTTCCGCCATTTTTCCCCCAACGATACACTGAAGGATTTTAGAGTTCCGGGAAGGGAAAATTCGCAGTTGCGCATGAGGACAAACGATTCGGCGAAACGTGACTGGGCGAAACGTGATGTAACCCCCCCCCCCCCCCCCCCCCCCCCCCCCTCCAAGAAAAGAGTAATTGGTTTGAATAAGATATTCCCCATTTAATTTAACTCTGAGGAAAACAAAAGGATTGTTCAATGAAAAGAAGGAAAAACAGTTTTGCTTCATGGTCAATGCATGGCATGAATCTCTAATGAAGGAAATGCCTTCACATTATAATCCTCTGAAATGGTATGAAGTGTACTTCTGTGCTGAATGTCAATTCCTTCTACGGAGAAATATGTGCGTAGTCGCAAGTATTAGTTAATGCTACTTTAAGCCCTCGTACTGGCTAACATTACTTGACCTGGAGTGTAGCCTACTTCTAACATTGTCACTTTAAACTTTGTGCGCATACGTGCTGACGTCAAAGTTATGAGGTTCTGTGCGGATTGAAAGTACGATTCAGAAAATGGTCAGTTTTGTGGTTTCACGTGTATGATCACTCACCTCAAATCATCAATCATGCAACACGCATCAACTGACATTACATTTCTGGCTTAATCATTAAATAAAAAGAAAAAAATGCACAGACTTTTGAATACATATGTTTTTATTTCCAAGCTGTCTCTCTCGACTCTTGCCCCTGTGCCCTCCTCACCTTCCTGATATCCCTACTGCGTCTTCACCCCACGTCACAGACCCTGTGCCCTCCTCACCTTCCTGATATCCCTACTGCGTCTTCGCCCCACGTCACAGACCCTGTGCCCTCCTCACCTTCCTGATATCCCTACTGCGTCTTCACCCCACGTCACAGACCCTGTGCCCTCCTCACCTTCCTGATATCCCTACTGCGTCTTCACCCCACGTCACAGACCCTGTGCCCGTAGGCGTGCCACTTCCACGCTGGCCTTTCTCATCCTCTCCACAAACTTCATCTCGCCCATCGTCATCAGATGACACGTGTCTGACGTCATCAAGACCTGCTCCCTCCAGTACTCTGCCATGATCTTCACGGGCTCCTGGCTGTAGCCTGGGCCCTTCGTCAGACAATAGTCCTTCACCGAGGTGAGCAGAGCACGGAAAGCTGCCACCTCCTTCTGGAACTTCTCTCCCCTGGCACGGACTTTGTCATCCAAGACTCCCAGGAAGTGTTCGTACAGCTGGTAGTCTGCCAGGTTGAACTTCCTGTGCGCCCGTCTCTCCTGAACGGTGAAGTTGTGCTGGTGCAAGGTGGCGGCGGCGGGGCTGCTGTGGCGGACATTGTTGGGGAGGTAGAGGACATCCTGCACCCCCCAGCCCAGCAGACGCTTCAAGAGGAGGACGGACTCGTCAAAGCGGTCGCTGACCATCACCAGGTGGAAGGTGGAGTTAAGGTAGTGCAGGTAGCTCCTCACGTAGGCTGCGTCGTGCATCCTGCTAGTGTCCATGCCAAAGTCTATGCTCATCCGATTGTGGGTGAAACTTTTTTTGCCCGCTGCCGCTTCCCACTTCCTGGGATTTTTCAGGTACTCTGACACAGGCCGCCTTCCTGGGACCTTCAGGAGATACGGTTCCCTGTTTCTCTCACGGTAGTACCAGAAAGCGGACACGAACATGTCGAGGGGGTTCCTCACGATTCCCACAAAGACAGCGTCCTGGGGCAGGGCCTTGCGGACAGAGTTCTCCTCGAAGATGAGATGGTTGCACAGGACGTCGAAGTGCGTGGCTCCTGGGGGCAATGGAGCAGCGTTGGGGACCCACTTCTTGCTGGACTCGTGCAGCACGTTGCGCATGCGGGGTTTGGGCAGCAAGACCAACAGGCCACGGTCAAGGGCGAAGCGGTAGATGACGTTGAGCATGGTGGTGCTGGCTGCCTTGTGCACCTTGAGGTCACCAAGAAGATGCGTTATCTTTTGTTTCCTTTCGATACACACCACAGAATAATACGGCAGGTACAGCTGAGAGCTTACTGTGTGCGAAGAACACACGAACTTACTGTATTTATGCCGACAATGACTGATAACAAATAGCATTCACGTATTTGAATATACTTATAAGAACATTCAAACATATATTCTTTCAACACACACACGCACACACACACACACACACACACACACACACACCATATATATATATATATATATATATATATGTTTCGAGCGCAACACGCTCGAAACAAATTTGTAGATAGTTTTAAGATTCCTCTTTTAACTTGTTTTAACTATATATATATATATATATATATATATATATATATATATATATATATATATATATATATATATATATATATATATATATATATGAGACAAGACAAGACAAGACAAAATTCTTTATTTACGAGGATAATAGATAAGCACTGACGTGCTTTTTTACATCCAGTCCTCGCCCCGAGTATGGACTACAACATGCAGTGAAATCAATTAATGTAAGAAAGCAAAGAGAGAGAGAGAGAGAGAGAGAGAGAGAGAGAAGAATGTCACCGTAATCAGAGCCGGCGATCAGACAGACATCGGACGTGCGATTTACTCTGGATACAAATGTCTTTGAACAGAAACAAGGTGATCGCTTGACACATTTGCCTTTACACAGACACGTGGCTGCTACAACGCCACCACCGCTGACTACACTTAGAAAGATCAAATAATGTCATTGGACACCGGGACGGGAGGGGGGGGGGGGGGGGCAGTTTGCAAGTGGGTGGGTGTGTGGGGTGTGTGGTGAGCACCTGGAAACTTTGAAGTGTAAACTGAGGTCACGAACCACCTAAGACAACTGCACGGGGTACATGGTCATGCTTCCCTCCTCCGCTTTCTTGACATTAGCCCCCACCCCCCCTCCCCTTCCCCCTTTCTTCCCATGAAAATAATTAACAAATTAACAGAGGTATAAATCAGTAAGATCTGGTGACGATTGAATACCATTTAAACGGCAGATGGAGCCATGCTAATAAGGCTCTTTAAGCTGAAAAGGAAGGGGAGTGTGTGTTGTGTGTGGGGGGGGGGGGGGGGGGTGTCTTCGTGCTCCCAGTGCTCCCCTCCTCCTCTGACCCCCCCCCCCCCCCCCTCCTGTCCATCTGTGGACACATGCGTCTTTTATACACACACACACAGTTGGCGTGAGAAACAAGAAACAAAGACCTTCACACCGACAGCAGCACGCCTTATACACAGGAATCTCTGTGCCCACACGTGGTGTGGCTTGTTTCACAGACAGACAACCTCCGCGCAGACTCGTGGTTGGTTTTCAGACGAGGATATTGGGATGAAGAGCTGCGTGAGCCAGCAGTGGCAAATGACCATGAAAGCTTTGCGCACCTTCAGGAAGAACAGGTGATGAGCTTCCTTCGGCTGCCTGGATCCTGCTGCCAGAGTCCCTGCCTCGCCTGGCCGCGGTAGGCCCACCGCCGCTGACTGCTGCCAGGAAGAGCAAAGAACAACAAATGCGAAGAACAAAGAACGTCAAGTGGGATCAATATAGAGCCTCAGCGAAGAAGAACAAAGAACTTCAAGTGGGAAATAACAAAGAACTTCAGCAAAGAACAGAGAAATTCAGCGAGAAGGAACAACGAAAAAACTAAACAAAAAGGGAGGAGGACCGAAAGAATTTCCGGAAGAAAGCTCAAAATGATTTCACCGAGGAAGAAGGAAAAGGTCATCAAGTAACAATAAAGAACGTCAAAAGAGAAGGCCAAAGAATGTCATAAGTTAGGAACAAAGAATGGTCGGGTAAAAAAAAAAAAAAATCCTGAAACAAAGAAAGAACTGTACCAAGAAAGCATCAAGAAGTACATCCAGCAAGAGCAAAGAACTTAAGCAAGGAGAAGCAAAGCGCATCAAGGAGAACCAAAGAGGGGCAGCAAGGAAGAAGGAATAACTTGAGCAAAGGAGAACAAAATCGTGCATTAAAAGAAAAAAAGAAAAGAAAAAAAGAGCACAGACGCGCAACAAGAAAAAAACAAAAAAACAAAACAAAAAGGTATATAAAGAAAGAGCAAAGAACTTCAACAATGACGAATAACGCATTACAACAAAGAAAAAAAAATACTTCAGCAAGGAAAATCAAACCAGTGCATTAAAGAAGAATTAAAAGAAGTGCAAAAAGGATGAGTATAGACGGGAAACTGGGAAGAACAAAGACATTCAGGATGTAGCCAGTGCAGCAAGCCTTGGAGTGAATGTGCTTCTGTGATTTGTGACGGAGATATGTGGCGGTGTTTTTGAAACTTGATTTGATGACTGTCTTGTGTGCTTGTGTGCATTTTCTCCTCAAGTGTGCCGTTTGGTGTTACTGTGATTTGTTTTGATGTGAAGTTTCAAGATGAATATTTCGCGAACCACACCGGACATTAATACGGGATTTTAATACTGCCTGTGTTATTATTTGGACTGGCATGAGTTCATCGATTTCAAAATATTTTACAACTAAAGTGAATATTTACAAGCGTAAGCCGTCCTCAGATAGCTGTGCTAGTCCAACAGAATCCTGCCCTCCTGATAGCAAGAAGCAGGAAACGAAAAAACAGAAAAGAGAGCTGAGCCCAGACTGCAGTTTAGACATGGAGGAACTGAAAACAAACTTAGAATGTATAAAGGAAAAATTAGCGTTCGTGTGTATGAAGGATGACATCCAAGCGCTCAGAGAAGAGATATCCAAAATCTCGGACACTTTGACTCGTAGGGTGACATTTTGGAGGGGACACTATTTCAACTTCAGCAAGATAAGGACCGGCTGGTGGAAGATGTGAAAGAGCTGAAGAGGGACAACACGTCGCTGCGCACCCAACTGGAAACAGCCAAGAGGGAGAATCAAGACCTGACGGTAGCCCAGAACGACATGGAGCAGCACGGTCGTTTGTGGAACGTGAGGGTGCACGGGATCAAAGAGGGCAGCGGCCTGGAACGGAGACAGTGACAGACTGCATTCAGAAATGTGTGGACGTTTTTTACCAAGAAAATGGGGTGTGTCTGTGCGTTCGGGGGACATCGAGATCGCTCACCGTGCAGGGAGCCCGAGGGGACGACGGTGGAGGGGGACCACAGCAAACCAAGACCCATTCTTCTTCGTTTTTTCTCCAGGCAAAAAAAGTCTGAAGTTATACACAATAGAAAGAAACTGAAACAAAATGACATATCAGTCAACGAGGACTTGACCATGGCGAACTTATAATTTTTAAAAGCAAGCAGCCAACATTCTGCAATAATTTCAGCCTGGTCAACCAACGGAAAACTTATCGCTAAGCTGAAGAATGGTGTCACCACGTGACTGACAGTAGGTACTGATTTCAATCACAGATACAATCAAATGAATCCTTAAAAAAATCCTTTAAACCTTTAATACAGATGGACAAATAGACATCTCTCTCTCTCTCTCTGTACCTGTCTACAAATACTACGCTCATGCAGACACACATACACACCAATGAGCGTGCACATAAGCAGGCACACGCATACGCATGCACTGTCAGCATAGATTATGTTGGCAGGTATTTTTTATGTTTTTCCCGTGGGGCCTTAGCTTGGTCAGTACATTTCTTTATACATGATGCATTTAGGGGGGGGGGGGGGGGGGGGGGGGGGGGGTTGGGGGTTGGGGTGGGGGGGGGGGGGGATTTTGAAATCAACCACGGTATATTACTTTAAGGTGATTCCCAGAAGAATTTCCTTCCTAACCCTCCAGTCTAATTTTTTTGTATTTACACTTTAAGTTGGCTGGGGACATTAGAATGATTCCATTTTGATTCCTCTAACCCGTGGTTGGGTTGAAATTTTTTAACTCCTCTGTTTATTGATGTATTTTCCATCGGTGAATTTTAGTGGGACTGGGGGTTTGCCAACAGATAGCTATGTGTCTGTGTTGTAACCCTGATACTGAGTGCACTGGGTGTTTGCCAACAGATTTCTATGTGTCTGTGTTGTAACATGAACTGAGTGCACTGGGTGTTTGCCAACAGATAGCTATGTGTCTGTGTTGTGACATGATACTGAGTGCACTGGGTGTTTGCCAACAATAGGGATGTGTCTTTGTTGTAACATGATACTGAGTGCACTGGGTTTTTGCCAAAAGATAGGTATGTGTCTGTGTTGTGACATGATACTGATGCACTGGGTGTTTGCCAACAGATAGGTTGTTCTGTGTTGTAACATGATACTGAGTGCACTGGGGTTTTGCCACAGATAGGTATGTGTCTGTGTTGTAACATGATACGAGTGCACTGGGGTTTGCCAACAGATAGGTATGTGTCTGTGTGTGACATGATACTGAGTGCACGGGTGGTTTGCAAAAGATAGGTATGTGTCTGTGTTGTAACATGATACTGAGTGCACTGGGTGTTTGCCAACAGATAGGTATGTGTCTGTGTTGTAACATGAAACTGAGTGCACTGGGTGTTTGCCAACAGATGGTATGTGTCTGTGTTGTAACATGATACTGAGTGCACTGGGTGTTTGCCAACAGATAGGTATGTGGGCTGTGTTTGTAACATGATACTGAGTGCACTGGGTGTTTGCCCAACCCGATAGGTATGTGTCTGTGTTGTAACATGTACGAGTTGCACTGGGTGTTTGCCAACAGATAGCTATGTGTCGTGTTGTAAAAGATACTGAGTGCACTGGGTGTTTGCCAACAGATAGCTATGTGTCGTGTTGTAACATGATACTGAGTGCACTGGGTGTTTGCCAACAGATAGGTATGTGTCTGTGTTGTAACATGATACTGAGTGCACTGGGTGTTTGCCAACAGATAGGTATGTGTCTGTGTTGTAACATGATACTGATGCACTGGGTGTTTGCCAACAGATAGCTAAGTGTGTATTGTAACATGATACTGAGTGCACTGGGGGTTTGCCAACAATAGGTATGTGTCTGTGTTTAACATGATACTGAGTGCACTGGGGGTTTGCCAACAGATAGGTATTTTTCTGTGTTGTAACATGATACTGAGTGCACTGGGTGTTTGCCAACAGTAGCTATGTGTCTGTATTGTAACATGTACTGATGCACTGGGTGTTTGCCAACAGATAGCTATGTGTCTGTGTTGTAACATGATACTGAGTGCACTGGGTGTTTGCCAACCGATAGCTATGTGTCTGTGTTGTAACATGATACTGAGTGCACTGGGTGTTTGCCCAAAAGATAGCTATGTGTCTGTGTTGTAACATGATACTGAGTGCACTGGGTGTTTGCCAACAGATTTGCTATGTGTCTGTGTTGTAACATGATACTGAGTGCACTGGGTGTTTGCCAACAGATAGGTAATGTGTCTGTGTTGTAACATGATACTGAGGCACTGGGTGTTTGCCAACAGATAGCTATGTGTCTGTGTTGTAACATGATACTGAGTGCACTGGGTTGTTTGCAACAGATAGCTATGTGTCTGTGTTGTAACATGATACGAGTCACTGGGTGTTTGCCAACGATAGCTATGTGTCTGTGTTGTAACATGATAGAGTGCACTGGGTGTTTGCCAACAGATAGCTATGTGTCTGTGTTGTAACATGATACTGAGTGCACTGGTGTGCCAACAATTTGCTATGTGTCTGTTGTAACATGATACTGAGTGCACTGGGTGTTTGCCAAAATAGCTATGTGTCTGTGTTGTAACATGATACTGAGTGCACTGGGTGTTTGCCAACAGATAGCTAGTGTCTGTATTGTAAAAATGATACTGAGTGCACTGGGGGTTTGCCAACAGATAGCTAGTGTCTGTGTTGTAACATGATACTGAGTGCACTGGGTGTTTGCCAACAGATAGGTATGTGTCTGTATGTAACATGATAAATGATGCACTGGTGTTTGCCAACAGATAGCTATGTGTCTGTGTTGTAACATGATACTGAGTGCACTGGGGTTGTTGCCAACAGATAGCTATGTGTCTTGTGTTGTAACATGATACTGAGTGCACTGGGTGTTTGCCAACAGATAGGTAAAGTGTCTGTGTTGTAACATGATACGAGTGCACTGGGTGTTTGCCAACAGATAGCTATGTGTCTGGTGTTGTAACATGATACTGAGTGCACTGGGTGTTTGCCAACAGATAGCTATGTTCTGTGTTGTAACATGATATGAGGCACGGGTGTTTGCCAACAGATAGGTATTGTCTGTGTTGTTTAAAATGATACTGAGTGCACTGGGTGTTTGCCAACAGATAGCTATGTGTCTGTGTTGTAACATGATAAATGATGCACTGGGTGTTTGCCAACAGATAGCTAAAGTGTCTGTTTGTAACATGATACTGAGTGGCACTGGGTTTTGCCAACAGATAGCTATGTGTCTGTGTTGTAACATGATACTGGTGCACTGGGTGTTTGCCAACAGATAGCTATGTGTCTGTGTTGTAACATGATACTGAGTGCACTGGTGTTTCCAACAGATAGGTATGTGTCCGTGTTGTAACATGATACGGGTGCACTGGGGGTTTGCCAACAGATAGCTATGTGTCTGTGTTGTAACATGATACTGAGTGCACTGGGTTTTGCCACAGATAGCTATTGTCTGTGTTGTAACATGATACTGAGTGCACTGGGTGTTTGCCAACAGATTTGGTATGTGTCTGTGTTGTAACATGATACTGAGTGCACTGGGTGTTTGCCAACAGATAGCTATGTGCTGGTTGTAACATGATACTGAGTGCCTGGGTGTTTGCCACAGATAGCTATGTGTCTGTGTTGTAAACAGATACTGAGTGCACTGGGTGTTTGCCAACAGATAGCTATGTGTCTGTGTTGTAACATGATACTGAGTGCACTGGGTGTTTGCCAACAGATAGCTATGTGTCCCGTGTTGTAACATGATACTGAGTGCACTGGGTGTTTTTCCAACAGATAGGTTGTGTCTGTATTTGACATGATTCTGACTAGTGCCAGTCTTTCTACCACAGTTTAAGAACACAATGAGCTCGTACACACACGCGCGCCCGCGGCACACGCACGCGCGCGCACGCACAACACCCGCACACACAAATACACATACGCGCACGCGTGCGCGCGCACGCACACCACACACACACTGATTTGAACAATTTTTTTGGTGTTTTTTCTCAAAAGGTTTTCAAGAAGTGTGCAAAACAAAGGTGTTTTTTTTTTTTTATTAAGAACACAAAGAGCTCGGACACACACGCGCGCCCGCGCGCACACACACACGCATGCGCGCGCACCCCCACTGGGTTTATGCTGTTTTTGCATTGCAGGGGTTTTTTTTGTGTGTGTGGAAAATTTTGGGCTGGTCCAAATTTTGGGGTCTTAGCCGGTGTTGGTGTCTTAAATCGGTTGTAAAGATTGATCTTACTTGCGTAAACAAATCGTCTAACAGCACAGTACATAATGATATCTGTCATCCATCTAAAACGTGAACACCTCTCTCTCTCTCGTTTGTGCTTTGGTTTGAAGTTTCGGTTCACTCTTTCAATGGAGATTCCTGTTGTACATCTTGTGATTGTAAAAAAAAAAAGAGGGGGAAAAAGTGCATCATATGCCCCCCCCCCCCCCCCGTTTTTTTAAAAATTTTTTTTTTTATTTTTTTTTAAATTTTTTATTTTTGACCCCGCCCTTGCATCCTCATCCCCCATTTCTTTTTCTCTTTTTTTTTTTCCCTTTACATTTGATGCGTTTGTTTTTTTTAAAAATTAATTATTGTCTGTTGGTGTGATTTTTGACGGGTTTAAAGAGTTTCATTTCTAATTCGTTTTGGGATTTCATGCGTAATTTTTTTTCATTATTTTTTTTTTCCCCAAAATGGGGGTGTTTTACCATGTAATTTCTTTTTTTATTTGGGAAAATCAAAACCCAGCCAAAAAAAGGGGAGGGGGGAGGGGGGGGGGGGGGGGAGGGGATAGACAAGAAATGTGTTTTACACGTACGGGACATACACGCACGCGCGCACACACCCCACGCACACATAAATGGCGAGCACACGCGCACGCGCGCACACGCACCCACACCCCAAACACCACACGTGCGGACGCACACACTTTACACGCACACACACACCCCCACTTCTCTTCTTCTCTTTCTCTCTCCCCCCTCTCTCTCTCTTCTCACATGCACCCCACAAAAAGGGGTTTTTGAACCCCACTTTTTTTTTTTCAGCTTCAAGTGTGTATCCATTATTAACATTTTTCTTAAATGTCTTTTTATTTTCTTTTTTAAGATTTTTGTGATGTTTTTGGTCTAGCCCCATGTGAAATTGCAAATTTTGTATATTTCCTGCTTTACAAAAAAATGGTCAAAACGATTGCCCTTGATATTTTTTCACCTCCCAAGCATTTTTCTTTCTCTCCCCCCTTTTTCCCCTCCCCTTCTCCCTCTCCCTTTTCTTTTCTCCCCCTCTCTCTCCTGATATGGTTATGCTTATGGCTGTTTTTTTTTTTTTATCCCGGAAAGAAATGCTTTTTTCTCTTGACACATACATATGATGATGGTATATTTTGAAAAAAAAAAACACCCAAGGGGTGCTGGGGGGGACCCAAGAAGCATTTTCTTCCCCTGCCCTTAGAGCAGCCCCCTGTACCACCCTTGGACCCCTTCGCTGTGTTGACGAGGGGTACAGGCACGCACAGGACACCCAATTTAAGATATAAAGGGGGACAAAACTGCTCCGAACAAGGAAAATTAAACAAAGGGTTTGCAGCTCATAACACCCTTTAAAGAGCCCCCCCAGGGGTGTCCCAAGCCCGTTTTTCTGACTGCAAGCCCCCCGGCAAAAAAACACCACCCTCCAGCTGCCGAGCCACCCCACGACCCCCCCACCCCTGCCCACGGACAGATGAAGACATGCCACCCAACACAGCCAAGCTTTCGCCAAAACGGTTTTTAGGGGCCCCTAAAGAGGGGAACCCAAATTGTAGCCCTTTCCCCCACTGTAAACGGGGATTTTCCCTGGGGTCAGGGGAATTTTCCCCTGGGGTCAGGGGGTATTTTTATAAACAAAACGACTGAAAGGGGGTTTGGACATACGAGATTGCTGACGCTTGTGTGGGGTGTTGTGTGGGTGTGGGTGTGTGTGTGTGGGTGTGGGGGTGTGGTGTTTTGTGTGTGTGTTTACTCTTTTTCTACTTCATTTTGTGCATTCTCAAAAAACGGTTGGGGTTTCCGCGCGCGCAAGCGGGGGCACACACTGGATTCATATTTTTTGGGGGCATCGAAAAGGTTTGTGCCTGATTTTTCAAAGGGTTTTCTGTAATGTGGTGGGGGTGGGGGTGTGTGTTGTGTGTGTGTTGTGTGTTGTTTTGGGGTTGCGCGTGTGTGTGTTTTTGGGTTTTTTTTTTTTGTTTTTTGTTTTTGGGAAAATTTTTGGTCTGCCCTTTTTTTGGCTTTTGGCCGGTGTTTTGTGTCTTTCTTGGGTGGAAAAAAAATGTGATCTTACTTGTCAAAACAGTCTAACAGTACAAAAAAATTTAAATATTTTTCCCCCAAACTAAAACAAAACCCCCTCTTTATCTGTCTGCTTTTTGGGCCCGGGTTCTCTCCCCCTCTTCTCTCTCCTTCTCCCCTCTCTCTCCCCTTCCCCCCTCTCCCCTCTCTCTACTCTCTCTCCTCTCTCTCTTCCCTCTCTCTCTTCTCTCTCTCTCTCCTCTCCCCCCCTTTTCCCCTCTCTCTCTCTCCCCTTTTCTTTTTGTGTTTTTTTCTTTGAATCAGTTTGGGTTTCCTTCTCTTCAACGGGGGTTTTCCTTTTTAAAAACATCGTGTTTTTAAAAAAAAAAAGTGCATAAATATGTCCCCCCCCCCCCCCCCCCCCCCCCCCCCCCCCCCCCCCCCCCCCCCCCCCACCACCCTTTTTTTCCCCCTATCTCCCCCCTTTATCGCGCACACAAAAACTTTGTTACACTGTACACCATTTAACTGCTACGTCGTGGCCAGGGTCTATGAATGTTTACAGTAAAAACTGTGTTGATGAAATTTTCCCTTGGCAGGAAAAGGGACCCCTGCCCTTTTCTAATCTTTTCTTTTTGTGTCTTTTTAAATGCACAAAACCCCTTTTTTGGTTGTGATTGAACTGGCTGCATGTTAATTTTTTTTAATTTTTTTTATTGCCCTTTTACGGCTTTTTTAAAGGTTTTGGGTTTGTGTTATCAATATTTTTTTTATTTTTTTTTTCCTTTAAGATTTTTCTATTACAATTCTGTTTTTTTTTTTTAGGGGGAGGGATTTAATTTATGGTTTTTCAAGGGCCAACTGACTAAAGGATTTAAAGGGGGAAATTTGTAGAAAAAAAGAAATATCCCAAAATTGAAATGAGAAAAAAACATCCCTGTCAGCATGATTTTTTTTGGATACATCCACCCTCTCTTCTCTCTCTTTGGTTTTTGTTTTTTTTTGGGATTCGATAATGTTTCTTTGAATAGTAATTCAAACTGTTTGGGATGTTTTTCTTTATTTACTTCTTGATTTTGCCTTCCCTTATACTTTTCCCCCCTTTTTTTCTTTTAAAAATAAAATATAAATGCAAAAAAAAAAAAGGGTTTTAAAAAAAAAATTAAAAAAAAGAAGTCGCAAAATTAAAAAAAAAAAGAACAAGAAAAAAAAAAAATTTTAGTGAGAAAAAAAACAAAGAATGGAAAACAAAAGATAGCAGATAACGCAGCAAAAAGGAAAAAAAAAAAAAGAAAGCAAAAAACGAAGAAATGCATCAAAAAAGATCAGAGAAGTGCTTTGGGGGAAGAAAAAAGGGTGTGTAAAAGTGAAAAAAAAAAAATTTAGACCCCAAAGGAAGTAAAAAAAACACACAAACACACCCACAACCCCACCACAAACACACAAAACCCCCACACACACACAAACCAAAAGGGAAAAAATCCAGAATTTCCATTAAGGGGACAAAGAAGTGCTTTAAAGGGAAGCACAAAGAAGGTTTAAAGGAAGCAAAAAAGAAGTGCAGAAAGGGAAAACCAAAAGAAGAAACGGAGGGAAAAAAGAACGAAAAATTGAAAAAAAGGCGAAAAACAACAACAACAACAACAACAAAAAAGGGGAAATTTACTTTAAAAAAAAACCCCAAAAAAAAAGGGAAAAAAAGGTCCGAAGGGAGAATTTGAGAAAAAACTTTTTTTTTTTTTTTAAAAGTCAAATAGAACAAGGGTCGCAAGATACCTTTAAAATTTCAACATGCGGGTTCCCCATAACATAGAAGTCACTTCAAGGAAACACAGTTCCGGCTGCACTCATTTTTTCAAAAAGGGCCCTTTTGCACAGTGAAAAGAACAAATTTTAACTTTCCTATAACAAGGGGGTCATGCCTTTGGGGCCCAAGGTCCATTGGTCCCAAGGCCCCTTGGCCCCAGGGCCTTTGGGGTCCCAAGGTCCATAAAATCTGTAAAAATGTAAAAGGGGCCCTTTGGGGACCAAAGGACCTTGGGACCAACGGCCCTTTGGGACAACAACCCGGGGGGCCAATGACACGCTCCCGATAAAAAATTTTAAAGGGGGTTTTTTTTCTTAATAAATTTCTGGGCCCAAGTTTCCTTTCAAACCGGGAACGCATGTTTGAATAAAAATTTCATTTCTTTTGTACGTCACTTTTAGAAGAAAGGGATTTTTTTTCAGGTAACCAGCACGAATCAGAACATTTTCAATAGAAAGGGAACTTCAGGGTTCTTGGGAAACCCCCTTCCAAGATCTCCATCGTAACTGGAAAAAAAGGTCCCCCCTATTAGTTCCCCCTAAAGCAACTGCATGGCTGCCCAAATTCGTTTTGGGTTTGGATTTTTCAAAGCTTTCGTTTATTCGGGGTAAAGATCAGAGACATTCAGTCATGTTTTGTCCGCCCGATTCCCCAAACCTCCGTGCCGCCGCGCCCTTCTTCGATTTCTTTCTCCATCTCTTGTGGGGGGTACAAAGGGCTGGGTGATTTCCCCTTTTTTCCCCGTGTGTAAGCGGAAATGGGAAACTGTTTTTTTGGTACCTCCCTCTAATTTTGGGGTTTTTTCATTTTGCCTCAGCGTGTTTAAAAAACCCTCTTGTTCATTTTCAAATAATGACGGGTTTTACGCCATTTGCAGCGGCAGATGATGGGCCCGCACGGCTGGATAACACTCGTTCAAGGGGCACGTTTTTTCTTTTACAGGCAAGGCCCGTTGCCGTTTAAAAAAGCCCAACAAAAATGCCGCCCTTCCCCTGCTATATTTAAAAAAAAACAACCAAAACAACCAAAAAAATTCGCCCGGTTTTCGGGAGGAACAAGCAAAACGGGGAAAGAGGAAAAACTTGTTTTTCTGCTGTTCCCC
This sequence comes from Conus ventricosus, assembly GCA_018398815.1. Taxonomy (NCBI): domain Eukaryota; kingdom Metazoa; phylum Mollusca; class Gastropoda; order Neogastropoda; family Conidae; genus Conus; species Conus ventricosus. The sequence continues at coordinate 10,382,156 of CM031627.1, forward strand.
CGCTCTGTGCACCTCGTCCTGTCTGGGACGCCTGGGTCTCTGGGGGAATTTCCCCACTCCCGGGCGGCAGTTTTCCCTTTAAACCCGCGTGCGCGGCAATGGATTGAAAAGGCGGCTCTTTTTAAGCGCAACACGGTTTAATATAACAAAATCATTGACTTTTTTTATTTTATCTTTCTGTTTTCCCATTTTCCCATTTTTTTTAATCATCATCATCATCATCATCATCATCACCATCACCCTCATCATCAACATCATTTATTTCAAACTTTCTTTCTCCCCTCTAAAACCCCTTTCCCCCCTTTTTATCTTTAGCTTATTCCCTAGTTTCAGTTTTCCCCCTCACGCCCCATTTTCCCCCAACATTGGGGAGATAAGTTTAATGTTTTGTCCCTTTTTTTCCCTTGGGTTTTTAATTTCGTTTTTCCTGACTGAAGAAGGGGGCCAAAAAGGTCCCAAACGCGCTGTGTCTGTTGGTTTAAATTTTCTTTTTCCTTTGTCGCGGTCAGTAAAAATCAAACTAAACTTTAAAATTTTTCACAACACTACAGGAAAACCCTTGATTCCGCATTTTGAACTAACTTTTTTAATGCCCCCCCCACAATCGACTTTCTGAGAAGAAATAAGGAATCACGCTGAAAAAAGGGCAAAAGGGGAAAAGGGGGAGGGCGGGTGCAATACCCTATTCATTTTCCCCGACAGAAGGGAAAGACGTGGGGAGCAAAAACCCAAAAACAATTTTTTTTTTTAAAACAGGGACGCAATATGAGAAAATTGAAAGGGGAAAAAAAGGGGGGGAAAAGAAACTGCGAAAGGGAAAAAGGGGTAAAGTGTTGGAGAGGGAAAAAAAAAATAGCGTGAGGGAGGGGATGGAAAGGGGTTTGGGAAAGGGAAAAAAGGGAAAATAAATGAGAAAAAATGTAAAACACACAACAACCCCAAAAACAACAACAACAAAAAACAAGGGAGGTCAAAGTCGGGAAAGGCAGGTGGATGTTGAACAGTGTTTTTTGCTCGTTCCAAAAAAAACATGAGTTTTTGTCGTGGTGCAATGGGAGTGCCGAATCAGTAATTGTGTTTCCCGTCTTTGGGTATGTTTTTTGACGAGGTTTTTTGATGTTGAAATGGTCATTCTTCACCCACCCCTTTGGGGGTTTTTAAAAGTTCGTCCCAGGAATTTTCTCCCAGTATCCTTTTTTTACCTGTCACTGGGAATTTTTTTTTGGGGGCACTACATGTGTACATCCAAGGTCAGCACTGCTTAAGCCCGGTGATTTTTTGATCTGCAACGACGTTTATTTTCGTTTGATGTTTTGGTCTGAACCTAGTTGTGTTCCGGGAAATAAAAAAAAAAAAAAAAAAAAAAAAAGGAAGAAGAAGAAACAGGAAAAAACTTTAAAAAGGTGGTTTTCGTTTTTCCCCCCCCCGGGACTCGGGGCAGGAAAATGTTTTTAGCCCCTTTTGTGCTTTTAACGTGGTGCGGGTACTTTTTTTCATACTATTTTTCCCCCCGATCTTTGTTTTTTCTTAAAAGACTGTGCAAACGATGTCTGAGGAAATGTGATCAAAGGGCAAACCAGCCCCCCCTCTTCAGCAAGACGGCGAGAAGAGGGCAGTTTTAAAGACGTGGGGGAGGGACAGACGGTAGTTTTACTGAGGGTTTGACCCACCCCACCACAAAATCAATGCAGATTTTCTGACAAGCTCTGTTATGGAGGTATCAAAGCAGGGCTTTAGAAAATACGACAAGTAGAATTCCCTTAAAAAAAGACCCTGAAATCTGTATTGAGGGGATCCCCATTTTGTGGGTATTATTGCCAAATAGTGTTTGCGAGACGAATAACAGGAAATGAAAAAATAGATAAATGTTCTCAAAAAAAACTGTCGGAAAAAAAATCGCGGGAAACAAAGCCCCTTTAAAAACAAGGTGGGGAACAGTACCGCAAGGGCGAGCGCAGTCCCGGATTCCGGGATACAGGAGGTTGAGGGGGAGGGTTTCAGAAAAGCTATTATGCAGGAAAAATTGCCATGAGATAGGGATGGAGTTACCCGATTCAGCCCTAGAAAAGTTTTCATCGTTTTGGGGAGAACGCTAACAGTAATGACAGTTCTACCCTAGCCACTTGGGGGAAGTCTTCTTCATAAAGAAAAAACAAAAAAAATAATGGTGCCAAGAAAAAGGGGAAAAATCAAATCTTGATCCCAAAATGATAAGTCCCGTGGTTTTAGAGACTTTCCCCGGGGTTCCAGTGCTTCTGTGGGGGCTTCGTTTTTGCCTATGATCTCCCCTCAACGAGGATCTTAAACCCTCCCTTCGGGAAAACGCTCCATTGCAAGAATGAGGGAAAAAAAATAAAGTTATACAGGACACCTGGACACGGCCGGGTTTTCCTTTGTGGGGAAAAAGGGGGGGGAACACTTACAGAGGCACCACCAAAAAGGGGAAATTTGGGAAAAGTTGTTTCTAGCGAAAAATTACTTACAGTAGCAGTCACTGTGTGTGACCCACTATAAAATGTTAAGCTAAAGTGTTGAGGTCCCGGAAATGGGAGTGGGGAAAAGAAACGCCCCCCTTTTTGGATTACCAAAAACCCTTCATGGAAATATGTGAAATTTTTGGGATTATGTTTTCTGGAAAATTACCCTGTTAGGCTCCAAGATTGTGTGAGTATGCGAGGGTGAGAGAGTGGGTGAATGGAGGGGCGATGGCGGACTGGGAAACGGGATAGAGAGAGAGGGAGGGGAGAGAGGAAGCAATGAATGTCATGCTGTGCAATTGTTCATGTGCATGTGTATGTGCTAGTGTGCATATGACCCTATGTAATTGGGTGTGTATGGACGTGCGTATGTATGTGTGTATGTATGTATGTATGTACGTGTGTGTGTATGTATGTATGTATGTATGTATGTATGTATGTATGGTGTGTGTGTATGTGTGTATACATCTGGGTGTTTATGGGTGTGTATATGTACGTGTATGATGTATATGAATGTATATGATATGTATTTGGGTGCAAGTGCTCATTTGGTCGTTTGGGTGTGTCTTCGTATTATTAAGTACATTTGTGTGCGCAGGTCAAAGGGAAATCTGTCACAACTATAGGCCCTACACAGCGACATTTACATTTTTATGTCTATGCCCATATTCCGTCATACTGCTCTATTGTATGTTGTTATAAAGAGTCCATATCAACAGCGGATGTTACTTTCGGTTTATTATATGTGCTTGTGAACATTGTACCCCAGTGGTTGGTTTCACGTCGGAACGTTGAACTTAGATGTATCATCATCGCTTTTTTTTTTTAAGGTGTGAAAGCAAGCGCGCGAGTCTGTATATGACAGAGAGAGAGAGAGAGCGAGAGAGAGAGAGAGAGAGAGAGAGAGAGAAGAGAAAGAGAGGGTGAAGGAAGGGGAGGGGAGGGAGGGAGGGTGAGAGAGAGAGTGAGAGAGAGAGAATGTGTGTGTGTGTGTGTGTGTGTGTGTGTGTGTGTGTGTGCGCGTGCGCGCGCGCGCGTTCGCGCACGCACAATAGTTTGTGCGATGCACGTGTATTCCATGCTTTATGTGCAAGTACGAGGACTAAGGGACTTGTGGAGCTGATCTCTAAGTATGTGGACATTATACAGCCATTATGCTTGAACATTCAGTGCATCCAGTATCAATCACTCATCACATTTGTCATCATTGTGTCCTTAATGATATGAAGAGCACTGTAGCCTGGTGGTACAACATGTGCGTCGGAGGGTTTTGCTGTTTTCTCGCGGACTATTGGTAGAAACATATACTATTTACGTCCTGATCTGTCATATTCTGGTCTGATTAACATACTTTATTGGTTCCCCCCACCCCAACCCCCTCGTTATTTCGGTTGCATTTAACGCAAAAAAAGGGGGGAATAACAAATGGATCTGTGCATTTGGTCAACAGGACCCGAAATGCGTTGTTGTCGGTACTAACACGCGAGCTCGGTCCTGTTATGGACATGTAGACGCAGACGCAGACACGTGTGTGTGTGTGTGTGTGTGTGTGTGTGTGTGTGTGAGTGTGTGTGTGTGTGTGTGTGTGTGTTGTGTGTGCGGTGTGTGTGTGAGGGACAGAAGGGTAAGAGAGAAGGGAGTATGGGAGGGAAGGGAAGAAGGAAGGGAGAGAGTCTTTCTACCTTTGTTTTTCCGTGTGTGTGTGTGTGTGTGTGTGTGTGTGTGTGGTGTGTGTGTGTGTGTGTGACAGAGAGAGAGAAGGAGAGAGAGAGAGAGAGAGAGAGAGAGAGAGAGAGAGAGAGAGAGCGAGCGTTTGTGATCGAAGCAGAACGTGCATGCAAATTTAAAGAGAGTTGCATGTGAAGTGGAGGGAAGGGAACGGATGATGCAGGTAAAGGGGATCAAGGGAACCGATGGCTGGGTGGTTGAGAGGTTTGAAAGTAGTGGATGGATTCTGGAGTAAAAACGGGGTGGGTAGCTACGGGAAGCGTGTCGGAGAGGGAGGGTTGGTCAAGAATGCCCTTGAGCTGCCCATATTCTTGCTCTGCTATGTTCGAATTGTGCTTGTTGGAATGTGTTGATTGTATGTACAACTTCAGATTATGCCCTACAAGAATATGACAGGTCTGTAAGTAGTTTGTTTCTGTGAGTTGTGTCATTTTAACACCGTTGAGATGGGGGGGGGGGGGGGGGAGAGAAAGAAAACAAAATCTTTAACAATTTCAATTGAACTGCTGCTGCTGCGTCAGCTTGTGGTTAACTTTTATGCTGTACAGTCACCTGAGAATGTTGGATGGGTACTGTTCTTCAGCGCTTAAGTTATTGTCCTTTGCCTTGTTTACATACTTTCCTTTGCATTATACAAAATCGTTATTTGTGTATGTGTACATTTCTTGTTTCTTCCACTTGTTTTCTGCACTGCTTCCCTTTTTGGTCATGCCAGTGCAGCGTTGCATCTTTACTGTCATTGTAAAACTTTCTGGTTTTCTGGTTTCTTTCTTCCCCCCCCCCCCCCCCCCCCCCCCCCCCCTGTATCATACTTCTAAATTATCACCACGGTGAGGAAAACGCATTCACACTGCCACACTAGACTTATCTTGTTTTCTTCATCTGTTCCAATGAAGAGAACCCGTAACCAAAAACCCCCCACAAATCCTGGCTGCTTTTTGCTTTCGTTTTCCTCAGTACTGTCACATACATGTCCATTGGAATACAGTGCACACACAGAGACCTGGATAGGCTACATTTCACACAATTTGCTCTGACTCTAGTCTGGAAACTTTCCTTTCTTAACAAATCCAACTTCAAAGTATTTCTTATACTGCTGACAGCACGCTGTCTACGAGACATTCGTCTAGCTCTGTTGGTTCAATTTTCTGAATACATCTTAGTGCAGGAACAGTCTCTCTGGAATCGAAATGTACTAACGTCTTACCACGTTCGCGAAGAAACGCACTTAGTTTGTAATGACATCTTCCACTACACTGCCTTCATTTTATTTCTTTATGTTAGTCTTTCTGGTAATATTGAACTAAATCCAGGGCTAGAAAACAGCAGGGAACTGTGCGTTGTACATGCTAATATCAAAAGCTTGAAAAACAAACTTGCTTTACTGTCCGCAGAATGTAATGATGTTGACATCATAACACTGTCAGAAACCTGGTTTTCTGAAACGGATTTAAGCAGTACCATAGAACTCCCAAATTTCCATCCTCCCGTAAGGCGTGACAGACCAAACGATCCACATGGTGGAGTGGCCATCTACGTTCAAAATTCCCCGTACTGTCAACCACGCCCAGATCTTCAAGTCAATGGTCTAGAATCGGTCTGGGTGGAAACCAAAGTAGGCCTAAATCAAACGGTTCTATTAATTGGATCATGTTATCGTCCGCCGAACTCCCTGTTAGTTACTGGCAGCTAATACGTGGAAAGATAAGAAAAACAAACAACACAATATTGCAGTTTATCAGTTTGGGCGACTTCAACACAGATTTTTTTAGGAACCCATTTTATCACCTTCTAGACATCATTAATCGGTAGAGCTTGTACCAAATAGTAACTGAGCCAACGCGTGTAACGGACAGTACGAGCACCTGTTTAGATTTAATAATTACACGGACTCCTCAACTTATTAAGTCGACGGAAGTCTTACCTTCAGTGTAAAGCGACCATAGTATTCCCTGTGCTCGACTGGGATATCATCTTAACTAAGCAAACGGTAGGTGAGAGTGCTAGTCTTTTTTCTGAAAGCCTTTTGGCCATAGCTAAACAATGTATACCTGTTAAAACTGTAGCCATCCGCCCGCAGGACGTGCTCTGGATGACTGATGAGATTCGACTTTTGATCGATACGCGCAAGACAATTCACCGAATTGCCAAACAGAGCAATCTGCCCCAAGATCGGGAAAGATTTCGTCGGTTTTGAAACTACGTCATATCAAAAGAAAGAGATAGAAAAACAGAATATTTTAACGAACTTGACAAAAAAAGCTTCGAGTCACAGGGCATAGTGTATTACTTAAACAAAGACATAGCAAACATTTTCAATTCTTATTTTGTACAACGGTGAACATTAGAAAACGATAACGACATGCTGCCGAACGTTACATTTCTTGATTCTCAACTAGATGAGATTATACTTTCACCAAGTGAAGTCGCTGACACATTAAAAAAAAAAAGGACAAAACTAAAGCGTCTAGTCCAGGTTTTGTTCACAACATTTTGTGAACAACTTCAGCTCATGTTACATGCCTTCCTCTCACTATACTGTTTACCAGATGTCTTCGTGAGAGTAGAATCCCATCATTATGGAAGATCGCGCATGTGACCCTATACATAGAAATGGACCAAAAGAACTTTGCAGTAATCATCGGACAATCTATTCACTAAGCTGCGTTGGAAAGGTTCTAGAGAAATGTATACATCGACATATCTATTCTTCTCTAACATCAAATGCCATTCTTACTCTACAATCTGGATTCATCCCCGGTGGTTCTACAGTTAATCAGTTACTGTCCACTTATAACGAACTCTGCACTTCTTTTGATTCCGGAGTTACCAACAAATTGTATACCTGGACATTTCAAAAGCATTCGATCGTGTATGGCACAGAGGTCTCTTATTAAAGCTAAACACCGTCAGGTTAAGCGGGAAATTGCTAGACTTCCTGAGAGACTACCTGTCCAACCGTTCCCAGGCAGAGGTTATAAAAGGAGAAAAGGTCAACCTTCAGAGGCTTTCTGCAGGAGTGCCACAGGGATCCGTATTAGGTCCCTTACCGTTTCTAGTCTACATTAATGATATAGTACATAACATCGTTTCTGTAATTAAGCTATTCGCCGACGATACTAGTTTAGCACTTTCTCTGTCTAATCCTGTAATCCGCGTTGATATCTTAAACTCTGACCTGGAAAAGATGTCTGAATGGGCAAAACGCTGAAGAACAAGACAGAACTGGTAAATATTATTCGAGATCACGAACAAATCTATCCACTGACATTTGGTAACATACCTCTGCAGTCAGTTAATGCACACAAACATTTTGGTCTGTTGGTTCAGAATAACTGTTGATGGGACGAACATATCAGATGTACGGTAAAGAAGGTTAACATGATGATTGCTTGCCTACAAAACTACACACATAAGATATCAAGGAAAGCATTAAAAACCATGTTTACATCATTCATCTTGCCGCACTTTGACTACGCTGATATTGTCTGGGACAACTGCAGTGAGACAAGCAAACATGCTAGAAAATATTCATTCAGAAGCAACTCCCATCATTATAGGAGGCGTCAAAGACACAAGTCACAAAAAAATTGTACGAAGAATCTGGATTCTGCTCCTTAAAAGAAAGGAGAAAAAGACACAAACTAATCAAATTTTATAAAATGGTCAATTGTTTGTGTCCAGAACACTTCTGTAGCCTAGCAACAGATCTGGTAGCAACAAGAAATCCCTATTCACGGCGAAGACCTCTTGAAAGACGTGTGCCTCTACGTAAAACAGAAGTGTACAAAAACTCATTTATTCCAACCGCAATTAAACTCTGGAACAACCTCCCAGATAACATGAAATCAACAGAATCTCCTAGTGAATTCAAACGTTTTATTTCACGGAATGACTCAGTTGTACCCTATTATTATTATTATTATTATTATTATTATTTATCATCATCATTATTATTATGGAGACAGAAACGAGCAGATTCACCATTGCAGACTCCGCCTAGGAATGAGTGGTTTAAATCAAGACTTATTTAACCGTCATTTAAAAGCAGATCTAATTTGTCAATGTGGTACCGATTCAGAAACAGTCGAACGTTTCCTATTGTATTGTCCAAACTGCACTACCATCAGAAGAGACACGATTTCCAATCTTCCACCCAATCTACTCGAAGTTGGTATTCTTCTCCGTGGTAAACCACCTCTCCGACGTGAAGATAATGAAGCTATATTCAAAACTGTTCACCGCTTTATTAAACAATCTATATGTTTTTCAAGAACATGTTAATAAAACTTCGCTTTCAGTTAAAACGATATAAATGTCTACGGTAATGAATCTTAGAGCAGAACTCCTCTCTCTCTCTAACGTTTCATAAAAAGGTTAATAGTGTGTGAGTGGTTGATTCGGATGCATTTTGTTGTCTTTTGTGTTCACTCTTTTCTTTACTACTATTTTTTCTTATTTTTGTTTGATTTTGTACATGTTTATTTTCATGTATATATGCATGTGCAATGTATGTATGTGTGCCTGTAAATACTTATATACATGTATGTATGTGTGCCTGTAAATACTTTATACATGTATACGTGTGGGTATGTATATTTTTGCGTCTCTTATTTAGAATAGCAACTTTAATAGTATCCTGACATTTCCTTTGTCACATGAAAGTAATTAAAAACATTCGAACACATTGTAAGCACAAGCTTGTTGTTGTTCAAATTTTGACATTCATTGTCAAACCATGTGATTGCAAAGCTGAAATAAATTTATCTAAACCAACAGCAACGACAAAGAAAAGAAAGAAAAGAAAAGAAGCAAAGCCAAAAAGCGACGTAAGACAACCACCCATAAACACACCCACACCACACACACACACACACACACACACACACCACACACGCACACACACACACGCAACACAACGCACACACACAACACACACACTAAGACACACACACACACACACACACACACACACACACACACACACACACACACACACACACACTAATCCTTCATTTACGTTTTGGACAGAATCGTCGGTTGATCCTCCCTCTGTCCACTTGCTGATCCCCTGGTCCTGTGATCTGATGACACCACGAATGAGAAAGAACGACGACAGCCGTTGTCACCATGACGACGGACAGCAACTTGATACGCCTGGCAACAAACGTGGGACAACTCGTTTCAGACCCCCACACGGTAGTCAGCCCCAACACTGTTGCACATCAAACAGAAGTGAATCAGATATCATTCCAGAACACCGCCAGCCAATCAAACCTTGTTGCACAGCACCACCAGAAGAAGGTCAACGGAAAGCCGTATCAGTACAGAAGTGGTCAATCAAACATCGCTTCAGGATACCTGTGGTCAGAGCACCACCATGAGTCAACCAGTTTCAGAACACAGGTAATGAATTAGCCATCCGTTCAGGACACCAGAGATCAGTTAATTAGCCATCCGTTTCAGGACCAGCAGAGATCAGTTAAACATTGTCTTAGGTCACTATGAGCGATTTAAACATGGTTTCTTGTTTCGTTTGTTTGTCCGTTCTTATTGTTCTTGTTGTTGATGTTGTTCTTGTTGTTGATGTTGTTGAGTTGTATGTTGATGTTTGTTCTTGTTGTTGATGTTGTTATTGTTGTCGGTGTTGTTGTTTTTTTTTTACATCAAGGCAGTGACGGAGTCATTCAGAATACTGCCTTCCAGGTGGTGCCGAGTTTAAAAGGTATAATTATGGTCCGAGTGATAAAAAAGCTAATGTAATCATGGAGTTGTTCTCCTAGTGTTTTCTTCCCTTTCTTTTCCCCGTCCCCTCCTCGCTCCCAACCCCCCAGCATCCAACCCCATCTGAATCACACCCCTCAGTCCGTATGCAACCCCCCAGCACCCAAACCCATCTGAATCACTCCCTCAGTCCGTATGCAACACAACAGCAAAGCAAGTCTCTTTGAAGTCACATTGTTCACAAGCCCTTTTCCCTACTACAGGTCTGCTTTTTCTTTTTTCTGTTTGAACATCGGTCACTTTGCTGTCTGCCTCCAAAGAAAACGCGGCTGCGGGGAAAAAGACAATGCAAGTTGAAATAATGATGATGACAATAACAATATAATAATAATGGTAATAATGATGATAAAGTAGTTTTGAAAACAATAAAGACGGGTCACGACACATTTTTGGGTCATAACATGACGATAGTAAGTTGTAATATTGATAGTGGCTGCACTGACAGAAAGGGAGAAAGAGAGGGATTAGGGGACTGTGACACAGCGTGGTGACAGAAGGGGAGAAAAGAGAGGGATTAGAGGACTGTGACACAGCGGGGGATTGCAGTGGCAACAGTCTTAGTGGCGATGATGATGGTGATGGTAAAAATAATTTTTGAAGGTACTAATAACGGCAATGATAATAACAATTTAAAAAATGGGTTATGATAATTAAAAAAAGACGCCAAGGGACACAACTGCTCCCTGGCAGATGCCACTGTATAATGGCTACCCGGATGTGACCATGACAGGACCTCTACAGGAGCGTTCCCATGGGTGTACCAGCCCACATTTCATGACTGCAGAAACCCACCGGCGAAAAAACGCCCCCCGTCAAAGCAACTGCCATTGGGATCCCGCAGCCTCACTCGTTGCTGGTTCCCCTGACAGGTGAAGACAGTACAACTCCAGACATGGCCAAGCTTTCGCTACGAGATTTTTTTCGTTGCTCTCTGAAGTGACCCCCTGGTCACAGTCTTTCCGTTGTCAACAT
>CM031627.1:10395616-10410931 GCA_018398815.1 Conus ventricosus
TCTGACGCTGAACCTCTATTGACATACTGAAAATTTCATTTGCTATCACACAACTATTGTCACTTTTCCCATTTATCAAGTCAGGAAACATTAATAATCCCATTCAGAAATAGAAAGTCATAGCCACTGTTTTTTTTCTTCATCTACACTGTCACATTCGACCCTATTGTTTATTTCATCAACATATATACTCTCACAACAACACTCATCCCGCACGATCACATATTTTCTCTCTAAAACACCCTTTCTCTCTAAACACTTTGCAGAGCTTCTAACTTGTCAAGTTTCACATCAGATAACGGAAAATCGCTTTGTACAATCGAAGAGGCATCACTCAAAACATGACGGTCAAAAATCGAATCCCTATTCAGGCTGACCCATGGGCTGACTGTGTGTCGGTGTGTGCTGACACGTTTAGGCCTACGTCCACGCCGATGGCAGTGACGACCTTCAGGGGATGTTCCTCGCCTGTCTGCTCCACGTCAGCATCCTTCACTGCCCCTGGCACTCTGTGCGGCGATGGCTTACATTTCGCCTCCCTCTGATTCTGATAACAGAAAGTTCCAGCTTATCCGTAATCTCATCGTGTACCAACGCCCACACTTTCTTCCCAAGACTCGCCGTCTTATGAGGAATACCATGGATTATGATGTTCTTTCTCTTCGACCTGCCTTACAGGTCGTCGACTTCCAGTCCAAAGATTCCACCCTAGCAAAGAGTCTGGTGTCTTCTTAACTTCACCTGTCATTGTCTTTGAAGAAGGCAGACATTTCCTGTTTTACACCAGTCATTTCGCCCTGGAGATCAGCACACATTTTTTTTTCCACGTCTTTCATGTCCTCACTCAGTCGATCAAATCTTCAGGTTAAAATCATTCAAAATGGCCACAACCATCCTTCAGACACTGATCGGACGGAAACGCAGGAGCAGAACCCGGTCCTTGGCCACTGTCTCTGCGGTATTTCCTGCGCTGTCTAGGCGGACTTGCCGCTTGTTGTCAGTCTTAGCAGAGCCAGGTCCTGGATTCAGCTCTACGTCACCACACCGTTGGAGCAAACGTCCGTGGCAAAAGAGAGATAGCAACAGTCCAAGAGTGACACCTGCCCATTTGCGCCCTCATCTTCAACACCTACATTCCATGGCGGACTTAAATTTCATCTGTTTTGACATAAATCCCGCGCATGCATGAGCAAATATACCGTACGCATACTTGAATGTCAGCGATGTAGATGGCATACTCCCTCACAACAGACACTGCCAGCTGTCAAGACACAATACTGCCCATAACAAGGAGGGTAAAAACAACAACAAAGGCACAGAGCTAAGAAAAGAAAACAAAAAACGTACCACTCAACTTCATGTAGGCCTACCTCTGGAGTCCACCCCCCCCCCCCCCCCCCCCCCATCCCTGCCCCCGACAGAGAAAGAGAGAAAGAGAGAGAGAGAGAGAGAGAGAGGGAGAGAGAGAGAGAGAATGTGTGCGAGTGTACGTACGCCTGCAAATATGCGCGCATGCGCGTATGTTAACGTGTATGCACGCGTGCGTTTGTGCTTGCATGAGGGGATACGAATGGGACTGTGTGTGCACAGACATGGTTGTATATGTGGGCGCATGCACACGTCAGTATCATATGCGTATTAACAGTCGATGAAGAGTGCAATACTTACGTCAGTGTGACCATTCCACGAAATACGTAACGCATCATTTTTTTTGTCCTGTTGAAAACAATTAAGTAATCATGTATTACTTCGATTAAAAAAAAAGAAGAAGAAAACATACGATTACAACCACAAAAAAAAGAAAGAAAGAAAGAAATACCTTTGTTTATTGAAACAAAACGAAACAAAACAAAAAGAGAAGGGGGGGGGGGGGGGCACCTCAACTCACTTCTCTCCCTCAGCACGTACGTGCTAGCTGTGTGCATGCGTGTGCGCGCGCGCGCGCGCGGGTGTGTGTGTGTGTGTGTGTGTGTGTGTGTGTGTGTGTGTGTGTGTGTGTGTGTGTGTATGTGTGTGCTATGTGTGTGCGTGCGTGCGTGCGTGCGTGCGTGTGTGTGTGTGTGTGAACATCGCACCTGTGGGATCGGTATGTATAGTTAGGCGGTGAGGTGAGCTGTGTGTTTAGTTGTTGCCTCGAGGAAAAATGAGAGGAAGAAGGGGCATGAGGGGGAATGACAGGAACGGAATAGTACGCAGTCATGGGAGGAGAAAACACAGCAAGTTGAAAAAAACACGTGAAAAATATCATGACTGAACACACACACACACACACACACACACACACACACACTGACTGAAACTAGTTTATTGTCATAGTTGTATTGGCATTCAAGAAAACGTTATGAACAGAATGTCAAAATTTTTCATTTAAAGTAAACGAATTCACACACACACACACACACACACACACACACACACACAAAACCAAACACACAAAATCATACACTAGCGCGCCGCACACACCACACACACACACACACACACACACACACACACAACACCACACAGAAAGAAAGGACATTAAAGAAGTTAATTAAAAAGAAATAAAGAAAAGAAAGAAAAGAAGAAAAGGGAATGTTGCCCATTATATACACTCTTGTATCCCCTTGCACCTTTGTCACTATCTCTCTCTCCCTCTAAGTGTTGTCCTCCTTTGAGTCCTATGTCACTATCTCTCTCTCCCTCTAAGTGTTGTCCTCCTTTGAGTCCTATGTCACTATCTCTCTCTCCTCTAAGTGTTGTCCTCCTTTGAGTCCTATGTCACTATCTCTCTCTCCCTCTAAGTGTTGTCCTCCTTTGAGTCCTATGTCACTATCTCTCTCTCCCTCTAAGTGTTGTCCTCCTTCGAGTCCTCATGTCACTATCTCTCTCTCCCTCTAAGTGTTGTCCTCCTTTGAGTCCTATGCCACTATCTCTCTCTCCCTCTAAGTGTTGTCCTCCTTTGAGTCCTATCCTTACTTTCATCCTCCGTTTGCAACAACTCTTCAAACATCAAAGCAATACCCGGAATATTTCTACACTCACAGACACACAACACACATACTATGGGCTCATATATACTGATATTCAGAAACGTCAATTCTATGCGACACACAGAGGTATCTACGCATGCGTCACGCGCGCGCATTCACACATGTATACACGCACACACACACACATATGCGTATGCGCAAGTACAACACACAACACACACACACACACACCTCACACATGTACCTGGGATTCGTTGTATCTTCCCACGTCTGAACAAATCCTTCCAAGTCACCAAGTCACGTGACGCTTTCGCTGGCTTCAGTATTCTTACCCATTCCCCGACAAGCGCACACACACGCGCACACACACGCAAACAAGACACGATTATTCTGCAGACCTGCAACAAACCCAGGGCACAAACTGACAAGCTATTCATTGCCATGCTGAAAATGAGGTGTTCGCGATACCTTCATTTTTCCAGGTGAATTATACACATGATTTGCACGTGAATATCGCAACAATGTCAACAGGTGTTTTAAACAGAGACCCACACGCTCACTGGCCATCGTCTAGAAGACACGTTGTGATGGCACGTGTTCGTGTTTGCTGAGTGTGTGTGTGTGAGTGTGTGTGTGTTTCTTTCCGTCGAACGATTGTTAGTGGGTTATTGAACAGTCACTGCATCGTACGTAAATATGCCCGATGTCAAATGTAGGCTTTCAGAACTGTCTGCTATCAGACCGTCGATGATGTGTAACGATGGGTATAGGTCTGTGGCTCTGTGTCCGGCTGCATGTCAAAGGCACACGCCTTTCACCACGCCACTGTGCAGCCGGGGAGCGACACACGACGTCTGCAGAGTACATGCATCAGGCCCAGGAGGGTCCCATGGCTGCCTTCCTCCTCTGCTTAGCTTAGGATCTGGGTTGACAAATCGTGTTTTTCTCTTCTTTTTTTTCCCCCCTAATATTCACTTTTGTAGCTAGAAACAGTGTTGACAAACTACAAGAGTGATACTGTTAGATTCTTTGAGGCGTGTCCTAACAGACGGTCAGCCCAGATCGGGTAATGGATATCATCTCTAGGTCCTGGAAGCAGCTTGAAGCTTGGTCTTAGGCAGAAAATAAGGCGTTCAGTCACAAATAACACCTTTGTGGGGTTCACTTTACTCGTAACGTAAAACGTGCACCTGATGTCAACACCTACACATTTACACAATTAGGCCTCAATTATTCATGATGAAGACCGTTACTAGCACGCGAGTAGTAGGGTTAGGGAATTCTCATCCCTCAAAAACGGAGCAGGAGACGGAGCAGGAGACGGAGATCACGACAGTGCCTAGGGGCGAATCATATGACAGAGGATGCTCGGTGATGGCATCGCGAGATCGATGTGAGGTCCCTATTAAAGACCCTACGGGCGATGACAAAAATGCACGATGTTTGCATCGTGATGGTGCAATCAGCTTTAAAAAATCTTTTTAAAAATGACAGACTGTGTAATGGTATGCCGCACACTCAATAAGGTAAAGGCGGTGCTTGATTCCAAAGATATGGACTTTATTTGCTAAGTACACGAAGATACAGATGCGGTCGCCGCCATCATGCAGAGCCGAAGCTGGTATACCGTTCCGGTACAGTCCATGCTTAAAACAGCATACACTACATCTCCCCTTTTTGTAAGGCGGGAAAGTTATCTTTCTGCCGTTAAAGGTTCCTTGTCTGACGAAAACATCTTAAATGTTTTTTTTTCATTATCAAATCAGTTTCAGTCTTCCAATCATAATAAACTGTTCTTAATTACGGAATTGTGATGCAAGATTAATCTAATCTTTGTAAACTTTAATTTATATCATGACTAGAACCGGTAAGGGTGTCTGACTAGATGTAAATCACTGCACCAGGTCTTTCACCAGTGTTTATTTGCTTTTGCCTTTGTGGCACCGGGTCTTTCACCAGTGTCTATTTGCTTTTGCCTTTCGTGGCACCGGGTTCGTCTATTCTGCTCCACGGTCTTCGTTTTTTTGTTTCACAACTGTTCGATGAGGCGCTGTGGCTTCTTGTGGGCCCGTGCAGATCTTCTGGGTAAGGGTTGTAGTCCCTCTGGGGATGTAGGTGTTCCTCTGGCACCCGTCTGTTGTTGGCGTAAGGGGCTCTGGCCAGTGGATGTCTCTCCAGATGTGGTCCCGTCTTCTGGGAGTTGGGTAGGAGGCACCTCTCTTCCAGGATGTGGGCTGACCTGTAGAGGAGGTATGTGTGCTGGGCTGGACTGGTCTGCTGGCTGGTGGAGCTTCCTGGTCATCGACGGTTTCTGCGTAGGAGGCCACCGTCAGATGTTTCGATAACCACAGATCTTGGAGCCTCATGGCGTTGGATGACTGTGCCTTCTTTCTTCAGGTCCGGGATCCAGACTGCATCACCAGGTGACAGGTTTTCTGGGGTGACGACTCTGTGTCTTCTGTCGTAGCCAGTTGTCATCTTCTCACGGTACTCTCTCTCCCTCTTCTTCACCGTCATGAAATCTGAGGTCTGGGGCAAGAGGAGGTTGGGATGGCATGGGACTCTGGTTTTGAGTCTGCATCCCATGCTTAACTGGGCAGGGGAAAAACCATTCGGTAATGGGTATTCCTATACATTAGGAGGCCAAGGTACTCATCATTGGTTTTCTTGATGAGACCTTTGATGGTTTGAACGGCACGTTCAACCTCTCCATTAGACTGGGGATAGTGGGGTGATGATGTGACGTGGTCGAATCCCCAGGACTGTGCAAAGGACTTGAAGTCTTCTGCAGTGAACTGCAGCCCGTTGTCTGTCACGACAATGTCTGGGATGCCGTGGCGACTGAAGATCTTTTTCATTCTTGCTATTGTTTCTGCTGTTGTGAATCTACTGGAAACCAGGGCCATTTCGATGTCTCTGGAGTAGTAGTCAATGGCAAGCAGAAAGAGCTTGCAGTTGTACTGGAAAAATCTGCAGCAATCCTGGACCAAGGTCTCTCCGGAAATGGAGTCCCCTTCATAGGTTCCACCCTAGCCTTTCGATGCTTGGTGCACTCCGGACAGGTCTTCACCATCTGGTCGACATCTTGGGAGAGGCCAGGCCACCACACTGAGTTGGCAGCATTTTCCTTTGTTTTGTTGACTCCTTGATGCCCATCATGGAGGTGCCGAAGGACATCTTGCTGCACTGATGATGGGATGACGAGCCTCTTCCCTCGGAGTAGGAGACCATCATGTACAGACATGCTGCCTCTCTCATTGAAGTAGGTCTTGAGAGGACGATTTAGGGTAGTCTTATCTGGCCAGCCAGTCTGAACATGATGCATGACCACACGCAGGATATCGTCCTTCTGTAGCTCTGACCTGATTTCTTCCAGTCTTCTGTCGCTGACTGGCATGGTCACAAGCACAGAATTGACGTATGCCTTTACATGGCCTGTCAGGTTGTTGTCCTTAGTGTCTGTCGTTGGCAAAGGAGCTCTTGACAAGGCATCTGCAGTATGAAGCTCCTTGCCCGGGACATGGAGATCTCGAAGGAAAACCGCATCAGTCTCATTCTGAAATGCTGGATGCGAATGGGCAGTTCGTCAATCAGCTTGGAAGAGAACAGAGGTACCAAGGGCTTGTGGTCCGTCTGTACTCGGAAGAACATGCCAATGAGCAGGTCAGACCAGTGTTCAAGACTCCAGGTAATCGCCAATGCCTCCTTCTCGATCTGGGCATACCGCTGCTCTGTGGCCTTCATATGAGCGACTTGCATAGGCGACTGGATGAAGCATGCCATTGTCCTGGTGCTGGAGAAGGACAGCCCCCAGTCCGTAGCTGCTTGAGTCAGCTGAAACTACTGTCTCACGCTCTGGGCTGTATAGAGCAAGAGTCACTGGTGACGCAAGATCTTGCTTCAGGGTTTTGAAGGCTTTTTGCTGATCTGGTCCCCAAGTCCATGCTGCATCTGTTCGGAGTAAGTCTCTCAGGGCTTGGTTTTCTCAGCCAGGTTGGGTACAAACTTCATGAGTTGGTTGACCATCCCCAGGAATCTTCGGATTTCTGCTACATTCTCTGGTTCCTTCATATCAGCGATTGCCTTGGCTTTTGCTGGATCCCTCTTCACCCCATCTGCATCGATCACTTGTCCCAAGTATTCGAGGCGGGGCATGGAAAATTCAAATTTATCCAAGTTGAGGGTTACGCCGCTTTGTGACAATCGGTCAAGAACTTCCTTCAGCTTTGCATCATGGTCTACTTTGTCTTTGCCAAAGACAAGGATGTCATCTATGTGACACAGTACTCCCTCAAGCCCTTGAAGAATTTGGTCCATTTTTTTCTGAAAATATTCTGGCGCTGAAGAGATGCTGTAGGGAAGGCGTTTGAACCTGTAGCGCCCAAAGGGAGTAATGAAAGTTGTAAGCTTTGAGCTCTCTTCGTCCAGTTTGATTTGGTGAAACCCTGAGTTTGCATCAAGTTTGGAGAAAACTTTGCCATGGGCGATCTTGTTCAGCGTTTCCTCCACCAAAGGCATGGCGTAGATTTCTCTTTTCACACTTGTGTTCAGCTTCGTCAGGTCCACGCAGATTCTGACGTCTCCATTTGGCTTTGGGACGACAACGATTGGGGCACACCAGTCTGTTGGTGTCTCTACTGGTTCAATGACATTGCTGCTGACCATCCTGTCCAATTCTGCTTCCACTTTCTCCAACAGAGGGATGGGAACTCTTCTTGGTACGGTCTGACAAAATGGTTTGGCGTTGTCCTTGAGCTCAATATGTTGTTCATTTTCGAGTTCACCCAGTCTTCCAAAGAGTTGTGGATATTTCATCTTCACATCTTCTTTGGACCAGAACTTCGGAGGAGGCTGATTCCACTTTGGCGTGTCTGGTGCTTTGCTTTGCTTGGCATAGTGCGGATCGCACGCACGGTGAATGCACCAGGAATGTCATGGATCAGTCCCAGTTTCTGGATTGCAGGCATACCAAGCAGTAATTTGGAGTTTTGCCAATGTAAACTTTCTCACTTATGTGGGTCTTCCCGTGAGAAAGCTTGATGAAGGCGAAACCCTTGATCTCAAGATGCTGGTCTCCAGGTCCAAGGAGAACTGTTCCCTCAGCATCAATTGGGGGTCGCGATGGTTAAAAAATTCGTCGTACTTACGCAGGACGGTTGCTAGTCATTTTGGTCTTCTGCTGGGAGCCTTTCGTCAGCATTTTCAGGGTTGTCTCTGGCTGGTAGGTAGGCAAAATTCGAATAGATTTCGATGCCTTCATCGCCGATGTGGTTTAGGAGAAGTCCTACCTTGACGACGTTGGGCTTTGTTGTTGCGCCAGTAGCCTGAAGAAAGATGTTGAACTTCATCTTCCACTTGCTCCATTCAGCACTGGGGTTGCTGCTGTTGACACAGAGCGGATCTGGTGTCCTTACGATGACAGTCTCTGCCATGGTCGTGGGTTTCTTCTCTACTTCTCCACTTCTGACACCATGTAATGGTATGCCGCACACTCAATAAGGTAAAGGCGGTGCTTGATTCCAGAGATAGTGGACTTTATTTGCAAAGTACACGAAGATACAGATGCTGTCGCCGCCATCATGCAGAGCCGAAGCTGGTATACACGTTCCGGTACAGTCCATGCTTAAAACAGCATACACTACAGACTGGTTAGAGCGACTCGTTTTTTTGTTGTTGTTGTTTTTTGGTTAGGCCATCTCCCAAGGGCGACAACACACAAACACATGATGAAAAAAAAGGCAGTCAGTTCCCTTGAAAGGTCCGAAGTGTACCCGCTACAACCCTTACCAGCTGATCATCACTGATTCTCGACATTGCTATTAAAACGCCTTAGGGGCGAAGGATATGACACAGGATGCTCGGTGAATGCATCGTGAGATCGATGTGTGCTCGCTATTAAAGACCCTAAGGGCGATGAACTTATAAAAAAGCTGAATGTTTTCTAACCATCGAACTGTATAATCAAATCTGGAAGGCTATATCAACGTATTTGCGTGCCAAAAAAAAAAAGAAAATCATGTTGCATCAGAGCACCGTGATATTAGTGTAAATGACATGTTTTCCCCCGTCCGCTGATCGTTCGAGCTATAAAACTGACTAAAGTCAAAGCAAAAGTAATTTTAACTTTAGTCAGTCTTACAGAATGAAGGACCACCCAAAAAACACCACGAGGAGGTGGGCGACTGTTTCCCAAAAAATAATGGATTAAACAGCACACTCTGATACAAGAAAAAAAATAAAACGACTATTAGAACACTCATCAAGACTACAATCACGTTGGAACGCTATCATACAACTACAGAAGAAAAAAAAGAAGCTGCCGGGGAGGGGTCAACGAAACAAAAGTCTATACAGGCGTAGGAAAAGTTGTGACACCATCAGAAGCGAGAACTCGTTTAATGTAAAAAAAAAAAAAAGGAAAGAGAATTGCGGGTTTGAGCGTACGTAAATATAGATTTTCCGTCCGTTCTGAACCCTATGTTTTTTCCACACCCACTCTCTCGCGTTTGAAGAACATTGTGGTAGTTTTTTTTGGTGAAGGCGTTGTGTTTTTTACTCAACCCTTTACAGCTGAATTTGGTTTGTTCTTTCCCAGAACAGAAGTAGGTTTTAGAACAGAGCCCCCAAAGAAAATCTCCCGTATATTCGACTTTGAACAAACCGGGTGTCCGTTTGTCATATGTGGCACGGGCGAGGCAATCGGCGCACTGTTTGGGGTCCCACGCGCGCTCGGTGTTGTAACCAGATTGAAAGAGCGAAGCGTGTCGTTGACAAGCTTGACTCGGAAACCACTGATTGTACTCAACGAAAAACTGCTGTCGCATGGAGGGTCGTACGACTTGGCCAAACCTTTGACGACTGAGTGCCATGTACAGCGAATCCGTATCCATCTCCAAAAGTTGAAAATCTGATCTGTTGACAAATTTGTGCAAACAATCATAATAAAACTGCAACATTCGCAACTTTGCATATTGGTAGACGAAATAACCAATCTGGATCGGGAGTGCCCAGTTGATCTTTTTTTTTGCTCATTTCCACTTCTACAACACCGCCACCTAGCTCGGTCAGTTTTTGAAACCGACCTTCATTGACGAGTTTGGGGGCTTGATCCACGGTGACAAAATGAATGTCTCGGTGTTTGGCGATGTTAGTCAGCGTTTTACCATAGGCACTGTTACCTAGCAATTTGAAAGTTTCAGCCAAAATAGTCTGCAATGAATCCTTATCACCCTGTCTGCGTGCGTCAGACACCCGTTCACCAAATTCCTTGAAACACGGGTTGGGGTGTACTCAATGACTAATGTGATGTTGTTCACAACAAGACCATGTTCCAAGTACCACTTGAGTAAAGGGGTACACAACAACAGTTTTTTGGCAAAGTAGCTCCCGACCAAAGTACGACGTGGTTGACTGAGTAGGTTGTGTTTTTCTGCATAGTCACACATGTACTGTCCTATGTGTTCTCTCCACCACAAAGGCGTTTTTGAAGATGGGTTGCAGTTTCAGAAAAGTGTTCTTTAGATGGTCTGGTACATAGATATCACATTCAATAAGACCAAACAGTTGATCGTGTTTGACAGCCTCCAAAATAGCTTCTTGCGCAATGGGTGATATGCCATGAAACGGTGTAGGTGTAGGAAAACGAGTTTGTACAAAGCGTTTGATCCATGGGTTCTGTTGTTTTTGTTTTTGCCATTCACACTCCCACATTTCTACTACAGTCACTCGCACATCATCACGGAGATAGTTGGTAATGTTTGTGTGTTTTCTCTGAGTTCTGTCAGAGGTTTGTCGTTGAAGGGGTGGGTCTGTTTGCCTCGAGTGAGCTCACAGTCATGACCGTGAAACAGACAGCCGTGGAAACTGGTAGATAGTGTGGTTTTGCGCATCCCAACCATCGACTCGGATACGTTTGTGTTCCTAAACTGTGTTCTTTGTTGTTGTTACTTTGTGTTGGATATGATGTTGTTTGTGTGTATGAGCCACGCTAACCATTTCTCGCGCTTGCTGACCATACACGTCTGTTTTTTTTTTCCGCCCGAAAGCCTGTCTCGCATCTTCTGATCGTGGGGTGTTGTGTGGGCATGGGTTGCATGATAGCCCAGAGGTACAGCACATTGGCGTCATATCCCTGCACCAACTGGACGGGTTTGTCTGCCCTGCCATGAATAAAGGTCTTGTCTTGTTCATGGTATCTGTGGAAAATGATGGAAGGCCCACCGACAATGTTGTTACGCAGCAGCGTGTGTATGTCCTTTTGCTGTTCGCTGAAGAGAGAAAAGTACACGTCAGGGGATAGTGTCTGAAACAAATATTTTAAAGTAATACCTGGAACAGAGACGCCGTCTTGAGAAGATTGATACCTAAGCGTGAATACAGATTAATCTGAGCTTGAAGAGCCTGTAGAAAGGGTACCACATCTTTGTGTTGTTACCACACAAGAAAATCTTTTTAAAGTGGTCATCTGGTTTTGTTCCCACACCTTTTGACAGAAAGCGTATTGTTCGTCCGTGATGTTTTCGTTTTTGAGTCGGCTGAAAAAAGCAGAGTGTGGTGGGAGACACGTGTCGTTCAGTTTGTCCAAACTTGTCATGTACTCGTAACAAAAGTACCCTTTAGGTTCCTGTACTCCAAACGCATCGAGATATTTAGAATAACTGATACCAGGAGCCAAAAAATTTGCAATGTCTAAAAACTTGAGCTTGTGAGTGGCAATACACATGTATTGATTGTTGCGTTTTATAACATACTTAAACGCTCTAGAATTTGGGAGGTCTTGATTTTTGGAGCCAAACTCATCCTGTTGATTGTCATCATCCTCATCATCAACATCATTGTCCGCCAGATCAAACCCATCGGGATTTAGATGATCGTCTTCAGACAGGTTTATAAACATCCGAATCAAGTAAGGTTTGATGATGTTGAGGTCATAGTTGGAAGAATTGAACCATACCACAGGGAGTTCATGCAGATAGTCATCTAATTTGTCTTTAAGCGCTTTTGCGGGAATGTGACGCATGCTTGTAGAGTCGTCATGGTCTTGCGTAGGTTTAATGAGAGCATCTAATGTATTGAACACATCTTCGAAATGTGTATGAAGGAGACAATAAGAGCCGTCTGAAACGCGCTGTAGATAGTCTATCATGCGATTGACCAGTTGCTGTGGGTCACCGTCACTAACGAAACAGACAGCGTCTTCAAATCCAGGTACATTAGAAGCGACAGACACGGAGAGCGGAACGTGTCTGGCCGTGTATGTCGTGCTAGAGTGTGCTTGTTTCGTTTGTGGTAGATCATTCGTCTAAAAAAAAAAAGCCTCAAAGTCAAAAGTAGCCCTATAAGGAAACACAAAATCAGGGTCGACGGAAATACCGTACCCACAGAGTTCTTGTAACACTGATTCTGGAGGTGTATATACTCCCCCTTTGTACGTGTGTTTGGACTGACCGCCTTGACACGTGCTTTTGTGTTTCTTTTGTGTCCTTACCGTGGGCCAGAGTTTTTGGCATTTGGAGCAAGCCAGAGCGTGTCCTAACTTGTCAATATCAATGATATGCATAAATGTTGTTTGTACTGTAACACTCTGATTGTGTCCGCGTGTTTGTAGTCACTGCGGTAAACCGGGGCAAGAAAGGCGGTGACTGCGTTTCGTCATATTGAAACACATCTACATTGACCCGCAAGGCGTTTTCAACCGACTCTAGCTCTGACAGGGTGACGCCGGGAAAATGTACGGGGGGTAAACGACCCGCCCACTGGTGAAAGAGAGCTTTTGTTGACTTTTGGAGAGAGTGTAAAGATGCACCTCGGTGAAGGCGAGCCAACGAAACAAACAAAGCCCGTCTTTGTAAACGAAACCGTGGTTTTCGTCTTTTTGAACAGTGTGTAGAAAAGGTTGTTGGCGATGAAAGCGGGCAAACTATCGCAACCACAACCGATAGGAAAAATCGGGTAGATGATACACGTAAAATGACGTAGACGCGATCGCTTGGACAGAGTAGCGAGAGTTGGGGTGTTCTTTTTGAACGTGTTCCAAAATGTCATGATCATTTAAGTCTGAAAGAAACGTCAAAAAATCCTGTTTTGAGTTGATGAGTCTGGGTTTCTCCAGGGCGCTATGGTTGTTATGAGATGCGTGAAAAAAGGAAAAGTCTCCCTCTCTTTGTGTTTCAGAACAAAAGAATGAGAAAAGTTGATTTTGAAACGTGTGTTTTGTTCATGAAAAAGATCTAACAGCTGGTCATCCACTTTGGACCATCTGAAGAAGGGTCCCAAAACAAAGTATAGACAGACTGAATTTTTCCGGGGCGCTTATGAGTTTTGATAGCTTTCCAATGCTTGTTGTAGATCTCTTTTACTTCAGGAGATAAATGGTCTAACAGCCGTTTTTTCATTCGAGTGTGTGTTTAATCTTTTGGGAGAGTGAAAAGACACACGTGCCTCACTCGCGCGTTTGCGCTTTTTTGTACTCGGAGCTTGAGACCCAGTCTGTGTTGACGTGACGGCGGTGTTGATTGTCCACTGTCGCGAGTTTCGAGGTGTTTGCGCATGTACTCTTTGCGTGCAAAACCTGCGTTGCACACAGGACAGGCATGGTTAATTAGTCCTTCATGATGACTCCGGACATGACGGGTACGGTTTGAACTGCGGGTAAATACTTTACCGCAAACGTGACAGGGGAACGCAGCTCCCTTTTTATGTTTGGTTTTTATGTGCTGCACTAGATTGTCCTTGCGACTAAACGTCATGTGGCATTCTGGGCAGGAAATGGCGGTGGCGTGATCCATTTTTTCTGAAAAAAAAAAAAGAAAAACAATCTTTTGACAAAAAAAAGTAACCATACATTGATCGAACTTGAGAGAAAAATCCTAATAAGCAGCGTTAAGCATCAGACCAGCTATCATTGCAGCCTAATGACTGAGGTATGCTGTGTCCTAATTTGGTTTTGTGAATGAATGTGTGTGTGTTTCGTTTTTTCATTCAGCGTTCAATGACTTGTGTATTGAGGATTAACTGCCCGATTGCAGGTGACAATTACCGTGAAAGTGGTGGTACCACCATCACCACCTCCACCACCGCCACCACCGCCAGTACCACCACCATCACCACCACCACCAACCCCGCCACCACCACCACCACCTCCGCCGCATCGAAACAAATTGTAGTAATGGTGTTAAATAATAATAAATAAAAACAGATTAATAATATTAAAAAAATTAAATAAATAAAAAATAAATAAACAAAAGTTTGTTCGGTTTTGTTTCAGACACTGTTTTCGGGACGAGGGACCTTGGAGGACCCAATTGAAATTTTTGATATTTAAAAAAAAAAGAAATGCAGTAAAAGCAAATGTCATAGTCCAACTGGAGTGTGCCGAGTGAGTTATTCTGTGTGTGTTGTTAAAGAGATTCATCAGTTGTTAAAGAGATTCATCAATCTTCCTCGTTAAGACCCAGCAAATGGATGCGTGTTGAATGGTCTCGGTGAGGCGAGGCGTGGTCATCTTTGTGAGAGTAGAATAACTACAAGCGGGTGTGTCAACACTGTCATATAACACAAAGAGAGAAGTGTTATTTTGGCTGTCAGTCATACTTCACACAAGATAGTCTCTCTGGAGGACAGACTAAGAGAGAGAGGAAGAAAGACAGATACAGAAGAAGAAGAAAAAAAGGCGGATCGTTGCAAAAATATACAGTCATACCTCTCTCTCTCTCTCTCTCTCTCTCTCTCTCTGGGAATGAAAGACAGTCGGATACATCACTTAGACACACTGAGACTGGAAAAAGGAGGGAGTGAAAGAAGGGCAAAAGACTGAAGCGTACACAGTTAGATCAGTCCCCCAACACACACACTAGGCAGTCAAACGTGATCCCTTTTCACCGAGGTTTTTTTTTACTTTATCCCATCAGCCCAACAGAAAAAAATATATATACAAGCGCGCATCGAAACAAACATTTGCAAAATGGTGAAATCACAAAAGAAAAACTCTACCGCCTCCTCCCAACCCAATGTTCAACAGTCAGTTCAGCTATAGGTTGTTTTTTTTTTGGTTTGTTTGTTTTTCAGTCATCTTCCTCCTCAAGGGCGGTTGCGGCGTCTCGCTTCACCCCCCGACCCCGCTGGAGAAGAAGAGGAACTGACGAACCAAGGTCGACCAGGCCGTCGTCGGTTCTTCTTCTTCTTCCTAAAATACTGGTTCACTCAAAAACGAGTAGGTCACCAGCGCGCATGTTAAAAGTAAAAATAAAATAACATAAAATAGTGCGACTCGGACTGTTGGCCCCTGGAGCAAATTTGGGCAACAGGGGTCGCACTCGATATTCAAGAAGTTAAAAGTAATGGC
>CM031627.1:10411931-10471931 GCA_018398815.1 Conus ventricosus
GTAGGGGGGGGAAAGGGAAGAAGGGAGGGGAGGAGGGGTCTTTCTACCTTTGTTTTTTCCGTGTGTGTGTGTGTGTGTGTGTGTGTGTGTGTGTGGGGTGTGTGTGTGTGTGTGCAGGGAGAGAGAGAGAGAGAGAGAGGAGAGAGAGAGGGAGGGGGAGGAGCGAGCGTTGTGATCGAAGCAGAACGTGCATGCAAATTTTAAGAGAGTTGCTTGTGAGTGGAGGGAGGGAACGGATGATGCGGGGTAAAGGGGATCAAGGGAACGATGGCTGGGTGGTTGAGAGGTTTGAAAGTGTGATGGATTCTGGAGTAAAACGGGGTGGGTAAGCTACGGGAAGCGTGTCGGAGAGGGAGGGTGGTCAGAATGCCCTTGAGTGCCCATATTCTCTGCTCTGCTATGTTCGAATTGTGCTTTTTGGGAAAGTTTTTGATTGTAGTACAACTTCAGATTTGCCCTACAAAAATATGACAGGTCTGTAAGTAGTTGTTTCTGTGGTTGGTGTCATTTTTAAACCGTTGAGATGGGGGGGGGGGGGGGGGGGGAGAAAGAAAACAAAATCTTTAACAATTTCATTGAACGCTGCTGCTGCGTCAGCTTGTGGTTAACTTTTATGCTTTTACAGTACACTGGAATGTTGGATGGGTACTG
Source organism: Conus ventricosus (assembly GCA_018398815.1). NCBI lineage: Eukaryota > Metazoa > Mollusca > Gastropoda > Neogastropoda > Conidae > Conus > Conus ventricosus. The sequence goes on from CM031627.1 coordinate 10,412,583, forward strand.
TTCTTCAGCGCTTTAAGTTATTGTCTTTGCCTTGTTTACATACTTTCCTTTGCATTATACAAATCGTTATTTGTGTATGTGTACATTTCTTTTTTTCTTCCACTTGTTTTCTTGCACTGCTTCCCTTTTTGGTCATCCCAGTGCAGATTTGGCATCTTTACGTCATTGTAAAATTTTGGTTTTTGGTTTCTTTCTTCCCCCCCCCCCCCCCCCCCCCCCCCCCCCCCCCCTTGTTCTTACTTCTAAATTATCACCACTGGTGAGAGAAATCTGCATTCAAACTGCTCACACTATGACTTATCTTGTTTTCTTCATCTGTTTCCAATGAGAGAGAACCCGTACCAACCCACAACCCTGGCTTGCTTTTTGCTTTACGTTTTCCTCAGTACTGTCACTTTACATGCCCTTTGGGAAATTCAGTGCACACAGAGCCAGGATAGGCTAATTTCACACAATTTGCTTGACTCTAGTCTGGAAACTTTCCTTTCTTAACAAATCCAACTTCAAAGTATTTCTTATACTGCTGACAGCACGCTGTCTACGAGAAATTCGTCTTAGCTCTTTTGGGTTTCCCAATTTTCTGAATACATCTTAGTGCAGGAACAGTCTCTCTGGAATCGAATATGTACTAACGTCTTACCACGTTCGCAAAGGGAAACGCACTTAGTTTGTAATGACATCTTCCATACACTGCCTTCATTTTATTTTTTTTATGTTAGTCTTTTGGTAATATTGAATCAAATCCAGGGCTAGAAAAAGCAGGGAACTGTGCGTTTACATGTTTATATCAAAAGCTTGAAAAACAACTTGCTTTCTGTCGCAGAATGTAATGATGTGTGACATCATAACACGGTCGAAACTGGTTTTCTGAAACGGATTTAAGCAGTACCATAGACTCCCAAATTTCCCTTCCTCCCGTAAGGCGTGCAGCCCAAAAACGATCCACATGGTGGAGTGGCCATCTACGTTCAAAATTCCCCGTACTGTCAACCACCCCCAGATCTTCAAGTCAATGGTCTAAAAATCGGTCTGGGTGGAAACCAAAGTGGGCCCTTTAAATCAACGGTTCTATTAATTGGATCATGTTATCGCCCGCCGAACTCCCCTGTTAGTTACTGGCAGTAATACGTGGAAAGATAAGAAAAAAAACAACACAATATTGCAGTTTATCAGTTTGGGCGACTTAAAACACAGATTTTTTTGGGAAACCCCATTTTATCACCTTCTAGAATCATTAATCGGTAGTGCTTGTACCAATAGTAACTGAGCCAAGCGTGTAACGGACAGTACGAGCACCTGTTTAGTTTTAAATTAATTACACGGACTCCTCAACTTATTAAGTCGCGGAAGTCTTCCCTTCAGTGTAAAGCGCCCTTTGTTTCCCTGTGCTCGACTGGGATATATCTTAACTAAGCAAACGGTAGGTGAGAGTGCTAGTCTTTTTTCGGAAAGCCTTTTGGCCATAGCTAAACAATGTATACCTGTTAAAAACTGTAGCCATCGCCCGCAGGACGTGCTCTGGATGACTGATGAGATTCGACTTTTGATCGATACGCGCAGACAATTCACCGAATTGCCAAACAGAGCAATCTGCCCAAGATCGGAAAGATTTCGTCGGTTTTGAACTACGTCATTTCAAAAGAAAGAGATAGAAAAACAGAATATTTTAACGAACTTGACAAAAAAAGCTTCGAGTCACAGGGCATAGTGTATTACTTAAACAAAGACATAGCAAACATTTTCAATTCTTTTTTTGTACAACGGTGAAATTAGAAAAAAGTATAACGACATGCTGCCGAACGTTACATTTCTTGATTCTCAACTAGATGAGATTATACTTTCACCAAATGAAGTCGCTGACACATTAAAAAAAAAAGGACAAAACTAAAACGTCTAGTCCAGGTTTTGTTCACAACATTTTGTGAAAAAACTTCAGCTCATGTTACATGCCTTCCTCTCACTATACTGTTTACAGATGTCTTCGTGAGAGTAGAATCCCATCATTATGGAAGATCGCGCATGTGACCCTATACATTTGAAATGGACCAAAAGAACTTTGCAGTAATCATCGGACAATCTATTCACTAAGCTGCGTTGGAAAGGTTCTAGAGAAATGTATACATCGAATATTATTCTTCTCTAACATCCAAATGCCATTCTTACTCTACAATCTGGATTCACCCGGTGGTTCTTCAGTTAATCGTTACTGTCCACTTATAACGAACTCTGCCTTCTTTTGATTCCGGAGTTACCAACAAATTGTATACCTGGGACATTTCAAAAGCATTCGATCGTGTATGGCACAGAGGTCTCTTATTAAAGCTAAAAACACCGTCAGGTTAAGCGGGAAATTGCTAGACTTCCTGAGAGACTACCTGTCCCAAACCCTTCCCAGGCAGAGGTTTATAAAAGGAGAAAAGGTCAACCTTCAGGGCTTTCTGCAGGAGTGCCACCGGGATCCGTATTAGGTCCCTTACCGTTTTCTTGTCTACATTAATGATATAGTACATAAAAATCGTTTCTGTAATTAAGTATTCGCCGACGATACTAGTTTAGCACTTTCTCTGTCTAATCCTGTAATCCGCGTTGATATCTTAAACTCTGACCCGGAAAGATGTCTGAATGGGCAAAACGCTGAAGAACAAGGGCAGAAATGGTAAATATTATTCGAGATCACGAACAAATCTATCCACTGACATTGGTAACATACCCCTGCAGTCGTTAATGCACAACAAACATTTTGGTCTGTTGGTTCAGAATAACTGTTGATGGGACGAACTATCAGAGTACGTAAAGAAGGTTAACATGATGATTGCTTGCCTACAAAACTACACACATAAGATATCAAGGAAAGCATTAAAACCATGTTTACATCATTCATCTTGCCGCCTTGACTACGCTGATATTGTCTGGGACAACGCGTGAGGACAAGCAAACATGCTAGAAAATATTCATTCAGAAGCAACTCCCATCATTATAGGAGGCGTCAAAGACACAAGTCACAAAAAAATTGTACGAAGAATCTGGATTCTGCTCCTTAAAAGAAAGGAGAAAAGACACAAACTAATCAAATTTTATAAAATGGTCAATTGTTTGTGTCCAGAACACTTCTGTAGCCTAGCAACAGATCTGGTAGCAACAAGAAACCCCTATTCACGGCGAAGACCTCTTGAAAGACGTGTGCCTCTACGTAAAACAGAAGTGTACAAAACTCATTTATTCCAACCGCAATTAAACTCTGGAACAACCTCCCAGATAACATGAAATCAACAGAATCTCCTAGTGAATTCAAACGTTTTATTTCACGGAATGACTCAGTTGTACCCTATTATTATTATTATTATTATTATTATTATTATCATCATCATCATTATTATTATGGAGACAGAAACGAGCAGATTCACCATTGCAGACTCCGCCTAGGAATGAGTGGTTTAAATCAAGACTTATTTAACCGTCATTTAAAAGCAGATCTAATTTGTCAATGTGGTACCGATTCAGAAACAGTCGAACGTTTCCTATTGTATTGTCCAAACTGCACTACCATCAGAAGAGACACGATTTCCAATCTTCCACCAATCTACTCGAAGTTGGTATTCTTCTCCGTGGTAAACCACCTCTCCGACGTGAAGATAATGAAGCTATATTCAAAACTGTTCACCGCTTTATTAAACAATCTATATGTTTTTCAAGAACATGTTAATAAAACTTCGCTTTCAGTAAAACGATATAAATGTCTACGGTAATGAATCTTAGAGCAGAACTCTCTCTTTTCTCTAACGTTTCATAAAAGGTTAATAGTGTGTGAGTGGTTGATTCGGATGCATTTTGTTGTCTTTTGTGTTCACTCTTTTCTTTACTACTATTTTTTCTTATTTTTGTTTGATTTTGTACATGTTTATTTTCATGTATATATGCATGTGCAATGTATGTATGTGTGCCTGTAAATACTTATATACATGTATGTATGTGTGCCTGTAAATACTTATATACATGTATACGTGTGGGTATGTATATTTTTGCGTCTCTTATTTAGAATAGCAACTTTAATAGTATCCTGACATTTCCTTTGTCACATGAAAGTAATTAAAAACATTCGAACACATTGTAAGCACAAGCTTGTTGTTGTTCAAATTTTGACATTCATTGTCAAACCATGTGATTGCAAAGCTGAATAAATTTATCTAAACCAACAGCAACGACAAAGAAAAAGAAAGAAAAGAAAAGAAGCAAAGCCAAAAAGCGACGTAAGACAACCACCCTAAACACACCCACACCCACACACACCACACACACACCACACACACACGCACACACACACACGCACACACACGCACACACACAAACACACACACTAAGACACACACACACACACACACACACACACACACACACACACACACACACACACACACACTAATCCTTCATTTACGTTTTGGACAGAATCGTCGGTTGATCCTCCCTCTGTCCACTTGCTGATCCCCTGGTCCTGTGATCTGATGACACCACGAATGAGAAGAACGACGACAGCCGTTGTCACCATGACGACGGACAGCAACTTGAACGCCTGGCAACAAACGTGGGGACAACTCGTTTCAGACCCCCACCGGTAGTCAGCCCAACACTGTTGCACATCAACAGAAGTGAATCAGATATCATTCCAGAACACCGCCAGCCAATCAAACCTTGTTGCACAGCACCACCAGAAGAAGGTCAACGGAAAGCGTATCAGTACAGAAGTGGTCAATCAAACATCGCTTCAGGATACCTGTGGTCAGAGCACCACCATGAGTCAACCAGTTTCAGAACACAAGGTAATGAATTAGCCATCCGTTCAGGACACAGAGATCAGTTAATTAGCCATCCGTTCAGGACAGCAGAGATCAGTTAAACATTGTCTTAGGTCACTATGAGCGATTTAAACATGGTTTCTTGTTTCGTTTGTTGTCCGTTCCTTATTGTTCTTGTTGTTGATGTTGTTCTTGTTGTTGATGTTGTTATTGTTGTTGATGTTGTTCTTGTTGTTGATGTTGTTATTGTTGTCGGTGTTGTTGTTTTTTTTTTACATCAAGGCAGTGACGGAGTCATTCAGAATACTGCCTTCCAGGTGGTGCCGAGTTTAAAAGGTATAATTATGGTCCGAGTGATAAAAAGCTAATGTAATCATGGAGTTGTTCTCCTAGTGTTTCTTCCCTTTCTTTTCCCCGTCCCTCCTCGCTCCCAACCCCCCAGCATCCAACCCCCTCTGAATCACATCCCTCAGTCCGTATGCAACCCCCCAGCATCCAACCCCATCTGAATCACATCCCTCAGTCCGTATGCAACACAACAGCAAAGCAAGTCCTCTTGAAGTCACATTGTTCACAAGTCCTTTCTACTACAGGTCTGCTTTTCTTTTTTCCTGATGAACATCTGTCACATTTGCTGTCTGCCTCCCAAAGAAAACGCGGCTGCTGGGAGAAGACAATGCAAGTTGAAATAATGATGATGACAATAACAATAATAATAATAATGGTAATATGATGATAAGTAGTTTTGAAACAATAAAGACAGGGTCACGACACACTTTTGGTATAACATGACGATAGTAGTTGTATATTGATAGTGGCTGCACTGACAGAAGGGAGAAAAGAGAGGGATTAGAGGACTGTGACACAGCGTGTGAAGAAGGGAGAAAAAGAGGGATTAGAGGACTGTGACACAGCGTGATTGCAGTGGCAACAGTCTTAGTGGCGATGATGATGGTGATGGTAAAAATAATGTTGAAGGTACTAATAACGGCAATGATAATAACAATAATAATGATGATGATAATAATAAGACGCCAAGGGACAAACTGCTCCCTGGCAGATGCCACTGTATAATGGCTACCGGATGTGACATGACAGGACCTCTACAGGAGCGTTCCCATGGGTGTACCAGCCCACATTTCATGACTGCAGAGCCCACCGGCGAAAAAACGCCACCGTCAAGCAACTGCCATGTGCATCCCGCAGCCTCACTCGTTGCTGTTCCGCTGACAGGTGAAGACAGTACAACTCCAGACATGGCCAAGCTTTCGCTACGAGATTTTACGTGCTCTCTGAAGTGACCCCCTGGTCACAGTCTTTCCCGTTGTCAACATGACTTTTTCTGAGGTCAGTGGGTCTTTCCTCGCTGTAACTGGTCCTTTCCCTGATTCGGCCAAAGGCAGACAAGAAAAAGTGACACCCAAAAGGAGCGGGTAGGACTTAGAGAAGTACTAGCCCCAACTGCCGAACAAACCTCTATAATTAGTTACATCGTTTATTTCCCCTTCTAAATAAAAATAGTACGGATTCTTTCCAATCTTCAGGTTAAACTCCAGTGTCGAGTAGATTAATTGAACAATTTAACTAAAAAAATTAAAACAATCATACTGAATGCTCTAAAAAAAAATCCTGAATGTGGCCACCAGGACCGGCAGTTTTACCATTCTTTAAATTTCTTAATAAATAATAACACTTCCTGTCTGTCAAAAGTATTTTCATTATCATTTATCACAATGCCAGTCTCAGTGGACTCTTCATCATCCTTATCCAAAAGATCTTTAAAGGTTAGAACCAGTCCTGTTCCGAAATCTTATGAGCAAACCGTAGTTTCTTTTTGGAAATTTTGTGTACAGTATTCTAATATAACTGCTGACTTTTAACCGAAGACAAAAGATCGTTCAATAGGCAGTCAGTATGCTTTTTTTAAAATGTTTTCTTTTATTAACATTTTCATATTCCCTTCTCCCAATGCAAAACAGTATTTTATCATTTCTATCCATTGTGTTCACAAAAATCTGAATAATCTACGTAGTTTACGTTTGCTGTCGTTCAATAGGCAGTCATTATGTTTATTTTTAATGATTTCTTTTATTAAAATTTTCATTTTCCCTTCCTCCAATGCAAAACAGTATTTTATCATTTCCATCCATTGTGTTCACAAAAATCATGAATAATCTACGGAGTTTACGTTTTGCTACTCTGCATTCTAGATCAAACCAATTCTGTATAAATTTTTATTTGCTGGTATAGTTCAAGCTTGCTCTTTGATAGCTGTATTAAACAAATTCAGAGCTTCGTTTCTTCCACAGAAAAAAAAAAGATTTTCAGAGGCTTTTAACTTTTCTAGAACATTTGACGAATTCATGAATGAAGAAAATGGTTGATTGTAGTCTCTGATTCCAGCAATATTTAACAATAAACTGATTATCATCTACATTAGGAACAAAACTGGTATGTGACTGATCATTTTGCATTTCAATGTGCAACATAAATGATAAGGGATCAGAATTATGTTTTTCCATCACAGTGAGAGTCATCGTTTTACACATGAGTCAAAAAATCTGCAGACGCTAAAAAAAAAAAGTCTTCACATTGTACCTACGTCCGAAATGTATGTGAAACGACCTTTGTGATCGCCATTACATACCCATTTAAAGTAGTCAATCCTAACACAGTGCACATGCTGAAAAGTTTTTCCCATATACATTTAATGCCTTGTCTTAAGAACACCTATCACATTTGCTGTCTGCCCCCTTGAAATTACGACACAGATCATGCTCATCTACAACTCCTGGACAAATATTCGAAATACTTGCATTCATACCTCCACAAAATAGTAATTCAAAGAAGAACAACTTGTTTACAATACAATCTTCCAACATTTCAATACTATTATCAAACCCATTCAGGGTGTAGAAAGTTTTTTTTTGTGGAGGTATTTATGTGCACACAAGTGAGACAGTCTTACCAGAACAAAAAAAAAGTCTTTATCAAACTTAAATAACATGGTATAATCCACCTGGTGCACATACGGCACAAAACCATACAAAGTAATTCTTGAGCACCGTCCCTGTCTTGTAAATTTCACACCCTGTTTTGCAAGTAATTCGGTCTTGAAAAAGGTTTGACTGAAACGACTCTGCAAACGTTTCTATCAAACAAGAGAGATCAAAGCAAGAAATAAACTCGATAAATCTGTATCATCTAATTTTGTGAAATAATCCACATATATTCAAATGAGGATATGATACACTATTTACGAGTTTGTTAATACTTTTTATGCCACGTGTCTTTTGATTAAAACATGGCTAAATTAATTTCCCTCGTTGGGCGAACTACTGTCATCTTGCACACAACACACATTTTCAGCATCATGATTATTTACCTCGATGTGAAAGAAGTGTGTGTGTGTGTGTGTGTGTGTGTGTGTGTGTGTGGTGTGGTGTGGTGTGGTGTGGTGTGGTGGGGTTTGTGGTGTGGTGTGGTGTGGTGTGGTGTGGTGTGGTGTGGTGTGGTGTGGTGTGTGTTCTTGTGTTGTGTTGTGTTGTGTTGTGTTGTGTTGTGTTGTGTTGTGTTGTGTGTGTGTGTGTGTGTATGTGTATGTGTGTGTGTGTGTGTGTGCGTGTGTGTGTGTGGTGTGTGCGTGTGTGTGTGTGTGTGTGTGTGTGTGTGTGTGTGTGTGTGTGTGTGTGAAATCCATGCAGACAGTCGAACCTTTCGTTTTATCCAAATGTCTAGTCACTGTCATGTCTTGTTCAGTTGTAGTCGCGGAATTGATTTTAGTCTTAGGGTCATTTCAGGCGTTAAATCAGTTCTGGTTGTAGATTTAGACTCTGACGCTGAACCTCTATTGACATACTGAAAATTTCATTTGCTATCACACAACTATTGTCACTTTTCCCATTTATCAAGTCAGGAAACATTAATAATCCCATTCAGAATTAGAAAGTCATAGCCACTGTTTTTTTTCTTCATCTACACTGTCACATTCGACCCTATTGTTTATTTCATCAACATATATACTCTCACAACAACACTCATCCGCACGATCACATATTTTCTCTCTAAAACACCCTTTCTCTCTAAACACTTTGCAGAGCTTCTAACTTGTCAAGTTTCACATCAGATAACGGAAAATCGCTTTGTACAATCGAAGAGGCATCACTCAAAACATGACGGTCAAAAATCGAATCCCTATTCAGGCTGACCCATGGGCTGACTGTGTGTCGGTGTGTGCTGACACGTTTAGGCCTACGTCCACGCCAAATGGCAGTGACGACCTTCAGGGGATGTTCCTCGCCTGTCTGCTCCACGTCAGCATCCTTCACTGCCCCGGCACTCTGTGCGGCGATGGCTTCATTTCGCCTCCCTCTGATTCTGATAACAGAAAGTTCAGCTTATCCGTAATCTCATCGTGTACCAACGCCTCACATTCTTCCAAGACTCGCCGTCTTTATGAGGAATACCATGGATTATGATGTTCTTTACTCTTCGACCTGCCTTACAGGTCGTCGACTTCCAGTCCAAAGATTCCACCCTAGCAAAGAGTCTGGTGTCTCTTAACTTCACCTGTCATTGTCTTTGAAGAAGGCAGACATTTCCTGTTTTACACCAGTCATTTCGCCCTGGAGATCAGCACACATTTTTTTTTCCACGTCTTTCATGTCCTCACTCAGTCGATCAAATCTTCAGGTTAAAATCATTCAAAATGGCCACACCATCCTTCAGACACTGATCGGACGGAAACGCAGGAGCAGAACCCGGTCCTTGGCCACTGTCTCTGCGGGTATTTCCTGCGCTGTCTAGGCGACTTGCCGCTTGTTGTCAGTCTTAGCAGAGCCAGGTCCTGGATTCAGCTCTACGTCACCACACCGTTGGAGCAAACGTCCGTGGCAAAAGAGAGATAGCAACAGTCCAAGAGTGACACCTGTCCATTTGCGACCTCATCTTCAACACCTACATTCCCATGGCGGACTTAAATTTCATCTGTTTTGACATAAATCCCGCGCATGCATGAGCAAATTTTACCGTACGCATACTTGAATGTCAGCGATGTAGATGGCATACTCCCTCACAACAGACACTGCCAGCTGTCAAGACACAATACTGCCCATAACAAGGGGGTAAAAACAACAACAAAGGCACAGAGCTAAGAAAAGAAAACAAAAAACGTACCACTAAACTTCATGTAGGCCTACCTCTGGAGTCCACCCCCCCCCCCCCCCCCCCCCCCATCCCTGCCCCCGACAGAGAAAGAGAGAAAGAGAGAGAGAGAGAGAGAGAGAGGGGAGAGAGAGAGAGAGAATGTGTGCGAGTGTACGTACGCCTGCAAATATGCGCGCATGCGCGTATGTTAACGTGTATGCACGCGTGCGTTTGTGCTTGCATGAGGGGATACGAATGGGACTGTGTGTGCACAGACATGGTTGTATATGTGGGCGCATGCACCACGTCAGTATCATATGCGTATAACAGTCGATGAAGAGTGCAATACTTACGTCAGTGTGACCCATTCCACGAAATACGTAACGCATCATTTTTTTGTCCTGTTGAAAACAATTAAGAAATTATGTATTACTTCGATTAAAAAAAAAGAAGAAGAAAACATACGATTACAACCACAAAAAAAAGAAAGAAAGAAAGAAATACCTTGTTTATTGAAACAAAGAACAAAACAAAAAAGAGAAGGGGGGGGGGGGGGGCACCTCAACTCACTTCTCTCCCTCAGCACGTACGTGCTAGCTGTGTGCATGCGTGTGCGCGCGCGCGCGCGCGCGCGCGCGCGCGCGCGTGTGTGTGTGTGTGTGCGTGTGTGTGTGTGTGTGTGTGTGTGCTATGTGTGTGCGTGCGTGCGTGCGTGCGTGTGTGTGTGTGTGTGAACATCGCACCTGTGGGATCGGTATGTATAGTTAGGCGGTGAGGTGAGCTGTGTGTTTAGTTGTTGCCTCGAGGAAAAATGAGAGGAAGAAGGGGCATGAGGGGGAATGACAGGAACGGAATAGTACGCAGTCATGGGAGGAGAAAACACAGCAAGTTGAAAAAAACACGTGAAAAATATCATGACTGAAACACACACACACACACACCACACACACACACACTGACTGAAACTAGTTTATTGTCATAGTTGTATTGGCATTCAAGAAAACGTTATGAACAGAATGTCAAAATTTTTCATTTAAAAGTAAACGAATTTTACACACACACACACACACACACACACACACACCCCACACAAAACCAAACACACAAAATCATACACTAGCGCGCGCACACAACACACACACACACACACACACACACACACATGGAAAGAAAGGACATTAAAGAAGTTAATTAAAAAGAAAAGAAAAAAAGAAAAGAAGAAAAGGGGAATGTTGCCCATTATATACACTCTTGTATCCCCTTGCACCTTTGTCACTATTTTCTCTCTCCCTCTAAGTGTTGTCCTCCTTTGAGTCCTATGTCACTATCTCTCTCTCCCTCTAAGTGTTGTCCTCCTTTGAGTCCTATGTCACTATCTCTCTCTCCCTCTAAGTGTGTCCTCCTTTGAGTCCTATGTCACTATCTCTCTCTCCCTCTAAGTGTTGTCCTCCTTTGAGTCCTATGTCACTATCTCTCTCTCCCTCTAAGTGTTGTCCTCCTTTGAGTCCTATGTCACTATCTCTCTCTCCCTCTAAGTGTTGTCCTCCTTTGAGTCCTATGCCACTATCTCTCTCTCCCTCTAAGTGTTGTCCTCCTTTGAGTCCTATCCTTACTTTCATCCTCCGTTTGCAACAACTCTTCAAACATCAAAGCAATACCCGGAATATTTCTACACTCACAGACACACAACACACATACTATGGGTCATATATACTGATATTCAGCAACTCAATTCTAATGCGTACACGCGCGCGCATTTTACACATGTATACACGCACACACAACACATATGCGTATGCGCAAGTACAACACCCCACACACACACACACACTCACACATGTACCTGGGATTCGTTGTATCTTCCCGTTTTTAAACAAACCTTTCCCAAAGGGGTCCCCCCAAAAAGTCCGTGACGCTTTCGCTGGTTTCATATTCTTCCATTCCCCGAAGCGCACACCAACGCGCACCACACGCAAACAAGCACGATTATTCGCGCCTAAACAAACCCAGGGCAAAAAATAAAGTATTCATTCCATGCGGAAAAATTTGAGGTGTTCGCGATAATTTCATTTTTCCGGGTGAATTTACCTTTTTTGCACGTGAATACGCAACAAGCAACGGTGTTTTAAACAGGACCCCACGCTCCGGCCACGTTAGAAGCACTTGTGATGGCCGTGTTGTTTTGCGGTGTGTTGTTGTGTTGTGTGGTTTCTTTCCGCGAAACTTGTTGGGGGTTTTTGAACAGTCACTGCATCGTAGTAAATGCCCATGTCAAATGTAGGCTTTCAGGAACGTCTGCTATCAGCCGTCGATGATGTTAACGATGGGTTAGGTCTGTGGCTCGGCCCCCGGCTGCATGTAAAAGGCACAGCCTTTCACCACCCACTGGACCCGGGGGCGAACCGAGTCTGCAGAGTACAGCTTCGGGAAGGGGGTCCCAGGGGCCCTTCCCCCTCTGCTTGCTTAGATCGGGGTTTGAAAAATCGTTTTTTTCTCTTTTTTTTTTCCCCCCCTAATATTCACTTTTGTAGCTAAAAACAGTGTTGCAAACTAAAAAGGTGTTCTGTTATTTTGAGGCTTTGTCCCTAAAGAGGGGACCCCAATGGGGTAAGGATATCTCTCTGGGCCCTGGAACAGCTTAAGCTGGTTTAGGCAGAAAATAAGGCGTTCAGTCACAAATAACATTTTGTGGGGTTCACTTTACTCGAAAGTAAAACGTGCACCGAGTAAAACCCCTACACATTTACACAATTGGGCCTCAATTTTCATGTGAAGACCGTTATTTGCCGGATTTGGGGGGGTTAGGGAATTCTCATCCCCAAAAACGGAGCAAGAGGGACGGAGACGGAATCACGACAGTGCCTGGGGGCGAATCATATGCAGGGATGTCGGTGATGGCATCGCGAATCGAGGGGCCCCTATTAAACCTACGGGGATGACAAAAAAGCACGATTTTTGCATCGTGATGTGCAATCAGTTTTAAAAAATTTTTTTTTAAAAAATGAAAAACTGTGAAATTGGTATGCCGCCCCTCAAAAAGGGTAAAGGCGGTGCTTGATTCCAAAGAAATGGACTTTTTTTTGCAAGTACCGAAGATACAGATGCGGTCGCCCCCATCATGCGACCGAAGTGGTTTCCCTTTTCCGGTACAGTCCATGCAAAACAGATCACAACTCCCTTTTTTGTAAGGCGGGAAAGTTTCTTTCTGCCGTTAAAGGTTCTTGCGACAAAAAAATTTAAATTTTTTTTTTTTCATTATAAAATCTTTCATCTTAAATCATAAAAAATTTTCTTAATTACGAATTGTGTGCAAGTTAATTTTTCTTTTTTAAACTTTAAATTTTATAATGCTAAACCGGTAAGGGGTGTCTGACTAATGTAAATCATGCCCCGGTTTTTCACCGTGTTTTTTGTTTTGGGCCTTTGTGCCCGGGTCTTTCACCAGTGTCAATTTTTTTCCCTTTTCCCCTTTTCCCTGGCCCCGGGTTTCTTTCACCAGGTTCTTTTTGTTTTACAACGTTCGATGGGGCTGGGGCTTTTTTGGGGGCCCCGTGCAGATCTTTGGGAAAGGGTTTAGTCCCGGGGGTGTAGGTGTTCCTGGCCCCCGTTGTGTTGGGTAAGGGTTTGGAGTGGAGTTCTCCTTTGGTCCCGTCTTTGGGAGTTGGGTAGGAGGCACTCTCTTCCAGGATGGGGGCGACTGAAAGGGAGGTATTTGTGTGGGCGGACTGGGGGCTGGTGGTGGGCTTCCTGGTCATCCGGTTTTGCGTGGGGAGGCCACGCAGATGTTTCGTAACCACAGATCTTGGACCCTCATGGCGTTGGATGACTGTCCCTTCTTTCTTCGGGGCCGGGACCAGACTGTCACCAGGTGACGGTTTTCGGGGGGTGACGACCTGTGTCTTTGTGTACCCAGTTGTAATCTTCCAGGGTACCTCTCCCCCTCTTTTCACCGTCGAAATTGAGGTTGGGGCAAGGGAGGTTGGGAGGCATGGGCTCTGGTTTGGTCGCATCCCATGTTAACTGGCGGGGGAAAAAATTGGGTAAGGGGGATTCCTATACTTTTGGAGGCCCCAAGGTATCATCATGGTTTTCTTGTGAGACCTTTGAGGGTTTTGAACGGCGTTTCACCTCCCCCATTAGACGGGGATAGTGGGGTATGTGACGTGGTCAAAACCCCCCCGGGGACTGTGAAAAAGGATTTGAAGTTTTTTTGAGTGAACTGCCCCCCGTTGCTGTCACGACAATGTCTGGGTGCGGGGCGACTGGATCTTTTTCTTTCTTGTTTTGTTTTGCTTTTGGGAATCTACTAAAAAGGGCCCTTTTCGATGTCTTGGAGTAGTGTAAATGGCAAGCAGAAAGAGCTTGCAGTTTGTCAAAAAATCTGCAGCATCCTGGCCCAAGGTTCTGGAAATGGGTCCCCTTCTTTTTTTCCACCCTACCTTTTTCGTGTTTGGTGACTCCGGACAGGTCTTCACCCCTGGTCGTCTTGGAGGGCAGGCCACCACACTGAGTTGGCACATTTCCTTTGTTTTGTTGACCCCTTGATCCCCATCATGGAGGTCCGAAGGACACTTGTGCATGATGAGGGGGATGACGGCCTTTTCCCCGGGGAGTGGAACCACATGTCAACATGTGCCTTTCATTGAAGAGGTTTTGGGGGACGATTTGGGTAGTTTTATTGGCCCCCAGTCTGAAAAAGTGCAGGGACCACAGCAGGATATTTTCCTCTGTATTTGACCTGTTTTCTTCCAGTCTTCGTCCTGATGGCATGGTAAAAGACAAAAATTGGTAGCTTTACAGGGCCTGTCGGGGTTGTTGTCCTTAGTGTTGCGTTGGAAAGGAGCTCTTGACAAGGCATTGCAGATAAAGGCCCCTTGCCCGGGGAAGGGGGAGATCTCGAAGAAAACCCGCACTTTCCCTTCGAAATGCTGATGCGTTTGGGCAGTTCTAAATCATTTTGGAGAGAAAAAGGGGTAAAAGGGGCTTGTGGCCCGTCTGATCGGAAGAACCCTTCCAAGGGCGGTCAGACCAGTGTTAAAACTCCGGAACGCCAATGCCCTTTCGTTGGGAAAATCCCGTGCTCTGTGGCCTTCTGAGGACTGCTAGGGATGGATAAAGTGCCATTGTCCGGGTTGGGGAAAAGGGACACCCCCAGTCCGAGCTGTTGAGTAGTGAAAACTTCTCACGCTTGGGCGTATAGAGCAAGAGCCAGGGGTGACGAAGTTTTGTTCAGGGTTTTGAAGGTTTTTGCTATCGGCCCCCAAGCCATGCTCTTTTCGTTCGGAGTAAGTCCCTGGGGTTTGGGTTTTTCTCGCCATTGGGTACAAACTTCTGAGGGGTTGCCCATCCCAGGAATCTTCATTTCTGTAATTTTTGGGTTCCCCTTCAATCAGCGATCCCTTGGTTTTTTGGGGATCCCTCTTACCCCATCTCCCGGATCACTTTTCCAAGTATTCGGGGGGGAGGAAAATTCAAATTTATCCAAGTTGGGGTTCGGCTTTGTGACAATCGGTCAAGAATTCCCTTCAGCTTTGCATCGGGGCTACTTTGCTTTCCCAAAACAAGGGTCATCTTGTGACACGACCCCCCTAAAAGCCCTTGAGTTTTTTGGGCCCTTTTTTTTCGAAAATATTCGGGCGTAAAAGAGATTTGTGGGGAAGGCTTTAAAACTGGCGCCAAAAAGGGAGTAATAAAAGTTGTAAGTTTGGCTCTTTCGCCAGTTTGTTTTGGTTAAACCGAGTTTGCATCAATTTTGGAAAAAACTTTGCCAGGGCGATTTTTTCAGGTTTCCCCCACCAAAGGCTGGCGTGATTTTCTTTTACACTTGTGTCAGTTCGCAGGTCCCCCATTCTGACGTCCCCATTTGGTTTGGGACGAAACGATTGGGGGCCCACCGCTGTTGGTTCTTACGGTTCAATGACATTGTGCTGCCATTTCCAATTTGCTTCCCTTTTCCAACAAGGGAGGGAATTTCTTGGTACGGTCTGAAAAAATTTTTGGCTTTGCCCTTGACTAAATTGTTGTTCATTTTCGGTTACGTCTTCCAAAGAGTTGTGGATATTTCTTTTCCCCAATCTTCTTTGGCCAAAACTTCGGAGGAGGCTGTTTCCCACTTTGGCGTGTTGGTGCTTTGTTTTTGTTTGGGCATAGTGGGGATCGCACGCAGGTGAATGCACCAGGAATGTCAGGTCCCCCCGTTTTGGATTGCGGCATACCAAGCGAAATTTGGGTTTTCCCCAATGAAACTTTTACTTATGTGGGGTTTTTCCCGTGAAAAAAGCTTGATGAAGGCGAAACCTTGTTTAAAAGGGGCGGTCCCGGTCCCAAAGAAAATGTTCCCCGGGATCAATTGGGGTGGTGGTTAAAAATTTGTCGTACTTCGCGGGGACGGTTGCTTTAGTCATTTTGGTTTCCCCTTTTGGGGGGGAGTTTCTCCGCATTTTGGGTTGTTTGGGGAGGTAGGGGAAAAAATTTTAAATGATTTGGGGCCCCCTTTGGGGCCAAGGGGGGAAACCTTTGGGGGTTGGGGGCGGGGTTGGGCGGGGGGGGGGGGGGGTATTTTTTTGAGCCGGGGGGGGGGGGTCTGGTGTCCTTACGATGACAGCTTCCCATGGCGTGGGTTTCTTTTACTTTTCCATTTTGACCCCATGTAGGGATCCCGACACTCAAAGGAAAAGGCGGTGTTTTTTCCAAAATTTGGGGCTTTATTTGAAAGTACAAAAAGAACAGTTTTGTTTTGCCCCCATCATGCAGAGCCGAAGGGGTAATTTTCCCGGTACAGCCCATGCTTAAAACAGCATAACCCCAAAGACGGTTAGACCCCTCGTTTTTTTGTTGTTGTTTTTGGTTGGCCATCTCCAAGGGGGCGAAAACCAAACACAGATGAAAAAAAGGCATCATTCCCTTGAAAGGCCAAAGTTTTCCCCGTACCCCCTTACCATATCACCCTTTTTCTCGCATTGCTTAAAAGTTAGGGGCAAAGGGATTGAACAGGTGTCGGTGAATGCCGTGAGATCGATGGTGTTTCGCTATTAAGCCCCAAAGGCGATGGTGAATTTTTATTTTAAAAAAAAAGCGAATTTTTCTAACCAGAATGATAATAAAATCTAAAGGTATATAAAACGATTTGCGTCCCCAAAAAAAAAAGAAAAATTTTTGCATCAGACACCTGTATTAGTGAAAATGACATTTTTCCCCCCGCGTTCGTCAGCTATAAAATGACTAAATCAAAGCAAAAGTAATTTTAATTTAGTCAGTTTTACAGAATGAAGGACCCCCCAAAAAAAAACCCCGAGGGGTGGGGATGTTTCCCCCAAAAAATAATGGATTAAACCACATCTGATACAAAAAAAAAAATAAAACGATATTGAACACTCATCAAAAACAATCACGTTGGAACGCTATCTACAACTACAGAAGAAAAAAAGAACTGCGGGGAGGGTAACGAAACAAAGTTATCAGGCGTAGGAAAGTTGTGCCCCTCAAAAAGAGAATGTTTAATGTAAAAAAAAAAAAAAAGGAAGAGAATTGCGGGTTTGAGCTACGTAAATAAAGATTTTTCCCTCCCTTCGAACCCTATGTTTTTCCCCACCCACTCTTCGCGTTTTTAAGAACTTTTGGTAGTTTTTTTTGGTGAAGGCTTGTGTTTTTTTCTCAACCCTTTACAGCTGAAATTTTGGTTGTTTTTTTCCCCGAACAGAAGTAGGGTTTTTTAACAGAGCCCCCAAAAAAAAAATCCCTTATTCGACTTTGAAAAACCGGGTGTCCGTTTGTATTTTGTGGCAGGGCGAGGCCCCCGGGCACTGTTTGGGGCCCACGCGCGCCCTTTTGTAACCAATTTTAAAAGCGAAGCGGTCGTTTACAAGCTTGACTCGGGGAAAACCCTGATTGTACTCAACGAAAAACTGCTGTGCAGGGGGGCTACGACTTTGGGCCAAACCTTGACGACTGATGCCATGTACAGGAATCCCTTCATCTCCAAAAGTTGAAAATTGATCTGTTGAAAAATTTGTCAAACAATATAATAAAACTGCAACATTTTCCCAAATTTGCATATTGGGGACGAAATAACCAATTTGGATCGGAGGTTTCCCGTTGATCTTTTTTTTTGCTCATTTCCACTTTAAACCCCCCACCCCGGCGTTTTTGAAACCCCCCTTCTTGACGAGTTTGGGGCTTATCCAGGTGCAAATGAATGCTCGGTGTTTGGCATGTTAGTAGCTTTTACCCATAGGCCTTTACCTGCAAATTTTAAAGTTTTCAGCCAAATAGTCGCAAAGAATCCCTTTTCCCCTGTTTGCGGGGGTCAGACACCGTTCACCAAATTCCTTGAAACGGGTTGGGGTGAAACCCAAGACTAATTGTTTTTGTTCACAACAAGAATGTTCCAATACCCTTTAGAAAGGGTACACAACAACGTTTTTTGGAAAATAGTCCCCACCAAAGTGCGTGGTTTTACTGAGTGGTTGTTTTTTCGTGTCAACATGTACGTCCTATGTGTTTTACCCAAAAAAAGGCTTTTTTTAATGGGTTGCGTTCAGAAAAAGTTTTTTTAGATGGGGGTATAGATATCACATTCAATAAAACCCCAAAAGTTGATCGTGTTTACAGCCCCCAAAAAACTTCTTGCGCAATGGGTGATATGCCCCTGAAACGGTTTTGGGTGGAAAACAGTTTGTCAAAGCGTTTTATCCCGGGTTCTGTTTTTTTGTTTTTGCCATTCACATCCCACATTTCTACTACATCCTCGCCATCATACGGAGAAAAAGTTTTGGAAAGTTTTGTGTTTTTTCTCTGGTTCGTCAGAGGTTTGTCGTTGAAGGGGTGGGTTTTGTTTGTCGAGTGAGCTCAAGTCTTTACCCTGAAACAGACACCGGAAATGGGTTGATAGTGTGTTTTTTGGGATCCCCCATCCTCGGATACTTTTGTCAAACTGTGTTTTTGTTGTTGTACTTTTGTTGGATATGAATGTTGTTTGTTGGGGTTTAGCCCCGCTAACCATTTTCCGCGCTTGTACCATAAGTCGTTTTTTTTCCGCCCGAAAGCCTGTCTCCATCTTCTGTCGTGGGGTGTTGTGTGGGGAGGGTTTTGATAGCCCGAGGTCAGGCCATTGGCGTAATCCCTGCACCAATGGCGGTTTGTCTGCCCCCCCATGAAAAAAGGTCTTTCTTGTTTTATGGATCTGGGAAAATGAGGAAGGCCCCGACAATGTTGTTACGCGCGGTGTGATGTTTTTTGGTTCGCTGAAAAGAGAAAAGCATCGGGGGTAGTGCTGAAACAAATATTTAAAGTATACCCCGGAACGAGACGCGTCTTTTTGGGAAATTGATACCCAAACGTGAATAAGATTAATTGAGCTTGAAAAGCTGTAGAAAGGGGGACCCTCTTTGTTGTTGTACAACAAGAAAAACCTTTTAAGTGGGCTTGGTTTTGTTCCCCCCCTTTTGACAGAAACATTGTTGTCCGTGATTTTTGTTTTTTGAGTCGGGTAAAAAAGCGAGTTGGTGGGGGGAAACGTGTCGTTCAGTTTTTTTCCCCAAATTGTCATGTACCGTAACAAAATACCCCTTTGGTTCCCGTACTCCAAAAAAATCGAGAATTTGAATAATGTAAAGGGGCCAAAAAATTTGCAATGTCAAAAACTTGAGCTTGTGGGGCAAACACAGTATTGGTTGCTTTTTTAACTACTTAAAAGCTCAAAATTTGGGAGGTCTTGATTTTTTGGAGCCAACTATCTTTATTGTCAAAATCCTCATCATCAACATCATTTTTCCCCGATCAAACCCTGGGGGTTTTGATGACGTCTTCGCGGTTTTTAAACCCGAATCAAAAGGTTTGATGATGTTTAGGTCATGTTGGAAGAATTGAACATACCCGGGGTTTTAGCAGATAGTCATTAATTTTCTTTAGCGTTTTTTCGGGAAGTGACGCATGCTTTGTAGGTCGCATGGCTTGCGTGGTTTTTAAGAAGCATCAAAAGTTTGAACCCTTCGAAAAGGAAAGAAGGAGGGCAATAAAAGGGTTCTGAAACGCGCTGTAGTAGTTACATGGGGATTGACCGTTGCTGTGGGTCACCGTCACTAACGAAAACCCCGCGCTTAAACCGGTTTTATTAGAAGCGCCGAACCCGGGGGAAGCGGAAGTTTGGGGCCGTGTTTGTCGTGCTAAGGGGTGCTTGTTTGTTTTTGGTAGACTTTGTCTAAAAAAAAAGCCTCAAAGTCAAAGGCCCTATAAGGAAACAAAAATCGGGTCACGGAAATACCGTACCCACAGGTTCTTTTAAAAAAGATTCTGGAGGTGATATACCCCCCTTTGTACGTGTGTTTGGGGCTGACCCCTTGACCGTGCTTTTGTGTTTCTTTTGTGTCCTTACCGTGGGCCCGAGTTTTTGGCTTTGGAGCAAGCCAGAGGTGTCCTAACTTGTCAAAATCAATGATATGCATAAAATGTTGTTTGTACTGTAACACCATTGGTGGGTTTTTAGTCACTGCGGTAAACCGGGGCAAGAAAAGCGGGACTGCTTTTTCATTTGAAACAACTAATTGACCCGAAGGGTTTTCAACCCACTCGCTTGAAGGGTGACGCGGGGAAAATGACGGGGGGTAAACGCCCGCCCCCTGGTAAAAAAGCTTTTTTTGACTTTTTGGGGAGAGTGTAAAGAGCACCTCGGGAAGAGGGCCCAAGAAAAAAACAAAAGCCCCCTCTTTGTAAAAGAAACCGTGGTTTTCGTCTTTTTGAAAAGTGTGTAGAAAAAGGGTTGTTGGCATGAAAGCGGGCAAACTATGAAACCACCCCGAGGAAAATGGGTAGATGATACACGTAAAATGAGTAACCGATCGTTGGAAGGTTTCGAAGAGTTTTGGGGGGTTCTTTTTGAAGTGTTCCAAAATGTATGACATTTAAGCTGAAAGAAACTAAAAATCCTGTTTTAGTTGATGGCGGGTTTCTCCAGGGCGCTTGGTTGTTAGAGATGCTGAAAAAAAGGAAAATTCCCTTCTTTGGGGTTTTTTTGGAAAAAAAGGGTGAGAAAATTTTATTTTGACCGTGGTTTTGTTCATGAAAAAGATTAAAAAAGTGGGCATCCCCCCTTGGACCCCCCCGAAGAAGGGTCCCAAAACAAATTATAACAGACTGAAATTTTTCCCCGGGGGGCTTATGAGTTTTTGATGCTTTTCCAAAGCTTTTGTGATCTCTTTTATTCAGGAGATAAAAAGGTCTAACAGCCCTTTTTCATTCGGTGTTGTTTAAAAATTTTGGGGGAGAGTAAAACCACGTGCCCCACTCGCGCGTTTTTCGCTTTTTTTATCGGAGCTGAACCCATCTGTGTTGACGTTGACGGCGGTGTTTATTGTCCCCTGTCGGAGTTTTTGAGGTGTTTTCGCAGTAACCCTTTTCGTGCAAAACCTCGTTGCACACGGACAGGCATGGTTAATTTGTCCCCTTTATGATGACTCCCACATAGGGTACGGTTTTAAAATGCGGGGGAAAAACTTTCCGCAAAAGTACAGGGGAACGCAAAACTCCCTTTTTTTGTTTTGGGTTTTTTTGTGCTGCATAGTTGTCTTTCGACAAACTCAGTGGCTTCTGGGGGAAATGGCGGGGGGTGACCTTTTTTTTTTTTTGGAAAAAAAAAAAAAAACTTTGCAAAAAAATACCATACATTGATCAATTTAGAAGAAAAATCCCAAAAGCAGCGTTAAGATCAAACCGCTACATTTCAGTAATGAGAGGTATGGGTGTGTCCTAATTTTGGTTTTTTGAAAGAAAGTGTGTGTGTTTGTTTTTTCATTTTGCGTTCAAGACTTGTTATTGAGGATTAGCCCATGCAGGGACTTACGTGAAAGTGGGGGTACCCCATCACCCACCCCCACACCGCCCCCACCGCCCAACCCCCACCAACCACCACCCCCAACCCCCCCACCCCCACCCCTCCGCCGCATCAAAACAAAATTTTAGTAATGGTTTAAATAATTAATAAAAAGATTAAAAATATTAAAAAAATTTAAATAAAAAAAAATAAATAAAAAAAAGTTTGTTTGACGTTTGTTCAGACACTGTTTCGGGACGAGGGATCCTTGGATGGACCCAATTGAAATGTTTGGGGGATAGTAAAAAAAAAAAGAAAATGCAGTTAAACAGCAAATGCAAAAAGTCGCGAACTGGAGTGTGCCGAAGTGAGTATATCTGTTGTGTGTGTTGTAAAGATATTCATCCGTTGTTAATAGAGAGATTATCAATATCTTCGCTCGTTAAGAAACCAGCAAATGAAGCGTGTTGAAACAGGTCCTCGTGAGGCGAAGCGTATCGTCATCTATTGTGAGAGTAGAATATACTACAAACGCGGGTGTTCAACACGTCATATAACACAAAGAGAGAAGTGTTTATTTTGGCCTAGTTGTCCAATCATACTTCACACAAGATAGTCTCTCTGGAAGGACAGACTAAGAAGAGAGGAAAAGTACAGATACAGAAGAAAGAAGAAAAAAAGTGAAAAAATCGTGTGCAAAAATAATACAGTCATACCTCTCATCCATCTCTCTCATCCACAGCTCAAACTCTTCGCATCTCCTCTCGTTTTGCTGCGTGTCTCGTCTCTCATCTGGAATTGAAGGACAGTCGATACATCACGTTAGACACACTCGAACGTAAAAAGGGAGAGGTGAAAAAGAATGCAAAAGACTGAAGGCGTACACAGTCAGATCAGTCACCCAACACACACACTACGGGCATGGTCAAACCGTGATCCCAAATTTCGACCGAAGTTTTTTTTTTACTTATCCCATCTAGCCCAACAGAAAAAATATATATACAAGCGCGCATCGAAACAAATCATTATTCAAAATGGTGAAATCACAAAAAATCTCTACCCGCCTCCCTCCCAACCCAAATGTTCAACAGTCATGTTCAGGCATAGTTGTTTTGGTTTATTTGGGGGGGGGTGTGTTCGAGTCCATCTTCCTCCTCAAGGTGGCGTTATGCGCGTCTAAGATACCCCGACTCGCCCTGGAGAAGAAGAGAACTGACGAACAAGGTCACGCATAGAGCCGTCGTCGTTCTATCTTCTTCTTCCTAAAATACTGTTCGACTCTTAAAAACGATAGGTCACCAGCGCCTATGGATAAGTAAAAATAAATAAAGACATAAAATATTGGCGACTAAAACTCGACTTGCCCCTGGAGCTATAAATTTGCACAGGGTCGCACATCGATATTCAAGTAAGTTAAAAGTAAGCCTAATTCAGGGCTCAGATAACAGTAAAATACTGGGAAGTTAAAATGAAAAATCTCAATATCAGATCTGCAAGAACTAGTCTATCAATTTGTTTTTTAAATGAACTGCATGTGCAATCTTGATGGCACCCCAGAGTCCTCACCGAGTAGTAACATGAACTAGAGATAAATGCAGATGTAAGTGCGACAATATTTGATGGCAGTAAGGTAGTAATCATTGACCGCCACTCCGTGTGCTAACTAACTTTTATCAAACTTAGTTGTTCATTGGAATATCCAATTATTTAGGCTCTGGCCTTGAAGAAGATGGTTATAGTTTTGATAAAAAGCTCTCTCTCTAAGTTTCCATTCTAATTTCGCTCATGTTCTTCTCTGTAGTATTCTCCATTTCTCTGATTGGTTCCTCTGTTACGGACCGTGCTGGGCGCGCTTCTGGATCTTCGAGTCATCAACACCTTTAGATGGTAAGAGGATCCGCCAAAGCGAGCAAACCATATTCCATACTGGTCTATACCATGTTTGTAGGGGCAGTTCGTCATATAACCTTTTGGGGGGCATCATTGATATTCCTGTATAAGAAAGCTAAGATGTTATTTGTTTACTTACATACTAAAATGTAATTTCTTTCCATTTGAAGACACTTCTATATTCATACAAGCCTGACAATATTTTGCACTTTTGCGTAAGATATATTGATGCATAAATATATCACTTGCACGGATCGCTAGAGGCCAGACGGAAAAAACCATAAACCTCCCACAACTAATCGCCACTAAACAGATAACACCAACATAAGAACTGACAAGAAAAAGGCAATTTATATATTCGCCAACGAAAACATTAATTGAGCGAACCTTCTATGAATAACCAGTCATAGACCTGGTCAAAGCTGAGCACACACAAGTCCTATCCAGGTGCACCACCATAATTATTTTTTAACCTTATTTAGCTAGCAGTGTTCAGAGGTTCCTCAGGCAGCTAACAGTATATAACACATAACATAATAGAATATGCAATCATTTTACATGACGCACAAACAATAATTTCCAAAAGACAAACCATCAGCAACAAGACCAAGCAACCAAACTGTACGCAACTTCATTGCCCTATGCAGTCATACCCTTTTTTAAGCAACAGCCATCCGTCATCATCACACCAGAACCTCAATACCAATGTCTCCAGGTGTTTCAATGTCACAAAAAAAAAACTCAACACAAACACACCCTCAAAAATATCCATGCCACATAACGACGTTGACAGTCCAATCGACGATAGGCGGACAGCTCCTATGAATCTTCTAAAAGACAAAATGACAGTTACATGACGACAGCGGCTTTCACAACATCATGATCTCAGCAACCGCCACAGTCACGGTGAATAAACACACGCGCTCAGCTAGCAACGGCACACGCCACAACCCCACAAGCAACAGCGAACGACCTAGAAACGGTGGCCAGCAACGTGACACAGCTCTACCGGCGCAAGCACAACACGACACCAGTACAACATGAGGGAATTTGAGTCAGCTCAGCAATGCGACATCCTAACCCGCGCAACGGCGCCAGCAACGGCGACGTTAATTGGCCTGGCTGTGAAGATACCGCCAGTATGGGAGATAAAAGGAAAAAGGGTTGTAGTATTGGACGTAAGGACTGACAACAGTCTACGCCTACTAGTAGGGGAGGATGGGAGTGGTCAGGTGGGGTACATTTGGCAGGCAACCTTTGCAACGATCAGCGCGACAGTCTAAGGACTAAGAGTCCTACAACTTGCCGCCACACTGAATCCCGACTAACAACGGCCCTGACAGTTGTTCGCGACTTATTTGGGCTGGTGTAACTAGGCCCGCTAGGTATTGTGGGAATGCGGCCTTACACTCATTGTGCACTTGACATAGCTGTTACCCTCTAACCGTAAGATGATTACATCACCACCTACTTCATTAGGGTAGACCCCTCAGTTGCCCACCTTCCCAGGATTTCCTTTACGCACCACCGGCAGTAGCCTTAATAGGCTCTATATAATACCATTCCATTCACCATCCTCACGTTGTTTATTATCACGATAAGTTTCATTCGCTCTTACACTACGAGTAATCAGCAGAGTGCTACTGCATAATACAAAACACCCTTCCCACACACACATTCTCAGTCATATTGTAACATCCCACGCACAAATATCGTATCTCAATCAAGAAAACCAATGGGATCAGGATAAGTAGCATCTCGCTCGGGCAATCAACCCAACAGGCACTAGCATCACTCCCCACAAATCTCCAACAAATGTAGGAAACAACTTAAATCGATATATTGAAATTAGTTACCAACACAAACTATAACAAAACCAGCGCTGAGGTCTCAATACGCACTTGCTTCATAACGACTGACACAATACTTATCTGCTAAAGGAACGCCAATCTAACAATCATAAACGCTCGATACAGCACGCCAGTGCCAACCGCACCTGTCTATTGCTTCCGAGGGTAATTAGAGGGGGTTCTCCGATAAAGCATTTCCTTCGGAACCCCCTTCACGAATAATACGGCAACTCAAAACCAGACCTATCAAAATCGAACGGCTAAATGATAACTAGTTACATTCCATTCATACACTTCACAACCCAAATTTTCTATGCTTTTCTTGTTGTTCTTTTCTCTACTGTTTCCACAATCTCAACACAACCCCGCTGGTCGAAAACCCCACCATCACACTGTTCTCAAAGGCTTGCTTTTCGTATTAGTCCTTATTTTCCGACCCCCCCGACCTCATTTTACTCCAGCTCTTAGTTTGCCTTTTCCGTCTAAAAATACTGGAAATTATTCAAAATAATGAACTTCATATTATTTACAACTTGTACAAGTCGACAGAAAATGTGTGGCAGCACGTACAACGCCATCCTTAAGCACTACACTACTATCACCTTAAGCTAACATCTAGACTTCCACATACCTGCTACAACACAGAACACAAATCACTAAGACTGGGTCACCCCAGCATAAGTTAATAAACTCCACACAGAAACACCAACGACTCACGCTACAAGAAAGAAGCAAAACGCTCACGAGGACCGGCGTGCACTCATGTCAATGACCTATAGTCAAACTCACAGCACAAACGCGTGGCACCCGAACAAGAGCCCAACTGCCCTTCACCAAGGAATTTGACGCAAAGTGCTAGCCACACCGCCCCACACAACCAACTTTAGAAGCCCTTGATTAGACTCACACTCACTCCGTTGCCGTATTCTGAACTCTGATCATAAACTGCACTGAAACGGACAACCACACGAAACAAAACAAGAGAGACGGAAGGCTAACCCACCTCTCTCACCCACACTTATCCTTTCCTCCTTCTTCCTGCCTTGTATGGTATGGCAGAACGCACACGCCAGATATGTGACTTGGAAACATACAGTATCAAAAACACCCCCAACGCATCCTTCTGTAGCCGCAACAACAACGCATAAATGGCCTCGGTAACCTACACCTGTGGAATGATCTATAACAATCGCCACAGAGCCGTCCCTCTTATAGTTTCAACCTGATAAAATCGGTGACAATTCTGATCTAGCGTTGGTGAGCGATTGCGTTTGTTACATATCCAACACTTGCAGTCTTTTGGGATTGAAATTGTCCATTTCCAGTTCTTCCCCACGTCTTGTAAAGCCGTTTATGCACGTCTTTAAATCGTGTATCATGTCTTCGTCTTTGTGTTCATATTTTACTAAGCTGTCCGTCATGGCAAAAAGCCTTATATATCTACAGGAGAGAGATTCTACTTATTCATTTATTTAAATTAAGAAAAACAAGGTTGACAGGAAGCGTACCACACACCAACTCATAAGTCACAGTGACCACCGTCCGATTGGTAGGTATCTAGAAGCTCTTTTCCCTATAGCAACCCTGCCCACCGACCTAGTTTCTGAGCACCATTCTTGCGGTCCCCTTCAAAAGTGACCTGGAAACATAGGTCGAAACGTTTTGGCCTCATACCTCCTTGGTCGCGAGAAGGTGCTGTTTTGATGATAAAGTTGTATAAGAACAGGTAATATGCCTCCACTTTTGTATTCACGAGCATTTATACAGGTCCTTGACAAAGATATGCCGCCTGTAAGCAAACTGAATTATCAAACTACACAGACCCTTCTCTGAACGCACCAGTACATCCGGCCTAATCCACAAAAAGTTTCTCCCGCTCCACCTCTCGTCGACATGCTATTTGGGTCGTTAATAGTTCTTTTTGTATCAAGGGAAACAGCGTATCCACAAAACTCTAACAAATGCTAGTGGACGGTCATGATTATCAAGTGCCGGTATGTCCCCCTTTTTTGGTTTTTGTTCGAGTGCGCCACAAGGATAAAATTTCATCCAGTAAATGGTAATCGCCCCCCGCTTTGATCACGTGTCGCATTGACACAATACAGGCATTTCAATCACTTCCTCATCTTCACCACGAATGAAATGATAAGTCGTTTCACGGACACATCTCGAGGGACGAAACTCCATTCTGGTGTTGACAATGTTCTTTACAAACTTAATCATTTATTTTCGCAGGTAACCATCTACCGCCTGGAGGCCGAGAACCCTTCGATGAACATTTGACCATTAGAATAAGCCCCATCAACCTATCACACAAAACAATAAAAAGATATGCAGCGCTACTCGGGCATATGATTACATTTATTCGCCATCACCTACACATCACATCCAAAAAATTTGGGGGGGGGGGGTTCACCAGTCACGGGTTCATGACTAAATATCTACCATCACCTAGCACACACAATAAAAAGTCCAGGCGCCCATTGTTCAAACTCACCACTACATTTTTTTTTCTTTTTGGGGGTTCTTTCCTCTTCTTCTATCATTTCTTTTATGTCCTTTTCCCAGCGAATAGTTGGCGAAATCTTCAATGAGTTTACGTCGAATCCGCGGTCTTGGTAGGGAAAAGATCGGCATTGTGGAGGGAAAAGCATCAATAAAGGGCCGCTTCAGTATAAGGAACCCGAGGGTCCCCATCCATCTAAACGGGCAGGAGTTACAAAGAGATCCCCTCCAACTCCGAGTCAAGCATTTTTCAATCCAACGTTTCTTAGGTAACTGTGGAGGCCATGTAAAGTTACCTTTGGGGGTTGCGAGAGCTTAGAGTTGTACACTGTTTAGAGAGGCCTGTTTCAGGCAGTAGTGATGCTAAGAAAGCGCACTGACAAACAGGATAATGTTACTCTTTATAAGAAAGGTATGCAGCACACGTTCCTTAAGGGAGTATTCCTGAGGGTACAAATTAACGATTTTTAAAGTTATAACTTGCACTTAACCCAGTAAACCACCAGAGTTAAAAAAAAAAAAGACTCTGTTGGGATTGGTTTAATAAAGGTTTATGACAGATGTAACATTAACGAGTTACACATGGAGAAGTAACCCTGATAAAATAAAATTAAAAAAAAAACATGTTGGGATGCGCACACGGTTGTGAAATAACAGGACATTAACCCAGACAGGGGGGGACCATTTAAAAAGATAGCCCCGTGGGTACACTTACCGATTTAAAGCAAAAAATTGTGGTTTTAATGTTTTTTCAAAAAATAAAAAATCTCCATGTTGGATTCTCCGAGCATCCGGTTGTGAAATAACAGAACATTAAGCCCATTAAAAAAAAATGATAAGGCCGCCGGTGGGTATCCACTTACCGATTTTAAAGCAAAAACTTTTTAAAAAAAAACGAAAAAAAAACAAAAAACAAAACAAATAAAACAAAACACTGGATTGTCATCGAGGTTATGAAGACATTAACCCTAGTAAAGCCTCAGTGAAAAAAAATGATAGCCCCGTGGGTACACGAATATGGGGTTAAGGTTATTTTTGTTTTTTTATTTAAAAAAAAACGGAATGTCGCGAGTTATGGAAGACATTAACCCATAAACCCTCAGGAAAGAAAATAATGATACCCGCTGGGACTACTTAACCGTTTTAAGCCATGAAAAAAAAAAAAAAAAGGATGTCAACGAGGTTATGGAAGACAACCCATAAATCCATCCAGTATTTTTTTTGTGGCCACCGTGTTACACTTACCAGATATAAAGCAAAAAAAATATAAAACAAACAAAAAACAAACAACAACAACAAAAAACACGGGATTGTCATCAGGGTATAAGGACATTAACCCAGGTAAACCCGCAGGAAAAAAAAATGACAGCCCCGTGGGTACAGCTTTAAAAAAAAACCACAGGGATTGACACGAGTTATGAAAGACATACTAACCCAGTAATGCCCTCAGAAAAAAATCCTAATGGTTGTGACATGTCCAAATACTGATAAACAACACGTGGTGGGCAGAACTTGGGCTGATTCGCACTCAGCAACATATTATTTCAATAATTCACTGTACAATAAATTATTGTCAATGGCGCCATACCTGAATAGGCGTTCTAGAGTGGATTATTCTGACGGTGCGAGCCTCTCGCGTGATACTCTTCCTATGTCCTTTTGAGGAAAGGTGCCTGTGGCTGCAACCATCTGTCGTAGCATCCCACCATTTCAACACTGGGCGAGAAGCTGGGTCACGTACCCTCACACGGAGGTCCCGCATAGAGTCGACTGTCATCTGCATAGGAACAACACTCACTTGGGGGCTGGTAAATTAAAGAAATAATCAGGAAGTCTGTTCATGGACTGCACTTCTCGCAAATCGTTTGTGACTCTGTATCCATGCCTTGAAACTGCTATGTCCATTGAAACGCCTCTCTGGGGGATTGAACCAACAAACCTTATGTTGACAGAGCGTAGTATTGAAAAATGTGTATCTTACGCTCCACGCGTGCGTTTCACTTTAGCAAAGAGGTTTGCCGCCTAAGATTACATCACTACTGTCCTTCGACCAGCTTCATGTTTCGACTGACTGTATCCAAAATGATAACAGCGATCATACAAGTATGTCATTTTTATAACGCATCACCAGACCATTCCGTGGGGTTTGACCAGCTCGCAAACCATCAGTTGCAAGGGCTCCTCCTCCTGCATGCATCTTCTGACTGCGCGGGCTCAGCAGGCTGGTCAATCGGACGTAACGATGACGGCTCATTTGAACTGCAGCGTTCCCCGTGTTTCACCAGGCTCCCTTGAAAACGCCACCAATTGAGGAGTTTGAAAATGTTTCGAGACATGTTTAGTACCTACACTCCAGCTTTTGGGCAACTCTTACTATCGCAGATTAATCCACGAAACCAAACGTCCTCCCACTGACTGAATGTAGGCATAGCTGTGCATCGTCCTCCCTTTCCAAATCGTTTTCCGTGACGCAGCTTCTAGGTACAATGGGGAGGGGCACGTTCGATAGCAAACAGTTCCACCAAGCTTCCTGACATGATTTTTAAGTGTGGCGGAGAAATCATTGCAACTCGTCCAAACACGCTTCCAAATTCCAAAAGTAACACTATGATGAGAAAGTCGTGATGTCTTTTTAATACCATGCTCAGTCTATCGTTCGCGTCATCAACAAACTTGCCAAATCACTTTCTTTGGTCGTTTTTCTCAGAGATTAAATGCAACAGGCAGTACGAGGCGAAACTGAGTCTCCTCTGCGTTTTTTTAACATGAAATTAAGCACTAATAACTCACAAAAAGTTGCAGGTAAGTCTCCATATCTTGAAGTGCCTGGGGTTGAAATGATAATAGCAAACTATGTCTTAAAATAAAAATAAGACGAATATCTCGGTAAAGGCTTGTGAAATCGAACTAGTCAAATATGCGGCAGTGTCCTTATTCTGTTCGCAACACAGCTGCTCATCCCAATTGTGCACAAAACTAGGGGGGACACTAGTCCCTCCACGGGCCGAGGAAGCAGCAAAGACATCAATAGAGGCGAACGGGGTAGGATGCAGGCTATTTGTTTGCTGGAAACACAATGCACGCATCCGAACGTCCGTCTGGCTAAATAGACGTCTCTTTTCTAATACAAGGCGATCTGACTGCTAGTCATTTTTGGGTGGGGGGGTTAGTCTTTCAGACTTGACGGACACGGTCAATCTCCACCATGTATCTTATTCTCCATACATCCAACACATGCAACGGGTCGCCACAAGCCTACTAAACTTCATCTCCCAATCCCCCCCGCAGGCTCCCGACTGATCATTCAACCTGTTGGTCTCCATCCACCAGGGCTTTAGGCTAAGATCAAAACGAAAATGTGTAGCTCCCTGTCGTTACTCATCGTAGAGAATACCATTACCACTCTCGGTGGTCATTTCCATGGCTAGCATGGTGCTGTAAAAGCTCGAACATATGTCCTGTCTCCAAAGTCTAGGAGTCAGGCCTTAAGACGATCTCGTTTCGCGCTATACAACACGATAAAAGTTCAGTTGTAGTAGGAAAAAGTAAAGCGGGTTTTTGTCCAGAAGCCGTTGAACGCTTCTGGAATCAACCAGACATCTTGTTTGGCGTCGACTGAAACATTTCCTTGGATTCTTAAATTTCTCATGAATAGCTAAAAAGTCTTATTTTCACTTTCTTCATGTATATTTTGGCTACTTCCCTCGTCAAAGGCCTTCTTGTGACCAGGGCCACAGACGACTGTTTCACTTTCCTCACTTAAACAATGACGGTGTGATACGACTTGAATGGGATGACCAAGCCCCCTTCCGTACCACTCCATTAGGTTAAAGGCGCTTTTGGATTGGGAGTTATTTAATTGACATCGAGCATCCGGTTGATGATTAAAACGATCCTAGGGTTCTAATGTCATTTGTTGCTATGTCGACCCCTATCATGTCAATTTCTGCGGACTCACTTTGGCGTCAACCCATCGTCGGATTCTAAACCCGTTGTTGTCATTCGTCAGTTCGTCATAAAATGCCACTGTGAGGTCCGGGTAAAGCCAGCCACCGTAAGAAGGTCCAGTACTTCGCATCCGGCCCTAGTTGAGCTGAGGTCATCAAGTATTAGGCTCTGTATGGCAAGGAGATTTTAACTGGTGAGATCACACAGTGTGTTCGAAAAGACACAGTCCTACACTGACTGAAAGAGAACTTATCAACCATTATTTACCAGAGTCATAGCAGTTATATGTATCGGGCGTCCAGGTAGTCCCGCCATCCAACTTTTACTTTCTATTAATAAGAGGTTTGCTCAGATCCAATAGTCAGCTGTGCCATTCCGCTAATATGAAACATCGATGGCACTGCGTTGGGAGACAACGTAGACATAGGGGTGGTAGTTCTAGCAAAAGCCGCCTGCTTCAACAGACAGTTTTGTGTAAGAAGGAGACGGTCCAAACAATGCACATATCGTCGCTACTTAGCACCTTCACAGGACTTTCATGAATCAGAGACATGACGAAAAAAAAATAGCTATCCTATAAAAATGTCCTTCACAGCTGGTGAAGTCTTTCTTGAGGGGGGGGAGAAAATAGCTGAACTGTCCCCCTCGATGTCACTGGATTTATAACGCTTAATGGGCGCGTGTCTTGGCAGGGCGGATGGGCATACCTCCTCATAGTCATTGAGAGGCCTGACTAATACATACTTTACGGCTTTTTACTTCTCGAGTGGATCTGAATTTAAATTTGTCCCTAATATGATGACGTCTAATGACGCTAACACTGTTTTGGCCGCCCCTCTTAAGAACGCTTTTGCTCCCGGATTTGAGCATAGGTGTACAGAACCTTCTTGCGAAGCTCCCGCAAGAGATTACCCCAAACCTCTTCCTTCGATAATTTTAACGTACGAGCTCCACAAACTCAGGTAAGCATGACCCACACTGATGCAATGAATATTGTTCTAGGCTTTGTAGTTGGGGCTTTAAAAGGACTGATCATTAGCTGACATCAATAGCATACAGGTCGTCGCTACTTTGTACTCACTGGCTTCCTCGTCCGAATGTACCAATGGCTTGCCCGTGACGTTGGTTAAAAGGATCTCCACTAGTTAAAACTAAATCCTGAAGGGCGTAGTTGGGTTTGGTCAAAGATTGGTACCCACTGCTCCTTTTGCGTGCCACCGAATAGGGATCGATTCTGCAACAAGCTACCATGCACATCGCCCTAACGGTCTAGAATCGGGCATGAGATGACAGTAAATATAGATGCCTTCCTGTCCTTTATGAAGTTGCAGCGGTGAGTACTTTTGAGCAGCTCTTCCCTAAAATGTCTATCTAATAAAGAGGGGGGGGGGGCGTCCAAACATAAAAAAATCTCCTGTATTTGTTTCTTTCTTCCTAATTTTGACACCGCTCCCGTTTAGTACACTTATAGTGAACGTCCTGGATACACACGAGATATACACCACCTTGATTTCATTCTAGTTTCCCTTTTCACGACTGCTTGGCGTATCGGACTAGGCAGCGCATTACCTGATGTCCCTTAGCTTCTCTTCCGATAGACTTGTACAGACCTCCATGATTAGTAATTTTTTTGATCGAGTTGCCATCCAATCTAATCTCAAATCCCATCGCCTCACACGTCTCGCTAAATTGAAATACGTTGTTAGCTAAATCAAAATTGCACTAATCCTAATGACCTGCGTAAGGTCCCGACACTCACATCAATGGTTGATGGCAAGTTGTCAAAAATGTGCTGGATGAATTGTCTGGATAATACCTGCAAGGAGCAATATTGCTGGAAGGGTAATTAAACATCCTACTAGATGGCGTTATGTCGATGCTTTGATTGGGTAAACGTAGCCAGACAGACAGCCTAAAAAACGCGCACCACACTAAATTTTCTGCGCCAGTAACCGCGTGTCAAATATACAGAACACTTCCAACAACCACATACATCTAACTAGCAGAATCTGACAGCCATAGACTATTTCAACTGGCGAGGTAGCTCGATGACCAAAACAGCGGCTAACTAGAGCGCTCATAACAAAGATTGACGAGAGTCCTTTGTCTCTTAGCACCATCGCGCCTCCTCCGTTCACTCCGCAGTCCCTTCGTCGAGTGGTTCAGTGGGAGTATGTGTAGCGTCTGTCTGCGGGATGCCCATGAGTTAGATGACAGTCATAGCCGTACCACTTATACTATAATACTCTGTTCGCTCGCACGCAGGGAGGGCTCTGCGATGTTCCTAATATGGTTTCAATGCGAAACACATCTTTGTCACCGCATCATTTATGTTACTCCTGACGTGTAAAAGTCCTTTTTTTCGCTGTCATTCATGCACCAGTGGACATCCTGTCAATACGTTAGTCACTAGTACTTGCTTACTATCCTCTGCTTACTGTGAAGAGATCACATCTTCTGTCGGCTAAGATGAGCATGTAGGCCGCTTCTTAAACATTCTCACTTTGCTTTACTAAGAGCGAACTCGGTCACGACATCACGCTTGCAATTTAAGGGGGTTTTAAGCTCCTTCATGGTAATGATTGTAAGGGTGTTCCACACTCCTCTATTGTTGTCTCTGTTTACGGCATAGTGCAAGTTTAGATGCTGCGATGAACGCTGTGATTGTAAGTTAAAACTATCCGACCACATGGGTAAGAAAGCAATGCTGCACAGGACCTTTAAGGTGTTGTCTTGTAAGTAACGGCCACAACTTGATCCTTGAGAGTCTCGATTGAACCGTTTCTACTACCACGGGGGGCGGCAGGCTTTAATGTCTTCATTTCGGTATTCTAAAATGGTACACTTTCTGCTCTTTTAAAAAGCAAGGCTTGAAAGATTTATTAACGAATTCGGACGCCTTTAACCGTTTGGAGTGTGAAGGAGGGGCTGCAGAATGGAATACGCTTGCTCCCTGATCAAAAATATGTACTAAATGCGGGCAATCAGTGTTTGCAGTCTTGTTTTTCAGGGGTAGTCAAACCAATCGCATACTTACTGAAAGACGTCAATACATGTAAGAATATACACAAATACGTCCATTGCTCATTCTTTTAATAATATAGCAAATCAATGACCAGCCTGTCCATTAGTGATGCATACCAACCACGATATGACGAACGTCGAGGAAAGGCGGGTAACTGTACAATGGTTTGTGATGATGTATGGGAACCATCTTCATAGGAGCAGACCATTTTCCAAGACGTGGCGAGCGTTTTTTCTTTCATCGGACCGGGTAAACGCCATTCACTCCTCGTATGAGCTGGATACGTGACGTGGAAGATGGCCTCGGACAGAAGCTGATAGAGGGCGCCCCTTTAGCGTTTCATCTTTTCAGTACGGTTCCAACCTTGAGGAGATATGGGCGCGTCTGATTTTTTACTCGTTCTGAAGCTCTGTGGTGTGGGCGATGTCGTTAGGCTTGCCGTCGAGAACTGGTCGGGCGGTTGGACCATAAAGTTCCGCACGTTCAGGGATGACGTTCAACAAGATCTTGGGGGGACGATGCATTCGATTCTCGGAGAGCCTGGGGGGAAGATTCCCATCTTTCGATACATTGGAGTCCTTCTTTCTCAATATATCATTATTAAGTCTCACCACGTTCTTTCGGAATCACCTTTACCCTATACCTCCTACTACTCACGGCCCGTGCGTTCCACCGCGAGGTCGGTCGTTTGGGATGATATGCAATAGTCGCCTACTCCGCTTTTCCTTTTAAACGTTTTGGGGCACACTCTCCATCACATCTCTCTTGCACTGACTCCTTGGAAAGAGTATCTGCTGGATTGTTCCGTGTTACAGGAGGGTTACGTGTTCTTTCACCTCGTACGGGTTCCCAGAGGTCGTCGCTGTTTGAACCTGTCTAAACTCTCTTTAAGTAAGTTCCATTCAACGTTAGTTGGTAGCATGTCTGTCTTGTGCTTTGTCCATCCGGTCCTAATAGCCGTAAGCATCCAACATGACACGGCATATCCGCATCGAAATTCTAGCGTACACCTCTCCGCAGTCTTGGGCAGCTCGTCACTAAGGAGGTCCTACCGGCAGGTTTCAAATTTTCAAGCGAAAAAATCGTGATTCCATTAACACCATCTGTCATGGGAATGGAAACAAGTAGGTACTATTTGCCATGATGATTAATTGGTTGTCTACAGTCTCGACCCACAGTTTTCCATTTGAATCATTATTAAGCTTATATGCAGTTCCACTAGTCAAATTTACACACATTACAGACTTATCCTTTGCAACACTAAATTTGCCACACTTTCGCCATCCGATATCAGAAGTATTTAGATCGAATGAATTCAATGAAAACAATGGAAGACCGGACGCAACACGTCATGCTTCGGATCCTTTAACTCCGAGTGCAATAACGACTCTGAACAGCCGGTCAGAGGACTAACGGAGACTGTTTGTATGCACGTGAACAAAAACATACTTGTGGATACAACCACGTTTCCTTGGAGTCTATTTGACTTTCATTTTAAAGATTTTTTTTCCCTTCTCAGTATCCCCACTTCGTTTTAGGCTGTATTTGGCACACAGATTGTGCAGGAGGCATGCGTACCCATATCGACGTCTGTAACCTTTCGGAGACAGCCTAGCCAGACTGACCTGACAGACTGAATCCCTACATAACTTCCATCGAAGTTCTTCGAGTAAAACAGCAGGGATGCGTTTCCTCTGCGTAATTGGTCCTTGCGTACTCTCTGTGGGTACAGTCGGGATGAAAACATCGCAGTAATGCCGCAGACGGGAGACGTTGAGTATAGAATAGAGAAAAGGGCAGACGCGCATCCCCATACAGAGACAGGACGAACAAAACTTGAGAAGACAGACACACAAAAAGCAAATGAGAGAGTGAGAAAGGAGTAGGAAGAAGAAAAATCAATGTCAATGTTGCATAAACCACCATAAGGACTCTGTAAGACTTCATGAGCGCCGATTGAAAACGTCGTCAGAGGTTTATCTTATCCTTGAACAACGAAACCAACGACGCCGACAAGAGCAAAACGCTCCAGGCCGGTCACAGTCGACGAGTCAACTCACAGCAAACGTGGCACCCGAACAAGCAATGCCCTTCACAAGTTTTGACCGAAGTGCAGCCACCCGGCCCCACCAAACTTTAAAGCCTGATGACTCAGCACTCACTCCTTGCCGAGTTCTGAACTCTACATAAACTGCACGTGAAACGGGACTCCACACGAAACAAAACAGGAGACGGAAGGCTAACCCCCTCTCTCCCCACACTTATCCTTTCCCTGCCTGTGTATGGTAGCAAACGCACACCCAGTATGTGACTGGAACATACAGGTATCAAACACCCCCACCATCCTTCCTGAACCAACAACTACCATATATGGCCCGGTAAGCCTACACCTGTGGAATGATGCTACGAATCGCCACAGAGCCGTCGGCGCGTCTGTATGATTTCCACGCTGATACAGATCGGTGACAATTCTGATCTAGTTGGTGAGCGTTTGTTACATATGCGCAACACTTGGCACTTTTGGGGATGAAATTCCATTTTCCAGGTTCTTTCCCACTCTTGTAAAGCGTTTAGATCTTCTTGTAGAATGCGTGTATCATTCTTGCTTCTGATTGTTCTTTTTACTAAGCTGTCATCTGCAAAAAGCCTTATAGTAGTTCCAGGAGAGAGATTTCTACTTATGTCATTTATATAAATTAAGAAAAAACAAGGGTTGACAGGAAGCGTACCACACCCAACCTCGTCGACAGGGACCACCGTCGCGATTGGTAGGTATCGAAGCTCTTTTCCCATAGCAACGCCTCCCCAGCGGCGTACAGTTTCTGACACCATTCTGTGCGGTCCCCTTCCAAAGGAGACGCTGGAAACAGGTCGAAACCGTTTTTGGCCTCCCTCCTTTGGTCGGCGAGAAGGTGCTGTTGTTGATGAGTAAAGTTGTTATAAGACAGGTAGATAGTGGCCTCCACTTTGTATTCAGCGAGCAGTTTATCAAGGTCCGTGAAAAGATCCCTGTTAACAAACTGAAGTAAGTCAGAGACTCACGGACCCTCTCTGAACGCACCATACACCGCCTAATCCACACCCATCCCGCGTCCACCTCGTCGTCGTACAGTGCAATTTGGGGGTCGGTTATAGTTCTTTTTTGATCAGGGGAAACAGGCGTTTCCACCAAAACTCGTAGACAAAGTGGCTGAGTGGGGAGCGGTCTATTATCAAGTGCCGGTTGTCCTTGTTTTCGGATTGCGCCACAAAGGATAAAAGTTTCATCCAGTAGGAATGGGTAATCCCGCTTTGACACGTGTCCAGTGGACACACCGGTCATTCATTCACTTCCTCATCTTCACCTCGAATGAAATGATAAGTCGTTTCACGGGACACATCCGAATGGACGAAACCCAGTTCTGGTTGTTGACAATGTTCTTTAGCATACTTAATCAGTTTATTTTTTCCGGTACCCCCCCTGGCCGTCGATGACTTTGACCGATTGAATATTGCCCATCACCTACACACAAAACAATAAAAAGAATCAGCGCACACTGTTCAGTGATTACATATTCGCCATCACCTCACACACACACCAAAAAAAAAAAAAAAAAAAGAATCACGCACACGTTCAATGACTAAAAAATATTAAACCAAACCCCCAAAACACACAAAAAAGACCCGGCCCATTTTCAAACCCCCCCACAACATTTTTTTTTTCTTTTTGGGGGTTTTTCCCCTTTTTCTTCAAATCTTTCTTTTATGCCCTTTTTCCAGGCGAAATGTTGCAAAAATTCTTTCAAGGGGTTAGCGCGACCCCGGGTCTTGGGGGGGGAAGAGTCGTGGGTGTTTTTTCTTTTCCCCTAAACCCCCCACTTTGGGTCCCCCTTTTGCAAAGCGACGATGTGCCCCCCGGGGGCCCCCCATCCATCTGAACAAAAGACAAGACCCCCCGACCCCCCGGAGTCAAAAGCAATTTTTAAAAACCCCGTTCTTAGGGAACTGGGGGGGCCAAAGGGGAATTCCCTTTTTTTTGTTTTTTGCGAAAAAAGCAAGAGTTGAAACACTGGAGAGAGGGGCCCTTTTTCAGGGCAGGTAGTGATGCTGGGAAAACCAAATGACAAACGGGAAATAATTTTCCCTTTTTTTATAGAGGGTATCTGCACACTTTTCCTTAAGCGAGTATTCCCTGGGGGCCCAAATTAACCGTTTAAAAAAGGTTATAAATTTTCCCCTTTAACCCAGTAACCCCAGATTAAAAAAAAAAAAGAATCTGGGTTTGGGTTTAAAGGTTAGGACAAATGGGTACTTAAAACCGATTTACACATGGGGGAAGAACCCAAAAAAAAAAATTTTAAAAAAAAAAACCAAAGGGTTGGATTGCCACACGGTTGTGAAAAACAGACATTAACCCATTTTTTAAAAAAAGAACCCCCGGGGTGGGTACATTTAAAACCCGTTTTTAAAAAGAAAAAAATTTATTAAAAAATTAAAAAAAAAAATTTAAAAAAATCTCCATTTTTGGGATTCCCACACTTTTTGTGAAATAACAGCCTTTAAACCCCATTAAAAAAAAAGGGAAGCCCCGGGTGGTACCCCCCCCATTTTTAAAAGCAAAAATTTTTTAAAAAAAAAACAAAAAAAAAAAAAAAAAAAAAAACCAAACACGGGATTGTCAAAAAGTTAGGGAAAGACTTTAAACCCCAGAAAAAAAACCCTCAAAAAAAAAAAAGGGGATAGCCCCGGGTGGGAAACATTTAAAATCGTTTTTTTTAAATTTTTAAAAATAAAAAAAACAAAACAAAAAAAAAACGGGGGGGTCGCGAGGTTAGGGAAGCCCCTTAACCCATAAACCCTCGGGGAAAAAAATTAAATACCCCCGGGGGGGTACATTTAAACCGTTTAAAAAAAGCCAAAAAAAAAAAAAAAAAGGAGTGTCACGGGGTTTATGGAAAAGAAAACCCATAAACCATCCAGGAAAAAAAATGATTCCCCCGGGGTGGGTACATTTAAAAACCGATTTTAAAGAAAAAAAATATAAAACAAAACAAAAAACAACCAACAACAAAAAACAGGGATTTAAACGAGGGAAAAAAAGGACATTAACCCATAAAACCCCAGGAAAAAAAAATGACACCCCCGGGGGTGGTACACTTTAAAAAAAAAAACGGATTGACACGGGGTTTATGAAAGACAAAAACCCAGTAATCCCCCGGGAAAAAAAAATCCAATGGTTGTGACATTTTCCATAAACTGATAAAAAACTTTTTTTTTTTCCCATCATTGGCTGTTTTCCACCACACAAATTATTTCAAAAAATCACACAACTTTGTCAATGCCCCTTTCCTTTAAAAAGGGTTTTTCAGAGGGGGATTATTTTGACGGGCGACCTCTCCCCTTTCCTTTTCTTTTGGAAAAGGGGCCCCCTGGGGCTGCACCCCATCTGCCGTAGCATCCCCCCAAATTCAACACGGGGCGGGAACGGGGTCCCTCCCCTCCCGGAGTCCGCATAGAGTCGACTGCATCTCATGGGGTCCCAACACCACTGGAGGCTTGGGGTACAAAATTTTCGGGATTTTTTCATGGAACGACCCCCCCAAACTTTTTGTGACCCTTACCACCCTTTTAAAACTGCTTTTTCCCAAATTGAAACGCCCTCTGGGGTTTTCCCCCAAAGCGGCCCCCCTTTATTTTGGAACAGGAGCGTATATTAAAAAAATTTGTATCTTGACGGCTCCCCCTGTTTTCACAGAAAAGAGGTGTTTCCCCAAAAAGGATACATCAAATGCCCCCTTCGACCTCTTCATGTTTCGACGGGCCCTGTAACCAAAAATTATAACATACCCAAAAGTATGTTTTTTTAAAATACGCACACCACCCTCATCCGTTTTTTTTTGCCCAATTTCCAAACCAACATTTTTAAACTCCTCCTCCAAAACATCACATCATCTGGGGCTCGCACTGGTAAAACGACGTAAGGGAAATGACGCCCTTTTTGAAACTGCAGCTTTTTCCGGGTTTTTTCCCCCAGGCCTCCTTTTTTAAACCCCAGCCAATTGATGGTTTTAAAAGTTCGGAACATTTTAAAGTACCACACTCCAGGCTTTTTAAAGGGGCGTCTTCTATCCAAAATTAATCCACAAACCCCTCTCCCCACTGCCTGAATTTTAGAAAAGCTGTCACCCCCCCTTTTCCAAAATTCTTTTTTTCTGACCAGTTTCTGGTACATGGGGAGCACTTCGAAGCAAACATTTTTCCCCCAAAAGGGTTTCCTGAATTTTTTTAAATTTTTCCCTGAAAAGCCCATTAAACTCTTTCCCAAAACACCTTTCCTTTGGTCAAAAAAAGGGAACACTATGATGGGGGGAAAGTCGGATGCTTTTTTTAAAACCGCCTTTCTATGGGCGCGTCACCCAAACACATTTGCCAAACACTTTTTTGGGTCGTTTTTGTCTCAGGTGATGAGGATAAAACCCGAGACACCAACACTAAACGACTCCTCTGCTTTTTTTAACATGAAAAAAGGGCCGTAATAACCAAAAGGGGGCCCAAAATCCATTCGGGAACCCCTTTTGGGGGTTGAAAAAAATTCAAACTATTTTTAAAATAAAAAACCCAATATCTCGGAAAGGTTGGGGGAAACCCGAAATTTGCAAAATTCGCTTCCTTTTCTGTCCAACCACCAGGGCCCAAACCCATTTTCCAACCAGGTCCCTCACTGTGGTCCGAAAAAAAACAAAAAGGGCCAAAAGGGCGAGGGGTGGGAATCAGGCAGTTTGTTTCGGGGAAAACAAAACCCCCAAACGTCCGTTTTGGCATAGACTTTCCTCTTTCTAATACAGGGGCGATCAAACTGCTGTTTACTTTTTTTTTTTTTTTGGGGGGCCTTTCGGGACTTGAGGGGCAGGGCCCAATCTCCACCATGTATCTAGTCCCCAAACCCAACAAAATGAAAGGGGGGTGCGCCAAACCCTGACTAAATTTCCCATCTCCATCGCAGGGCCCGGGACTGGATCATTCAAACTGTTGGTCCCTCCAGCGGGCCTTGGGCCAAAGATCAAAAGGAAAATGTTTTAGCCCCTGTCGTACTCTCGGTAGGAAATCCATTACCAGCGTCCCCGGGGGCTTTCCAGTGGCTAGCATGGTGCTGTAAAAGGCTCAACTATTCCTTGGCTAAAAGTCGGGAGTCGGGGCCCTTAAGGGAAAATCTGTTTTTCCCGTTCAAATACAACACAAAAATTTCGGGTTGAGGGGGAAAAGGGAAAAAGGGGGTTTTTTGGTCAGGATCCCTTTTGAACGCTTCTGTGCCCCACCAGCGCGATGACGTTTCTTGGTTGGCGTCTGACGGAGAACGGGTTTTTTTTGGGTGGGGTTTAAAATTTTTCCCCGGGGAAAGAAAAAAGTTTTAAATTTTTTGCACTTTTTTCCTTGGGAAAATTTCCCAACTTTTCCTCTTCAAGGGCCTTCTTGTACCCGGGCCCCACAAAACGGACGGGGTTTTTCATTTTCCTCACAAACAATGAGGGGTGGGGGGATGCCCGGATTTGAAGGATGACCAACCCCTCCGCCACTGCCATTGGGAAAAAAGGGCCCTTTTTGGGAAGGATTATTTTAATTTTGCCCATCACCCCTTGATGAGTTTAACGATCCGGGGCCCCAAAAAGTAAAGGTCCATCGACCTACCCAACCCAATTTTTTCGCTCCTGGCGGCAACCCACGTGGGATTCTAAACCCGTTGGTTGTCTTTCCCGTCAGTGTCTTTTCCTTATCCCTGGGACCCGGGTAAAAGCGCCACCGTAAGAGGCCCCAAATTTTCGCATCCTGCCCGAAGTTGAGCGCCCGGCCCCAAGATAGCCGTAGGCATGGGTGTTTTTCACGGGGTAAAGACCCAACCACTTTTGTTAAAAAGACAAAACCACCTGACGAAAGACTATCCAACCATTATTTACGGGAGCAACGTTAGTATGGGCGTCCAGGTTAGTCCCCCCAAAACTGGTTTTTTTGGGCGGGAATTTAAGGGGGTTGCTCAGACCCCAGAAAGTCACTTCCCTCCCCCCAAATTTATGAAAATCGAGGCCGGGGTTGGAGACAACGAGAAAAGGGGGGGTTTTTCCTACAAAAGCCCCCTGCCCAACAACTTTTGTGAAAAAGGGAACCCGGAAAACAAACCAATTCCGCTATCACCCCTTCACAGGATTTTTTCATGAATCGGAAAAAAAAATTGACAAAAAAAAAAATACTACCCAAAAAATGCCCTTTTCAGAGCTGGTGAATTCTTTCTTTTTTTTTTCTTCCTTCCATCTGACCTGGCCCCCTTTCGAGCCCTGGATTTATACGCTTATGGCGGGGTTGTCCAGGGGCGGTTTTGTGCCAAAAACCCCCCATATCTTTTAAGGCGGGACCACATACTTTACCGGGTTCTTTACTTCTCCGTTTCAGGCTGAAGTTAATTTTTTCCCGAAATTACTCCCGCGCAAACTGCAAACTTTTTTTGGGCCCCCCCCTTTAAAAACCTTTTGGGGGTCCGGGTTTGAGCATAGGAAAAAGACCTCCCGC
This sequence comes from Conus ventricosus, assembly GCA_018398815.1. NCBI lineage: Eukaryota > Metazoa > Mollusca > Gastropoda > Neogastropoda > Conidae > Conus > Conus ventricosus. The sequence continues at coordinate 10,456,080 of CM031627.1, forward strand.
TAAGCCCCCAAGAATTAACCCCCGACCCTTTCCCAAATTTTTAAAAAAAACCCCCAAAAATCCCCGTAACCAAGCCCCCCCCTGACAATTTTAATATTGTTCGTAGCTTTGTAGTTGGCTTTAAAAGGGGCGAAACAAAAGCTGCTCAAAAGTCAACCCGTGCGGCGACGAAAGAAGCGGGCCCCATGGTCTTCCCCCGTCCGAATACAATGGGGTTGCCCCGGGTCGTTGGGTTTTAAAAAGGGTCTCCAAATGGGTTAAAAAAAGAAATCGGCTTAAAAGGGGCTTGTTGGGGTTTTTTCAAAGATTGGTAACCAAAGCCCTTTTGCTCTCCCCCAAAAGGGGCGTTTTTCCCAACCCAAGGGACCATCACATCGCCCACGGGCTAGAAAGGACGGATTGCAGTAAAAAAGAGCCTTCCTTCCCTTTTTAATTTCCGGGGGAGGACTTTTTTTAGCCACCTCTTCCTAAAATGCTATCACGTTTCCAAAAATAAAAATCCCTGTAGTTTTTTTTCCCCCTTTTACACCCCTCCTCGTTTTTTACACTTTAAAAAAGAACGTCCTGGGGGACACGAAAAAACAAACCCCCCTTTATTTTTTTTCTTTTTCCCTTTTTCCCCCCTGGCTTGGCGTAACTGGGCCGTTCATCTCTGCCAACCACTCTTCCAAGACGTTCAGACCCCAGGAATTAGTAATGTTTTTTGATCGGAGTTGCCATCCAATCAATCTTTAAAAACCTCCCCCCACCTTCCCCAAATTTAAATACTTTTTACAAACCCAAAAATTTTACTTAATCCTACCCCGTAGTCCGCACTCCCCTTCAAAGGGTTTTGGCAATTTGGTCAAAAAAAGGCTGGGGTATTTTTCTGGGTAAAATGCAAGGACTATTGCTGGGGAAGGGGAAGTTAAAAAAATCCCTCTAGCGTAAGTCGGAAAGCTTGTTGGTTTGAACTAGCCCGGGCAGCTCCCAAAACGCCACCCACAAATTTTTTTCCCGCGCCCCTAACCCCCGTGTCAAAAAATACAAACAAATCCAAAAACCAATACACCCGCAGAAAAAAATTGACAGCCAAAAAAATTTCATCGGGGAGGGACTCGATGAAACCCAAAAACCCCCCAAAAAAAAAGATTTACAGAAATCCTTTGGGTCTCTTAATCAATCGCCTCCCCCTCCTCCTCCTTTGTCGAGTGTTTTAGGGGGTATGGGGTGGGCGTCTGCGGATCCATGAGTTTTGATGACGAATCATAGCCCCTACCACTTTAATAAATACCTGTTCGCCCACCGGGGGCCTTCGATGTTCAAAATGGTTTCAATGCGAAAAACATCTTGGGCACCCACTTTTTTTTAAACTCCTGAATGTAAAAGGGCCCTGTCAGTTCATCACCCGGGGCACCTTTTAATACGAGTCCTTACTGTCGTTTTTCTCTGCTTTCTTGAAAGTTTTTTCTTCCCCCAAAATGGCCAAAGAGCCCTTTTTAAACATTCTCCTTGCTTTACTAAAACGAACCGGTCACCCACCTTCAATTTTTGGGTTTAAAACCCTTCAGTGGATTATTGAAAAGGGTTTCCCCACGTCCCCCTTGGTTTCTCTTTGGGTTTCGGCAAATTGTGCAAAATTTAAAAAGCGCGATTTAAAGCGTGATTTTAACTAAAAACCCCCCCCCCCCCACCCAAGGGGTAAGAATCCACAAAAACCTTAAGGGGTTGTGCCCTTTGGAAAGTTTAAACCCCAAACTTAACCTTGGGGGTCCCATTGAACCGTTCTTTAAAACGGGGGCTTTTTTGTCCCTTTATTTTTTTGTACAAAAGTACACTTTTCTGCTTTTTTTAAAAAGGCTTGAAAGAGTTTAAAACGAAAAATTTCCGGGCCCCCTTTTTCCGTTTGGGGTTTCCTTGGGTTTTCCCCTGAAACAAAATATGTCCCAAATGCTGCAATCAAGGGGGTTGCAGTCCTTTTTTTTTTCAGGGGAAAACCAACCCCATACTTTCTGAAGACGGGCAATACATGTTAAAAATATAAAAAAAACCGTCATTGTCTTTTTTTATAGTAAAGCAAATTCCCAAAGAGATCAACCCCGCCATTGGGGATCAATACCACCCCCCGATAAAAGAACGCGAAAGGGAAAACGGGAACCCACTGGTTTTGAAGATGTATGGGAATCTTCATAGGAAAAACCCAAATTTTTCCCAAAACCGACTTTTTTCCCTTTACGGAACCTTTTTTAAAAGGGATTCACCCCCCCTCCGTATGAGTTGGGGGTGGGCGGATTGTAAAAATCCCGGACAGGAACTGAAATAGAGGCCCCCCTTTTTCGTTTCCCTCCTTTTTAGTACGGTTTCCCAAACCCTTTGGGGATGCTAAGGGGGCGCGTCCCTTTATTTTTTACTTTTTCTGGAAGCTCTTGGTGTTGCGGATCTGGGTGGGGTTTCCTTTGAAACTGGGCGGGGGGTTTTACCATAATTTCCCCAAAGGTTTAGGGGGACCAACCAAAATCTTGGGGGAAAATTCGATTTTTTCCGGGGAGCCTGGTAAATTTTCCCCTCCTTTCCCGGGGCAAAGCTTTTCCTTTTTTCCAATATGTCATTTTTTAAACCAAAAACTTTTGTTTCGGGAATCACCTTAAACCCCGATACTTTTCTCACCCCCCTGCCCTTCCATCCCAGGTTGGGGGCTTTTTGGGAAAAATAATCAAAAGTCGCCCCGCTTTTTTTTTAAAAAAGTTTTGGGGACACTCCCCCATCACATCCCCTTGGGACTGACTCCTTTTAAAAGGGGGGTATCTGCTGGAATGTTTTCCTTTTTTTACAGGAGGGACGTTTTCTTCACCTTAGGTTCCCAAGTTTCCCCGTTTAAAGTTTTTACCTCTTTAAAACTTCATCAAAGCTTGTTGAAAAATTCTGGCTTTGTCATCCGTCCCAAAATTTTCCCTACGAACCAACAAGTCACGCATATCCGCAAACGATTTTACCCACCTCTTTCCCCATCCCCCTTTACAGGAGGTCCCCCCGCAAAGGGTTTAAAATTTTTAAACAATTTGTGGAACCATTTTAACAACCCTTTTGTCCTGGAGAAATGGGAAAAATTAAACCCATTTTGCCATTGATTAATAATGTTGCCTCTCTGCCCCGTTTTTTCCCATTTTAAAAACATTATAAAACTTTTATCTGTTCCCTAGGGGCAAAATTTACCACATTTTCATACCCTTTTCCTTGCAACACTAAAATTTTCCAACACTTTCCTCCGATAAAAGAAGAATTTTGGGCAATAAAATTCCCAAGAAAACAATTGGGAAAACCCAGGGAACCGTTTATGCCTTTTCCCCCTTTTTTTCCGAAATGCACACCTGAACAGCCGGGCAGAGGAGCTAACGGAGCTGGTTTGTATGCACTGACAAAGAACTACTTGTGGATACACCACGTTTTCGCTTTTATCTTATTTTATTTCATTTTATTATTTTTTTTCCCTCCTCGTTCCCTCGTTTTAGCTTATTGAGTGCACACTATTGTGCAGGATTCAAGTCTTCCCATATCACGTCTGTAACCTTTCGGAGACAGCCAGCCAGACTGACTGACAGACTGAACCCCATCGAAGTTCTTCGGCAGCAGTGGATCGTTTCCTCTGCGAATGGTCCCGTTGCGTCCTTCTGGGGACAGTCGGGATGAAAGACATCGCAGTAATGCCGCAGACGGGAGACGTTAGATGAGACAGAGAAAAGGGCAGACAGGCATCCCTACAGAGACAGACGAACAGACTGAGAGAGACAGACACACAGATAAACAATGAGAGAGTGAGAAAGGAGTTAGAAGAAGAAAAATCAATGTCAATTTGCAGTAAACCACTCATACTCTGTTAGACTTCATTGACCATGAAATCGGTCTTCAGTGAGGTTTTCTTATCCTTTTGGATGGCGAGGGTGGGCGCTAGCGCGCGCGCGTATATGTGTGTACGTGCGTGTGAGAGAGAGAGAGAGAGAGAGAGAGAGAGAGAGGAGAGAGAGAGAGACAGACAGAGAGAGGAAATGTGTATTAGATATGTTTGTGTGTGTGTGTGCGTGTGTGCCTGCTTGCCTGCCTGCGTGCGTGTGGTTCAGAAATAAGTCGTTTTTCAAACAAGTTTATTGGTATAGGTGAAGCCTTGCCATTTTAACATTCCAAAATATTGTACCAGGCTGAAAGAGTGTGGTTTGAGCTCTTTCCGACTTGTATGCTTGTTGCGCGCTGGTGACCTACTCGTTTTTGAGTGAACCGGTGTTTTTGGGAAGAAGAAGAAAAGCTAAGAGATTTCTTTCCTTTATCAATGGAGAACGGAGAAGACAACTCTAGTGCAAACCACATTGCGATAAAGGATTTTGATAAAACTAGCTTTATATTAAGGTTATGGCAACGGAGATTAGCATCAGATCAGGGTAAGGATCATGCATTCCAGAGCTGGAGACTTTCCGGGTTAAACATGCAGTAAAAAACGGTCACCGATTTAAAAGAAAAAAACAAAAAAGAAAACGGAAGTAGACTAGGTAACGTTAAGTTGCGTGAAATTATTTGCATCTTTTAAGATTATTAATAGCTTGTTTTGTACACATATTATTCAAAACTTGTTAGAAAGACTTAATTTAATTCCAATATTAATGTCATGTCTTTTGATTATGTCGTACATACTATTGAACGATTTACGGAAATACCTGAGCGCTTGAAAAATGGCGGCTTGGAGATGATAAACTCTGGTTGTCTGTTTTGACCACGCAAGAGACTAACTCCTCTGTAAAGCAAAACCATGCCAGCTGGAAAGGTATACTTTGCTGGTTATGACTCTAGCTTAAAATTCAACTAGTAATTTGAATGTTAGTGATTTGAAGTCAATTTTCAGTTCTTGCTGTAAGCGTCAGAAATAGATTAGAGTGGGTCGTCAGCAAAATTCACATCGGTCCGTTGGTTAGAGTGAAGTCAAAGAGTAACAGATGACGGCGAACAGAACAAGTAAACTAAACTAGCTGTCAAGAATCACCATCGCACTCGTAAAGCTTTCTGTAGGAACTACTATAAGGCTTTTTGCAGATGACAGTTTAGTATATAGAACAATCAGAAGCAAGAATGATACACGCATTCTACAAGAAGATCTAAACGCTTTACAAGAGTGGGAAAGAACTTGGAAAATGGAATTTCATCCACAAAAGTGCCAAGTGTTGCGTATATGTAAACAAACGCTCACTAATTAGATCAGATTATTCTATCCATAATACTATTCTTAAAGAAACTAATGCTGCAAAATATTTAGGCGTGATTATAGATAGTCGTCTCAAATGGAAAGAACATTATAATTTAGTATGTAAGAAAGCAAATAACATCTTAGCTTTCTTACACAGGAATATCAATGACTGCCCCCAAAAGGTTAAAGACGACTGCTACAAAACACTGGTTAGACCAGTACTGGAATATGGTTGCTCAGTTTGGGATCCTTACCATCTAAAGGACATTGATAACCTTGAAAAGATTCAGAAGAGAGCAGCACGGTTCGTAACAGGGAACCACATCAGAGAAAAGGGGAATACTAGGAAGAACATGAGGAAATTAGAATGGAAACCCTTAGAAGAGAGAAGAGCTTTTATTAAACTTAACACCTTTTTCAAAGCAGAGCTAAAGTAATTGATATTCCAATGGAACAACTAGTATTGAATAAAAGTAGCACCAGGAGTGGCGGTCAGTGTTATACCATACCTGCATCAAATGTTGACAGCCACTTACATTCTTTTTATCCCAGTTCTGTACGGCTGTGGAACTCACTGCCGGGTGCCATCAAGATTGCCACAAATGCAATCTCTTTTAAAAAACAAATTGATACAACAGTTTTGAGATCTGCATATTGATGTTTTTCTATTTTTACTTCCCCAGATATTTTACTGTTAACTGGGCCTGAATTTGGCCATTGCTTTTAACTTCTTGAATATAGAGTGCGACCCCTTGTTGCCAAATTTGCTCCAGGGGCCAACAGTCTGAGTCGCACTATTTTATGTTATTTTATTTTACTTTTTAACATGCGCGCTGGTGACCTACTCGTTTTTGAGTGAACCAGTATTTTAGGAAGAAGAAGAAGAAGGTACACTGATCAATCGAATGGCGGCCAGTGAGACCAGCCTGCCATCAGCCAGGTTAGCCAGACGACGGAGTTTGCAAAATATTATTGGTCGTTTTGATCTTGATCTAGATCTTGATGATAATGGATAGGCTGCGATGTAGCATAATACTGTGTAAAATTGGGGAAAACTATGGAAAAAGGGGAAAAATGATCTGGCCAACAAGACTCACTAAAGTGTCCCAGGTCCGATACCATTTCATGCAGGGATGCCCATTTTTTCTCTCTTTTTCCCCCCCTCCTATTCTTCATTTTGTTTTAGCCTCATTCTTTTCATTTGGGTGGAGTTAGCAGAGACAGAAATTTGGTGTGAAGATGTTAGGAAGACAGAAGGGTGAGTCATGATGTGTTTATTGCTGGAACAAGGTCTGGTAGAGGGAATGCTTGAAGTCCTCCACAGACCCAGCAGACACATTGTCATTAATATGATTAAAGTTGTTCCATTTGCTGATGGTCTTAACAGGGTCGAGGTTTAATGTGGGATAAGTCAACAGATCTGCCAAGTATTGCATCGGCCACATAAAATTCATAAGTTCAGGTGCCTGAAGCAATCTGAAAAATTCCTCATGCATATAAATTCTGTGTACTGTACTCATATTCTCAAATGTGTAACGCAAACAAACACAGCTGCCTACTGAATCCACATGCAAGAGAGTACTGGTCAGCATCAGGCACGGTTTTTCATCATTAAACGACTGTGTTCACAAGATGCACACCAATTTTGACAGAGCTCAGGTGAGGCTGCCAGAAAATATGGGCTTTGTCAGCTTCCCAGGAGAAATTGTAGTGTCGGAGAATTTTTTTCTTCCAGTACTTTGATTTACAGTGGTATACTTATGGACCTCTTAAAAATCCTTGTTTTTTTTTTCCCTTTCTATGGGGGAATGGGGTGGCCTTGACGATGGGGCAGTCATGAAGCTAATAGAGCCCCCCTTTTCATAGCCCCCGAGAAACAACTTCCTTTTTAAAGAGAGTTTTCTGTCAAACATTGTGACAGAATTAGTTGACATAGAGAGAGAGCTTTCTGTCAAATGATAGGGCAAAATAAATTGACATGTTTATATGCCATTTGTGTTTCTTTGGCATATTCCTTTTAATGTGTTATAAGTAACATTACCTTACCTTACTATGTATTTAGGACACTCTTTTTCAATTGATTAAAATCACTTTGATAAGGTTTGTGTTTTCTATTTGTTGCTGGTATTTACTGCTAAAGGTGGCAAAATATTGACAAGAATATTGGCCAGCAGTGCTGTGTACCTATTTAATTGTTGTTTAACCAGATGGTGGTGGTGGAAAGGGGATCACGGTGTTTGTTGCACTTGATTTTTGCAGATTCATTATGACAAGGCTAGGTTGTGTTGGACCTGTTTGCCTTCACCAAGTCTGCCATACTAATTGTAAAGATCACAAGCACAATCATTGCTTTGATTGTTATTGAAAAGAAGACATGGTGTATATAAAGCATGTATTGAAAGTGTCAAATATAAGGGCCCCTAAAATCCAGGATTTTTTTTCTCTTAAATTGCTCTCCCGAGAAACGATTTGCCATGGCCATTGCATCCAACGGGTTATTTAATTGCATGCATTCATTAAGTGAATTTTTTTATTTTCGATTTGCCATGGCCATTGCATCCAACGGGTTATTTAATTGCATGCATTCATTAAGTGAATTTTTTTTATATTTTTTTATTTGTTAAGTTATTTGACCCACAGGTTTTATACCAAAAGTAAACCTGGTAAGCTTGTTATTCCCGGATAAGAATAAAAGCAGAATAACAGAGCAATCAAACAAAGAACAAATTGCAAAACAATCATAATGTATTTTGACCTATTGGAGTCAGACAAGATAAAAAAAATTAACATTCAAACAACCAAATTACAGGACAACAGACTGTCACTTATTTCTTTGGTCTTTGTGCAAATTTGTCCTGGGTGAAGTGTTCTTTTATATAAAAAAAAAAAAAAAAAAATCTGTGGTTAGTCATTTTCATCAGAAATATGAATACTTCTTCAAGTTCAAACAGGATTGTGTACAAGCACATTCTTTCACTCGTTATGTTACTTCAACACACACACTCACACACTCATGCCACACACGCACACACGCACACACACACACCACACACACACACACACACAACACACACACACACACCACCCCTCCGGGGGTTGCGACCTTGTCGTGGTCGGAGGGCTTGCGCGGTCCAGTGATCCCTTAGGCTTTGCTGGCGGGGCATCAATACTTGGAAATAGGCTGGTTTTTTTTCAACTGCTTCTAGGTCCGAAAAGCCAAGATGCTGTCTGGCCTAAGCATAACGTGGTAAGGAGTTGATGCCCCTGGTAGGGCTTCCCATGTCAGATAGGCTAAGGGTGAGGATCCTGACTAAGAGTAACCCGCCTTTCTCCTTTTCTTGTTTTCTGCCTCCCTTATTTGGCCCTTTTCTATCTTCGTCTCCCCTTCAAGTCTTCTTTTCCACGCTCCTTTTCTCTCTGTGGTCTCCTTAAGATCCGCCGCGTTTGCCGTGCGGTGCGACCTGTGTCGGAGGGGAATGAGATCCTGGTGATTGAGAGAGCCAGCGCTCTCAACACATCACTTTGGCTCGGACCTCTCCTAGACAGGGAGTACACTTTGGCCCGGGTGTACTAATCGGCTCCCCTTCTTGGGGCTGGGTCAAGACAGGCAGTTCCCTGCTGGCCAAGTTAACCCCTGCAGTGCTCAGCTCTCTGTTCCCGGGAGTTGAGCATGATCGGGGGGGATAGGGTTGGTGGTTTCTGTTTGTCATATGTCTCTCCCGAAGCCTGGAAGGGGTCAAGACATTGGTTTCTTGGCCCTGGCCCCTTAGTTGGACTCCAAGGTGGGTGGGTAAGGGAGGGATGAATCACAATAAAATAAATATGGCTTTTTCAAAAAATATTCCCCCAAACGGAAGAGGAAGGCAGTATCCCCTATTTCAGGGCTTTCTCAAACAGACAGTGATTCTGACAGTGAGGTAAGACAGAGGACAGGTTTCTGGGCTTCCTGGCTCGTGGTGGAAGGGACAGAGCAGGAAAGCCCCCTTTCAGCTCTGAGCCCTTTTGCTATCCAAAAGGGCTTTCATGGTATAGCAGGTGAACCTAGGTCCATAAAAAGTTGAGGAAATGGTTCGATTCTTATTCAATGTCGATCACAGAAACAATCTGAACAGCTGTTGAAAGCAACAAAACTAGTGGATAGGGAGATCAGGGTGACTCCCCATAAACAGTTGAATTCGTCAAAAGGTGTGATTCGCTGTCGAGAGTTAGCAGGTGTCTCAGAAGCAGAGATCAAAACAGAACTGGCGTCCAGGTGTGACGGAGTGCGCAGGGGTGTCGGTAAAGAAAGGTTCAGAGAGAGTGGCCACCAACACCCTCTTTCTGACATTCTGCAACCCTGTGTTGCCTCGGTCATCAAAGTCGGTTACCTGAATGTTCGTGTTCAGCTATATGTGCCGTCCCCGTTGAGGTGTTCAGATGCCAGAGGTTTGGCCATGTCAGAGACCGCTGTTCTGGCAGGAGGTGTGCGGTGTTTTGCTGCAAGGCGACCCACGATGGGCCGTGCAAAGATCCGGCACATTGTGCTAACTGCGGTGGCGACCATCCTCCTCTTCCAGAAACTGTCCTCTTTGGATCAAGAATCCACAATACAACGCATTAAAACGGAAAAGAAGATCTCCTTTTTTGAAGCCCGCAAGCAGTTGTGGGCAGTCAGGACTCCAACAGCTTCATATGCTTCGGCCGTAAAGACTGTTCCCCACAGTTCCCACTCGGTCAGTCTGCTGTCAGACTGATGACTTTACGTTTTCCAAAACATTACAAGTAGAATTGTCAACTCTGGTGGAAGCAGGTCCCACCACCTTTCAACCCAAAGTGACTGCCCCTGGTGGAGGCAAAAAATCCGCTCCCCTCAGACTGCCCAGCAGTCTACAACATCTGCTGGGCAGATTAAAAAACCAGCAATTCCGCTCGAACTCTCCTATCCAGTGCCCGTGCAGGCAAGGGAGTTCCACCCAGTGTGGAGATGGTGGAGATGAGGAAAAAAACCTCCACCATCTCCCAAATCCAGACCTCCACCATCTCCAAACTCCAGGCCTTTGTCCACTGCGGGCAAGTCTGCCAGCAGGTCCAAAGACCACACAGTCCAGTGAAACTAACTAATAAATTCGCTCCATTAGAAGCGGACGTTGAAGAGGAGATGACCTGATTTCTCTCCTTTTCGCCTCTGCACCATGGATAGTACAATATATTCCATTGGAATATCCGTGGATTAAATTCCAACTTTGAGGAGCTGCAGCTTCTGTGTCAGTCTATAAAACCTTCTGTCGTGGCTCTTCAGGAAACTCAAATTCAAAGCCAGAAGACCTTTACTCTTTCTGGCTTTAATATTCTTTCAAAACCTGCACAACCATCCACGTTGGGACTGTCGGGTGGTGTTGCCCTTCTCCTACATAAAACTTTGTTGTATAGTCCTGTCGCTCTGTCTACCTCCCTTCAGGCGTAGCTGCGAGAGTCACTCTCCACAAGACTGTGACAATCTGTTCCCTTTATCTCCCACCTTCTGTCCCGGTTTGTCGTCAGGACCTTGTCAGTCTGATAGAAGCACTTCCTCGACCTTTTTTGCGTTGGGTGACTTTAACGGTCACAATCCTCTTGGGGTAGTGTCAGTACGTCATCCAGAGGTCTGCTAATTGAGGATGTCCTTTCGGATTTGGATTTGTGTTGTCTGAACGACGGATCTGCAACTTACCTCCACTCTTCCACAGGTTCACTTTCGTGTTTAGATTTGTCGGTTTGTGACCCCTCGCTGGTTCCTGGACTATGAGTGGTCTGTCCATGACGATCTGCACGAAGTGACCATTTCCCTGTCCTTCTACAACCTGTAATAACTGAACACGTCTCTGTTTCTCAACATCTAAATTATAAAAAGCAAACTGGGATCTATTTGCAGCCACTATTTCTAAAGAATTCCAGGACACTGATTTTCTTCAGAGTCCGGACCCAGCAGAATCACTGACTAACACTGTGATCAAGTGTGCTAAAGCTTGTATTCCAGTGTCTCCGATAAACTTCAAATGCCAAAAACACCCTGGTTTGATTCAGACTGCCAACAAATTTCCAAAGTTCGAAAACGGGCTCAGCGTCAGGTGTACCAACGACCTTCGGGTCCCAACGCTCGAGCCCATCAGAAACTCCGAGCTAAATCAAGACACACTTTTAAAATCAGTAAATGTCGGTCCTGGGAGAAGCTTATGCTCCAGGCTGACATCGAAAACTTCTAAGAAAAAAGTGTGGAAACATCATTAAGAAAATCAAAGGGAAGAACACCTGTCCCACTGTGAACCATCTCAAGTTTTCGGATTCTTAATACAGAGAAGAAGCAGTTGCTAATCTGCTTGCTTCAACCATTGAAAAGAATTCCTCCTCATTCTAACAAATCAGCCACTTTTGTCAAAAACAAAGCCCTTAAAGAAAAATCACCCTGCAACTTTTCGTCAGACAACATGGAAGACTACAATCTTCCTTTCACGTTAAACGAGCTGAAATCTGCCTTACTCTCTTGCAGCGATTCCTCTCCAGGTCTAGATGAAATCCATTATCAACTCTTGAAACATCTTCCGCAAATAGGTCTGAACATCCTGCTACAGGTATACAACCATGTGTGGACTACTGTTTCTTTCCACCTTCTTGGCGGAAAGCCCTCATTATTCCAATTCCCAAACCTGGAAAAGATCTTTCTAACCCATCAAACTACCATCCCATAGCTTTGACCAGCTGTGTCTGTAAATTGATGGAGAAAATGGTCAATGCTAGGCTCATGTGGAAACTCGAAACCGATGGCCTTTTGGCGAAAGAACAGTGTGGTTTCCGCAAACATCGGTCTACAGTTGACCATTTGATTTGTCTGGAATCTACACTTCGGAACGCCTTTCTGAACAAACAGCATGCAGTGCAATTTTCTTTGACTTGGAGAAGGCCTACGATACTACCTGGAAGTCGGGGATACTTCATGATCTCCACGATCTGGGTTTTCGAGGTCATCTTCCGCTTTTTATTCAAAATTTTTTGGCAGAACGACAGTTTTCAGGTCCGGGTTGGCACCACTCTCTCTGATGTCCCGAGCAGGAGTTGGGTGTTCCACAGGGGAGCATACTGTCTCCTGCCCTCTTTAGTATTAAAATCAACAACATTGTTCAATCGGTTCAGCAGGGTTCAGACGCTCATTGTTTGTGGATGATTTCGCTGTCTACGCAACTGGAAGCCTGTACCCGAGTGTCAGCGCAGGCTCCAGCTTTGCGTGGATTAAAATCCATCGATGGGCAGATGAAAACGGTTTCACCTTTTCTCCAACAAAGACGCAGTGTATTCACTTCCATAATTTCCGTCAGTTTTTTCCAGATCCCGAACTTCAAGTAGGGAAATCTCCCATTCCAGCTGTTAAAGAGGCCAAGTTTCTGGGAATCATTTTTGACCAGAAACTGAACTTTCTCAGCACATCAAAAACTCAAAACTGCTTGCCAGAAAGCACTGAATATTCTGCGGGTCGTAGCGCACACCGACTGGGGCGCTGATAAGAAAACTTGCTGCACCTCTACAGAGCCCTGGTCCGTTCCAAACTGGACTACGGTTGTGCTGTGTACGGCTCCGCAAGATCGTCTTACCTCAAACTCTTGGACCCTATCCACCATCAAGGGCTTCGTCTCTGTCTTGGAGCGTTCCGCACCACCCTGTGTACAGCCTGTACGCAGAGGCGGGTGAACCTTCATTGTCCAACCGCAGGCTGAAACTGTCGTGAATTATTATATCCGACTGTTCTCGGAACCAGAAAACCCTGCCTATGACTGTGTCTTTGATCCTCCGTTCCAAAGTAAGTTTGAAAACAACCCTAAATGTATCCGCCGTTGGTCTTCGTATGCAGCCTCACGTGCGGAATGCAGGTCTAGACCTAGGAGTTGTGTCGGATATTTCCAAGTTTCCGGATCAACCTCCGTGGACCTTTTTCACACCAGAGATTCGTTTCGATCTTGCAGCTTTTCGCAAAGAGTCTACCAGCTCTCTGGCGTTACAAGGCTTTGTATGCTGAGCTCTGTTCCAAATTCCCATCCTGTCAAAAAGTTTTCACTGACGGTTCCAAGTCTGAAGATGGAGTGGTCTGTGCAGCCTACTGCCCTGGCGCTCCTTCTCAGTATATTGTTGGAACATATTCATTCAGATGCTTCTGTCTATTCTGCTGAACTTACTGCTCTGGTACTGGCTTTGAAGATAATCTCACATTCTTCGAAGAGGGACTTTCTGGTTCTGTCGGATTCGCTGTCAGCTTTGGAGGCCATAGCTGGCCGCAACCTTCAGCATCCAGAACTTTTCCTTTTTTTAAAACTTTTTAGCAAGTTGAAGGCGGACGGTTTACAACATTACTCTTGCTTGGGTTCCAGGTCATGTTGGCATCGGCGGGAACGAAATGGTTGATCGTTTAGCCAAGAACGCCACAAGAGAGAAACTGTCCAACACTTATATCCCCTGCTCAGATGTGAAACCCAAAATTAATGATTATGTGAGAGACCTCTGGCAGGAGGATTGGAACACACAGACGAATAACAAACTCTTTCAGATCCGTCCAAACCTTAAGGACTTCCTCCCATCCACGTCGGGTGGTCGTAAAGAGGAAACGGTTCTGTGCCGGCTGCACACGGCCATTCGTATTTTACCCATGCCTACCTTTTAAAGAGTGAAGAAGCTCCGTGGTGCATTCCATGTCATGCGCCACTCACAATGAAACATGTTCTTTTAGAGTGTTGGGACTTGCACGATGTGAGACACAAACATTTTACAGCGGAGTCCATGAAGATCCTGTTCAGGGATGTCCCGCCTGATGTGATCCTTGAGTTTTTGAGAGAGATTAACATTTTCATCTGATTTAAGATTTTACGGAAGAAAGATTTTTAACGAAGTTTCTGGTACGTTTCTAGACGATGTCATTTAAAGAGATGTGTGAAAGTTTTTTTTTTTTGTTTTTTTAAATGACTGGTGAGTTGATTTTAACGTGGTGACAGCCCTGATGTGGCCCTTTGCGGTCGGCTGGGCTATAAGCAACATTATCTTATCTTATCTTCACACACACACACACACACACACACACACACACACACACACACACACACACACACACACCACATGCACTCTTACACACACTATTGAACTAAATGGCAACAAGGATAGCAGAAGAAAACAAGATTTGACAAATACAAATGGAAAGAATATTATTTGATGTGAGACACACAACACACACACACACACACACACACACACACACACACACTCTCTCTCTCTCTCTCTCTCTCTCTCTCTCTCCTCTCTATCTCTCTCTCTCTCTCTCTTAAACCTTTCTCACAGACCCAAGTCTGTGTGTGTGTGTTGTGCGTGCGTTTTCTTTATATTTGCTTTTTTAGGTGATAGACTGCTGTAAACATCAATTTGTTTTAGAGTCAGATACAGTTCACAGCAGCATGCAGGTTGCATCGGCAGAGTAATACTTACTGCTGCTTGAATCCCCTCCTCATGGAAGCCATTGTTTCAACCCAGCCATGGCTTATGTTTCTGGCAATTGTCAGGCCACCTCAAGCAGCCTGACAAATGCCAAAGTGTGTAGGGGGCCATTGAAATCAAACTTATCCAAACAAAGATGACTGGAAATGTTAACATTCAAAACATGTGAATATTTCATGTCTCTCTGCTGCCCTGTTGTAACATTACAAGTGAAAGGGCACCTGGGTGTGAGGTTGCACAGTGTGTGTGTGTGTATTTATGTGTGTGTGTGTGTGTGTGTGTGTGTGGTTTCTTTGGTCTTTATAGGAGAAAGTTTCCCCCCCCTGCTTTGGCATTGTTTGTCACGTTGAAAACATTTGAAAACGGAGAAGAACACATTGCAAATTGTAACAGTTGAAAATGGCCCATCTGACTCATTTATAATGGTGAGTGATGTAAGTGCAGAGAAAATTGGGTTCCCCTGCCTCATTAGGTAGGGCCTATATCTATAGACATGCAGGATAAAAAATTAGTATTCAAATGTGGACATTAAAGATCCAGTAATTCAGGTCAGGTTTGGGAGGTAGAAAAGTTACCACATACTCGTTGGTGCTGTGGAATCTCTTAGTAAGTTACAGCAGAAATCTTTCAAAAGAGGCTTTTCGGGGAGGGAAATCTAGCACAAGAATAGAGCCACAATCGTGGGTCCCCAACGTGTTGATATGGAGACTGAACACAAGAAATGCAGTGTTGTTGAATTTTTACTCCAGGTATCTTCATGATATTATTTTTTTTTAAAAGATCAGACTCAGAGGTGAAATTTTGCTTTTGTTGTAGTGTACTAAACAATTGAATTAAATATGGCACTGTTGATAATATAATCACTATCACAGCTGGGTTCAAAAGTCATACCATTGAAATGAAAACAACAAGCACTTCCTTGAATGATATTTTGGAGTGAGCTTTGACCTTTACTGGTGACTGGAGAACATGGCAAAGGATCTAAACCTGCATTCTTTGATGGCAACACAATTGTGATATCTTGAGAACATTTTGGGGCATGATATGTTGTCTGTATAATCACTGTTTAAAATGCTTTAAAACAAATCAATCATGTGATTACCCAAAGAACATATTTTGACACCTTTTTCATTTCATAAGTAAATGATTATGAAACTGTCATG
>CM031627.1:10476931-10524431 GCA_018398815.1 Conus ventricosus
TGCAGAGTGGTGCATGTTGTGGTCTTCTGTTTCCTGTTTGTCCATCGTTCATGTGTTGTTCTTGTGTCTGCTTTCCTGCCTGTCTTTCTGCTGTCTGAATGTCTGCCGATACCTGTCTTCCAGTCGTACTGACTGTTTAGTACTTTTCTGTCTGTCTCTGTTGCTGTCTGTCTCAGTTTCTCTCTCTGCCTTTGTCAGTCTCTGCAGGTCTCTTTGGCACTCTGTTTCTACGTCCCTTTGTGTCTGCCTCTTTTTCCTCGATCTCATTCATTTTGTTCATGACGTGAGTGGAACATTAACTCATTTAAAACATCATAGGTTTCTTTCTTTATGTCAAGTCATTCATACTCTCACACCTGATTCCCCCCCCCCCCCCCCCCCCCCCCCCCCCCCCCCCCCCCCCCCCCCCCTTGTCATTTTAAATCTCCCTTATTTTCTGATTTTCTGTGCTCTGAAGTGCCTGACCATTTGCCCCCTGTAACCAGATTAATATGCCTCACCATTAATATGTTTGTTTTAAACAATCCGTTGGCATTCAAGCAGTGACAAGCCAGATGTTAAATCCTTGTTCATTGGCTTCAGACTGGTGCTGCCTTGAAAGAAAAGTCAAATAAAGGGATTGTATTGTTAAGTCTCTTGACTGAAACCACAGTGTAAACTCCCAAGATTGCAGGATACTTGCATACATATCTCCTGTGAACTGTATTATAACAGTTGACCTACATGTCCAAAGACCCGGTATATAAATTCACTAAATGTTCATACAGTTTTTAATGTGCTTGCAACATCCTTTTCTGGTCTGATTTATGAATGGGGCATTTCTCCATTTGAACGTGACCTGTTTTGAACATAGAATTTTCATATTGATCATGTCAACTGGCTCATGCAGTGCCTTCCAGTGAGTTTCCTGTGTCTACAATTGTGCATCTTTTCTCTAGCCTATACCCCATAAGACAAGATGTGATCTTCAGTCAGTGATGACCCCCACATTTTCCTTCCCTGACTTTTTGTTGTGCTGTGTATGTGTGTCGGGCTCTGAAGGATCGTAGGGGCAAAGGTCGTAGTCGTGGGGACTTTTCTCCTGTTCGCATGGAACTGACCGAGGTAAAAGTTGTAGTTGCCTTTCTCCTGTCATTGTAACTTTTCCTTTTTTTTGGAATGAATTATCCTAACAGCTGCTACAGTGTTCTCTTTGCTCATTAAAAGCCTGTTTAACTGCTTTGCTAGATGCTCAGACTGTAGTGTTCAATTAAAAATTAATTGATGATTATGCTGTTGGTATGTTTGTACGCACTGGGTGTTCATATACTAGTTTATTGTGAGTGACTGTGCCTTGTGTGTGTGTGTGTGTGTGTGTGGTGTGTGTGTGTGTGTGTGTGTGTGTGTGTGATACTAAAAGGAAGTGAAATTGCTACTCCTAAGTCACTATTTTGTATTTACTTTATGTGGGTTTGATTTAATATCAGCCTGAATGTTTAGGTATGCATGTGTGTGTGTGCGTGTGTGTGTGTGTGTGTGTGTGTGTGTGTGTGTGTGTGTGTGTGTGTGTGTGTGTGTGTGTTGAAAAAAACAACTTCTTATGGCTGTTTGTTTAAAAGGTTGATTACATTTGATCTTGATCTAGATCCTGTATAGCTAATTTGCATCCATTTGTGTGCATTTGTAGATATGACTCTACAAAATGCCATCATTTGATAAAGAAGTTAGGTAGACCCTCAGGTTGTGCGTTTGTGTAAAGCACATGCCCTAAATTGAATAAAACCACTGTGAAACCTCAGAGGAGGTGGGCCAAGTCCCCAACATGGTGAAATGTCAATGAAAGTAGGCAGATACATTGAAAATCTGCCAAACGCCTTTAGTGATGTACTGATGTCTTTGGTTCACCACAGGTTTCAACTTTCAATTCTTGACCCAAAGCATATGCACTGACTCCTAATCAGCGTTTTCCAAAAGGGAGGTTGAGAAAAAAGAATAGTGAAAACCAAAAGATAGAAAGAGAGAGAAATAGAATTGAATGGAAGTTCAAAGCATTGTGCCAGAACGAAAGCTTGATGGGAGGGAGGGGGGGGGGGGGGGTTCTGTGTTGTAACCAGATACTGAGCAGGGAGGTCAGTCACCTTGCCCTTGCAAAGTTCAGATTAGGAACACACGCACGCACGCACGCACGCACGCACGCACGCACGCACGCACGCACGCACACACACACACACACACACACACACACACACACACAAAGGACATCAAGGACAACAAGCTAATTTGGTTTGGACTGGAAATGTTCAGCTTTATTGGCCATATTTTAGGGAACCTTGAGCAACATAGGCATGATGTAAACTATGCTATGACATCAGCAACTATGCTATGACATCAGCACCCTTATTGTATGTTGGACATAGTGCATTGTACCTATCACTAAAATGTTAAAGGAGAGGACGATAGTGCATTGTACCTGTCACTAAAATGTGTAAGGAGAGGATGTTCTTTTTTGTTGTTGTTTTTGAGTGTTGGCCCATTTTCATGGAATTCCTTTGTCAGTTTCGACTTGCTTCATTGTCAAATTTTCTGCAAAAGATTCTCATCTCGGGCCATACCTTGAAAAAGGAAGTTGCTATTTCCCCATATCTGTATTTTAGTGTTTATTCACCAGGTTTTTTTTTGTTTTTGTTTTTCTTCTGTCATAGTGACTCCATTCATGTTCTGTCTGTGATACTGCTTATTGACCAGCACATTTTTTGTTTCCCACTTTGGATGGAATCTGGCCAGAAGTTTTTCTGTGATTCCTTTTTCACTACACTTCATATTATACACCCATGAAATATGTTAAAGTATGAATGCACAGGATGAAATATAAGGCTGTGCATGCAGCAATTAGTTGATATAGTAATGGAGTTTTTTCAAAGCAAGGTGACTAAAGGCAGAAATTGAAGCAATTTTTTGAAAGAAAGGATGTTATTTCTGCAAGACAAAACAGACACACAGATTACAGGACAAAACACAATGCATTTCCAGCCCTTGGTCTTCTTCAGGCAAAAACAAACAACATTTAGGACAGTGAAAACAAAGAAGAAGCAACTGCTTATCTTCTCATATTCGGCGTAAAATGGGAGTTATGTGGTTTAGTTTATCTCGCATTATGAGCCAACAAAGTAAAATGACAGAGCGGCATAATTAATATGGGTTTATAGAGTCATGGAAAATGTGTTTGACTATCACTCAGTCAGACAAACAAACAAACCGCTACACAGCCAACTCTTATTTCCATTTGATTACAAACCTGTCAAAATAGAGGTGTAAATGAAATGACGAATGATCTGTACAGCCTCCATTCATGACGGAACCATGCACCACTCGATTATTCAAACACAACGAAAGTTTTATGCATGATAGAAAAGCAAATGTTTGTAAAAGTGTGAAATTTCCTTCTTTCTGATATGCTGATTGGGAGTTATGACAGTTTGAGTAAACCAACCCTGATCGTCCAAATGAACAGCCAAAGCATGATAAGCTGGGTAGGTCACTCACACAGTCTCAGTTTAAAGGCTGAAAGGTGAAAGAGAGAACAAGGACAGAAGTGGAGAGAGGAAAGTGAGTGTTTGACATGGAGAGAATAGGAAGGAAGTGGAGAGAGGAAAGTGAGTGTTTGACAGGGAGAGAATAGGAAGGAAGTGGAGAGAGGAAAGTGAGTGTTTGACAGGGAGAGAATAGGAAGGAAGTGGAGAGAGGAAAGTGAGTGTTTGACATGGAGAGAATAGGAAGGAAGTGGACAGAGGAAAGTGAGTGTTTGACATAGAGAGAATAGGAAGTGGAGAGAGGAAAGTGAGTGTTTGACATGGAGAGAATAGGAAGGAAGTGGAGAGAGGAAAGTGAGTGTTTGACATGGAGAGAATAGGAAGTGGAGAGAGGAAAGTGAGTGTTTGACATGGAGAGAATAGGAAGTGGAGAGAGGAAAGTGAGTGTTTGACAGGGAGAGAATAGGAAGGAAGTGGAGAGAGGAAAGTGAGTGTTTTTACAGGGAGAGAATAGGAAGGAAGTGGAGAGAGGAAAGTGAGTGTTAGACATAGAGAGAATAGGAAGGAAGTGGGCTAGGATGGGGTAAGAAGAAGGGGAAGAAGGTGGGTGGGGGTGAGAGGGGGGGGGGGGGTAGAAAATTTGGTTCAAACATTCTCTGAGTTTCTCAGAGACCTGACATTAGTGGCTGTGTGATTTTCTTTTCTTTTTCTTTAATTTTTTTTTTATTTTTTAAAGGAAATTAATTTCAACATCATTTTTTTTTTCTTTTCCTGCTGTTGCCACCACCTCTTTTCCCATCCTTCCTTCTCCACTCCTGTTTACCCCCTTCTTCCTGCTTTTTCTTCGTTGGAAAAGGTTTCAGTCTTGACAGGATCAAGGATTACTCTTGCTTGTGTAGAGATAAAACTTTTGTAGTGTTCTTTTTTCTTTATTTGTTTGTTTGTTTGTTTCAGTTTGAACAGTACGATTAGTTTTCTGATTCCTGCTTTGATTCAGTGGTTCTTGGTGTTAGGTGCTGGTCCCTCAATGTCTCTTTTCTTTTTTTTTTTTAAATTTGAAGTCACAGCTGTGGTCTGTTCATCATCATGTATGTATTATCACAAGCATCATTGTGTTGTTAGCTAATGGAAGGTGATTGTGTGTGTGTTCCTTGTATGACAGCGTAAGTTAGTTTACAGCATAGAGAATGTATGTGTATATGTGAATGTGCATTTTGCTTTGTGTGTGTGTAGTGGTGGTGTGTGTGTGTGTGTGTGTGTGTGTGTGTGTGTGCAAGAGAGAGAGAATAGAGACAGCATGTGTGTATGTCTCTGTGTATGTGTTAGGAGTGTGTGTGTGTGTTTGTGTATATGTACTAATGTGTGTTGAACCTGATTCATTTCCCATATTATCTGCCTGATCTAACACCAGCATAATTGACTGCTAACATTAATGAAGAAGCTAAATAATTAATTCATTTGTGTGCTAACAAATATAACAAAAAAATTATCTAAGCCCTAGTGCCTGGTGTTTAGTAAAGACAAGCATGCTTTGTTTACAGACGCTTTGTTTTATGTACACCAGTATCTTTTGGTTTATCATAATACGAATACAAATCCTTAGAGTAGTTGAGTTATATTTAAATAAATGGGCATAACTCAATTCATTTTGTATATATTTATCTGTCAGAGTTTCTTGTGCACTATTTGCACATATACTTTGTCTAAACATTTAAGGGTAGGAATGAATATTGCTTGATATGAGTGTTTGGAATAAAGTGTCATGAAATCAATGTAAACTGGTTCACTCACTGGCAGTGCTCTGTTATTTAAGTGTCTAGATGTCAAAAGTCGTTATCAGAATATGTGACGTGTAACAGTTTGGCAGATATATCATCCGTTCCTCTGGTGTAAATTTTACTTATTAACTGTGTACATGCTAAAAAGTTCCATCTGATTATTCATATGCCCATTTCTCAGGCACATGTATTACTTCATTCAGTGGTTTTGGTCATTACTTCAGAGATACTGCATGCTTACACAAATCTTGGTGTTGAAAGGTTTTTTTTTATTTTTTTTAAACATTTAATGATAACCTGATTTGACAGAATTGTGGTTTCAAAACATGGTAGTACGAATTTCTTTGATGATACACAAGCTGCCCATTTATATCACTTTAAGGAAGCAAAGAATTTATACTAGACAGTGTTTGCAAGGTCACTGAATGATGACAAATTTTATAAGGTAAAAACAAGACTTTGTTCCTATGCTGAGCTGTGTTTGTTAATGAAGTATCTGTCCTAGTATTAACATGGATGTGTTTGTTAAATGTCACTCATTCAAGTCTGGCGCAGCAACTAAGGGATTACTCAGTCTGTGCACTAACCAACCACAGTAGGTAGAGGTAGACCGCTGCTGAAAAGTGTCAACACCGAAAGAGATCAAGCTGCTGGTACTGTTCAGCAGCTGGGTTATACAGGACCCGGTGGTATGACAGTTGGTCATTCACCTCAGTGTGATGGTGGTGCAGTTAGATAGCTACATAGACTTGATGCCAGTCTGTCCATGATGACGCTTTTTGCCTCACTGTCACTCCTTCCCTTCTTCTTTCTCTCTGTCTCACTCTCTCTCACTCTCTCTTTGTTCTTCCCTCCTCTCCATCCTTCACTCTCTCTCTCTCTCTCTCTCTCTCTCTCTCTCTCTCTCTCTCTCTCTCCTCTCTCTCTCTCTCTCCCTCTCTCTCTCTTCCTCCCTCCCTCCCTGTTCTGTTTTACTCCCTTCTGCCTCCAGTTTGTCTGTCTGTCTCGTCTGTCTCTTCCCACCCTTCTCTCTCTGTCTGTCTGTCTGTCTGTCTCTCTCTGTGTCTCTGTCTCTGTCTCTCTCACTTTCATGCGTGTGTGTATGTGTGTGTAATGATGCAATAGAATTTCAGTGATTCCTTTCATTCTTGACTTTGCCATGGACAACCATAGCACAGTTCTCTCTTCACATGACTTGGTTGCAGTTTTCAGCTGCAGGTCTGGCCTGTACAGGTGGTGGAATTTGTTCGGTTGTCTTCTCAACACATGGTGACAATCAAGAGAGAACCAGCAGGCAAAATCTGTGGCAAGATCACTATTTTCATTCCCCGTAAAGGGTTGGTTTGGTGGTGTCCTGCTTACGTTAGATTGGAGCAGGGGTTCACTGAGTACCACTGAAGTGATTCAGCAACAGTGCAAGGTCTCCGTCAGTAGGTTGCCTGATGAAGACCTCATGTTGGGATCTGCTTGTGGGCGGTTGGCACCATCTTAGCTATGATGGGGCAGGGCCAGAGTGAGCAGCATAAGAGTAAGGCTACAGAGAGAGACAAGAGTGGGACAGCGAAAAGAACAGAAAAGAAAACAATTTGATACAGGTTTAGATATTTTGTAAAGTATGCTATAGATTACGGCCACCTCATGTGGACAGTTCTGAGACTTGAGTCTTGAGCTAGTCTTACTGAGTATGACACATGAATGAAAAAGCTGAAATGCGTTCAACTGCACAAAATCAGTTGAGTGAAGAATACAGTTAAACTGGTTTTGTCACATATGTGTACATGTGATGGTGGTACTGACTTTGGTATATTTGTGTCAGAGGGGTTGAATGTCAATACGCCAGTGTTAAGATATTGTTGTCTCCCTGTTTACTCTGACCTGATGCCAACATTTCATGCAGAAATGATCTTGCAGTGACTATAAATTCCTTATTTGAATCACTGGCATTCATGCTTTCAAGACAGAGTGCGAGCTCACAAGTCAAAGAGAAGACCAGGAATGCTAAATGACGCGACAGTTTGTTTTTCATGTTGACTGAGTGGGCAGCGCTGTCAACAATAAATAGGTCAACATTGAGTCAGTGCTGTTGGTTTGTCCTACGTCTGCAGGCTGGTTTACTGCCAAGTGAAATGAACAGCTCACGGTGCTGCACTCTGATCCTGAGCGTGGTGGGTTCCATCACAGTTCCGTCCCAAGCAGTGTCTTTTTTCTTTCAAAATCAGGAGCCAGGTTCGTCTGATCTGTGCTGGTTTCGGGCAGACATCCTAGCAGCAGACTTCCCTGTCCAAGAGTGCGTACATGCTGAACTTCAGTGGCGCACATGATCCTCATATGCATTTCAACATTCTGTGCATATGGGGACACACAAATACCCAGAATGCATCAGGATATTCGAAGAGGAAAGTGGCCCGGCCCAGTATTTTCATAATGTACACAGACAACAACAACTCTGTTGTTTGACTGATTTATCATGACGGACAACAGAGCATTGTTGTTTGACTGATATCGTGATGGACACAGACAACAATAGCCTTGTTCTTTGACTGATATCGTGATGGACACAAACCACAATAGCCTTGTTCTTTGACTGATATCGTGATGGAGACAGACAACAAGAGCATTGTTGTTTGACTGATATTGTGATGGACACAGACAACAACTCTTTTGTTTGATATGTCATGATGGACACAGACAACATCAACCCTGTTTTTTGATAAACCATCATGAACACCGACAACAGCCCTGCTTGTTTGATATGTCATGATGGACACAGACAACAATAGCCTTGTTTGACTGAAGTCATGATGGACACTGACAACATCAACCCTGTTTTTTGATAAACCATCATGAACACCGACAACAGCCCTGCTGTTTGATATGTCATGATGGACACTGACAACAATAGCCTTGTTTGACTGAAGTCATGATGGACACTGACAACATCAACCCTGTTTTTTGATAAACCATCATGAACACCGACAACAGCCCTGCTGTTTGATATGTCATGATGGACACTGACAACAATAGCCTTGTTTGACTGAAGTCATGATGGACACTGACAACATCAACCCTGTTTTTTGATAAACCATCATGAACACCGACAGCAGCCCTGCTGTTTGATATGTCATGATGGACACTGACAACATCAACCCTGTTTTTTGATAAACCATCATGAACATCGACAACAGCCCTGCTGTTTGATATGTCTTGATGGACACAGACAAAAACAGCCCAGTTGTTTGACTGATGTCATGATGGATACAGACAACTACAACACTGTTGTTTCACTGATGTATCATGATGGACAACAACAACCAACACAACAACCTCCTTGTGTCATTGATATGATGGAACAGACAACAACCACAGTGCTGTTGTTTGATATGTCATGATAGACATCGACAACCACTGCAACACAACAACCCTGTGGTTTCGCAGGTATGTTATGATGGAAACATACAATGGCAACATTGTTGCTTCACTGATGTCATGATGGACAAATATAACGCCACCACCAGCATAACAACAACAACCCTGCTGTTTCACTGATACATTATGATTGACACAGATAACAGCAACAAAACAACAATAACGAAACATCAAAACAACAACCTTCGCTTTTTTTCTATGGTGTGGATTGAGCATTGACACTAAGTGCAATCTTATTAAAATGCAGATTGGTTTGGGGTTTTTTTTTAAGAGAAAAGAAAAAAAATGTTCAGAATTTCTTGTTTTGTTTTGTTTGTTTACACTGATTAATTATTACATTTTGCAAATGTCAGTGATAACTGTGTGTATCTGTGTATATGTGTGTGTGTGTGTGTGTGTGTGTGTGTGTGTGGTGTGTGTGTGTGTGTGTGTGAGAGAGAGAGTGTGTGCGCATTGCTGTGTATCCATGTCTTTTTGTTCTTGTAAGTTTGCATATATAAAGGTATGTTGGAGCAGTGGTATTGTTGTAATCATACCTTTTTTTGTTTTTGTTTTTGGATGACTTGTGAGTTGATTTTAATGTGGTGACAGCCCTGATATGGCCCTTTGCGGTCACCTGGGCTATAAGCAACATTCCCTTACCTTACCTTGTACCTTTTTTATGCATATTTCCATACAGCGGCCAGGTTGCAATTGCCATGGATGTTCCTGATTGTGTATAGGTGTGCATTAGCCTAGCGCCTGTGTTCATATGTTATGGTATAGTGTGTGTCATAGCCTCACATTGCATCACACATTCTTTGTTATCTGCTGTGTAAACAGGAGGACAGAGAGCGTCTTCGTCAGGAGAGGAGAGAGAAAAGGGGAGGAGAGAGCAAGAAGAAGGAGGTGAGTTGTAATGAAGGGTACAGTCAGTGCTGTTCTGGGCTGAGTTGTAATGAAGGGTACAGTCAGTGCTGTTCTGGGCTGAGTTGTAATGAAGGGTACAGTCAGTGCTGTTCTGGGCTGAGTTGTAATGAAGGGTACAGTCAGTGCTGTTCTGGGCTGAGTTGTAATGAAGGGTACAGTCAGTGCTGTTCTGGGCTGAGTTGTAATGAAGGGTACAGTCAGTGCTGTTCTGGGCTGAGTTGTGATGAAGGGTACAGTCAGTGCTGTTCTGGGCTGAGTTGTAATGAAGGGTACAGTCAGTGCTGTTCTGGGCTGAGTTGTAATGAAGGGTACAGTCAGTGCTGTTCTGGGCTGAGTTGTAATGAAGGGTACAGTCAGTGCTGTTCTGGGCTGAGTTGTAATGAAGGGTACAGTCAGTGCTGTTCTGGGCTGAGTTGTAATGAAGGGTACAGTCAGTGCTGTTCTGGGCTGAGTTGTGATGAAGGGTACAGTCAGTGCTGTTCTGGGCTGAGTTGTAATGAAGGGTACAGTCAGTGCTGTTCTGGGCTGAGTTGTAATGAAGGGTACAGTCAGTGCTGTTCTGGGCTGAGTTGTAATGAAGGGTACAGTCAGTGCTGTTCTGGGCTGAGTTGTAATGAAGGGTACAGTCAGTGCTGTTCTGGGCTGAGTTGTAATGAAGGGTACAGTCAGTGCTGTTCTGGGCTGAGTTGTAATGAAGGGTACAGTCAGTGCTGTTCTGGGCTGAGTTGTAATGAAGGGTACAGTCAGTGCTGTTCTGGGCTGAGTTGTAATGAAGGGTACAGTCAGTGCTGTTCTGGGCTGAGTTGTAATGAAGGGTACAGTCAGTGCTGTTCTGGGCTGAGTTGTAATGAAGGGTACAGTCAGTGCTGTTCTGGGCTGAGTTGTAAATGAAGGGTACAGTCAGTGCTGTTCTGGGCTGAGTTGTAATGAAGGGTACAGTCAGTGCTGTTCTGGGCTGAGTTGTAATGAAGGGTACAGTCAGTGCTGTTCTGGGCTGAGTTTGTGATGAAGGGTACAGTCAGTGCTGTTCTGGGCTGAGTTGTGATGAAGGGTACAGTCAGTGCTGTTCTGGGCTGAGTTGTGATGAAGGGTACAGTCAGTGCTGTTCTGGGCTGAGTTGTGATGAAGGGTACAGTCAGTGCTGTTCTGGGCTGAGTTGTGATGAAGGGTACAGTCAGTGCTGTTCTGGGCTGAGTTGTGATGAAGGGTACAGTCAGTGCTGTTCTGGGCTGAGTTGTGATGAAGGGTACAGTCAGTGCTGTTCTGGGCTGAGTTGTAATGAAGGGTACAGTCAGTGCTGTTCTGGGCTGAGTTGTAATGAAGGGTACAGTCAGTGCTGTTCTGGGCTGAGTTGTAATGAAGGGTACAGTCAGTGCTGTTCTGGGCTGAGTTGTAATGAAGGGTACAGTCAGTGCTGTTCTGGGCTGAGTTGTAATGAAGGGTACAGTCAGTGCTGTTCTGGGCTGAGTTGTAATGAAGGGTACAGTCAGTGCTGTTCTGGGCTGAGTTGTGATGAAGGGTACAGTCAGTGCTGTTCTGGGCTGAGTTGTGATGAAGGGTACAGTCAGTGCTGTTCTGGGCTGAGTTGTGATGAAGGGTACAGTCAGTGCTGTTCTGGGCTGAGTTGTGATGAAGGGTACAGTCAGTGCTGTTTCTGGGCTGAGTTGTGATGAAGGGTACAGTCAGTGCTGTTCTGGGCTGAGTTGTGATGAAGGGTACAGTCAGTGCTGTTCTGGGCTGAGTTGTGATGAAGGGTACAGTCAGTGCTGTTCTGGGCTGAGTTGTGATGAAGGGTACAGTCAGTGCTGTTCTGGGCTGAGTTGTGATGAAGGGTACAGTCAGTGCTGTTCTGGGCTGAGTTGTAATGAAGGGTACAGTCAGTGCTGTTCTGGGCTGAGTTGTAATGAAGGGTACAGTCAGTGCTGTTCTGGGCTGAGTTGTAATGAAGGGTACAGTCAGTGCTGTTCTGGGCTGAGTTGTAATGAAGGGTACAGTCAGTGCTGTTCTGGGCTGAGTTGTAATGAAGGGTACAGTCAGTGCTGTTCTGGGCTGAGTTGTAATGAAGGGTACAGTCAGTGCTGTTCTGGGCTGAGTTGTAATGAAGGGTACAGTCAGTGCTGTTCTGGGCTGAGTTGTAATGAAGGGTACAGTCAGTGCTGTTCTGGGCTGAGTTGTAATGAAGGGTACAGTCAGTGCTGTTCTGGGCTGAGTTGTAATGAAGGGTACAGTCAGTGCTGTTCTGGGCTTTGCCAACAGTTCTGCTGGTTGGTTTTTTTTTTTTGTTGGGGGGAAAAATGCCTCCGCCCTCACCCATCCTCCCAAACGTATTGAGGTGAGAACCGATTGTGTATTTTCTAACTTGTAATAGTTTTGTATCTCTTGCATCACAGGCTGTGTCAGACACTGGAACATATTGTGAAGGTTTCTTCTCATGTGCATACGTTCAACATTCCACCAAACTAAACAAACTTTAGAAATTTTGTGTTTACGAGAAGGTCTTTTTGGTGTCTAGTTTGTCTGACCATGAAAACAAAATCTTTTTTATTTCTTTCGCTACAAAGTATGCATCTGTCTCACTCCATTGATGGAACAGCTTGCCCACTCTGTCTTTGTTTTACATCTGTCTCACTCCATTGATGGAACAGCTTGCCACTCTGTCTTTGTTTTATTGAAAGATACTTTCCCTTAACTCGGCGGTAACTCTGTTAGAGGTAACAACTGATTGAAAGCACAGTAGCGTCATCAGAAAACCCATGTGTGTCCCTTGACCTTCTCAGGATCGTCCACATAAAGACGGAAAGCTGCTGACAGTGAAGATGATGCGAAACGACGACCAAAAAGGGAGGAAAGTGCCAGACGTCATCGAAAGAGAGACGATGAGGAGTAAGTATTGACGCTGTTTATTCTTGTACTTACTGTGGTCACAGAGGTGCTATGACAGGCGTTGTGTCCAGTCAGGGATGTCCTCAGTCCTGTGTCCTCCAGGGATGAAAACACCTCCGCCGTTTCCGCCGTCTCCGCCGTTATTTTTTCGCATCTCCGCCGAAAGAAAAAGTCTCCGCCGAAAAATTATTCCAAGAATGAAGCTCAGAAACGATCTCAACTTGTCTGCACAGCGAATTTCTTCTCTGTCGGTAATGTTCTTAAACGGCGTAGTTCTCATTCTGCTTCCTTCCAGTATCATTTCTCATCATGGTGTCGATTCACAGTGAGAGTTTGCCGCCAGTGAGTGCAAACAAAACGAAAAAAAAAAAGAAAGAAGTATGTGAACCACTAGAAGGCCGAGTGGCAGCAGAAGGACGTGTGTGACCGCAGAGTCGCGGATGTAATAAGAAAACATGACAAAGACAGCGAATTTGAAGTGTTTTGCGAGCCTTGCCAAAAACGTGTCTACTTTGGTAGTCGTGGCTTTGTGGCAATCAGAGATCACATCGAGCGTCCCAGTCACCAACAGAAAATGTGTGTGTTTCCCACACCATTACAGCATGTTTTCAGATCATTGGGTATGCAACAATCTACGTTTAATTTCCAAAGATAGTTTGACTCCTACTCTAAGTACTTCCACTCGTAGAGTCTTCAAAGCAAGGGAAAAACGTCAAAGTGACAAAAAGAATATAAAAGAACAAATGACATAAAAATAAACTGATGTCACAACAGTATTGTGTAACACTTTTCCCCTGGTATAATACAAACGTTTGCTACATTTGTTAGGTGTCTGCTAACAGCCCCCCTATGAAATCCTTTTCCACCAGCCCACTCCCCCCACTACCTATATACTTCATCTACTCCTCCTCCTCCTCCTCCTCCCCAACCCCCACCCTCACCCCACAACACACATACCCCACACACTTCGCCCCCTCCCCCCCACCCCCGTCCCCACCTCACACACACACACACAAACACCCCCCCTCCCCACACACAGACACATTCACCCCCCCCCCCCCCCCCCACCACACACACACACACTTGTCAAGGGGGGGAGGATATGATTAGTTGTAAGGGGGAAGTGGGGGGGGGGGGGTGTACTGTTGTGACATCAGTTTGTTTTTATGTCATTTGTTCTTTTTTGTGTTTAGTGTTTCCTGACGAAGGGTCTAAGGCCCAAAAGCTTCAGTTTTTTTTTAAAGGACTTCAAAGTAATCATTTTTCATATTGTGTTTATTGAAGTCCAGCAGTCGTTTTCATACATCTGATTTACTTAGTTTGATTTCCCACTCTGATTTACTTATCTACAGGCCTTATTCTTTATGTCCTGAAAGCACTGTTTGTCAAATTTTCTTTAGCTAGAGTTCTGAGGATTCATCATACTAAATGTTTGTCTCAATTGACATAGTTTCTTTCCACATCAGTCTCAGTCTTCATGGTGTTGAAAGCTGTTCTATAGAATGAGTTGTTTAGAAGCAAGAAAGTGATTTCTAAAGATTTTTATGCCTTATTTAATACAAAATATGCTTCAGCTTCAGGGGGCGCCGCCCCTGACCCCCGCCGGGCTGTTGCCCATGTACCCCACTGGGGGCCCATGGTGAACCCCCAGATCCCCGCCAATCTCCTCTTTTTTTAAAAAACTGTTTTCATCCCTGGTCCTCAGTCCTGTGCCACAGGGTAGAGGTGGTGTCACCTGACCTGCCCTTTGTCTGGTCCATCCAGAACTTCCCCTGTCTGCCTCTGGGACTTCTGCTCCTTGCTGTGAGCTGTAAAGTGTTGGTGGACAGGAAGTGTCGGTGAGGTACATGCCCCTTGCCAGGCAGGTTTAACTCCCTTGGAAGCTGTGAGGCCAGGCTCTGCTCTGCCCCTTGATGTGCTGACTTGCTGCCACATCTGTCTTAAGTGCTGTGTAGGAGTTATGAAAAATCCATGTAAAACATTTTTTTTTTACCACCAGTAGTCTTTGTTTATTTGACTGATCAGTCATCGGACTGTGTGATTACAGTGGGTCTGCTTCACCTGATGTTCAGTTGTGTAGAGCATAGTCGACTATTCACTTTCCCTCTTGTTGGATTTTCCTTTGGAAATGATTTAGATTATTCCTGCCTTCAGAGAGCTATGCACTAGAAGTTTCACCTGCCATGTTGCTGCCTGTGTTGCGATCTTGTCCTCTTGGCTTTCTTTGTGCCTTCCCAGTTCCTTCAACTGTAGTTTTAATGTAAACTCTCCTGTGCAGCCACTGAGATTTTGTCAGCAGCACTGCTCTGCTCTGACAACTAAGAACTGTCAGTTAAACTTGTAACTGCCAAGTTGTATGTTTTTATGGGTATCATATTAACAACTAATAGATTTATGTCTGAAAGCATCAAAAAAAAATAAATTAATACTTGTTCACTTAAAAAAAGAAAAAAAAAAGGAAAACCAGCTCCCACCCCCCCTCCCCCCACTATCACCATCAATTTTCATCTGAACCGTACCGAATTTCTCGGTGTGGCCTTCTACTATTTTCAGTTGATATGGAATCCGTCTAATGGTGAAGCTGACTGGTCCTATAGCACACACTGTCACTGATGTTTGAAGCCAGTGTACCTGCACCTGTGTGGCATACGCAGCTTTATTTAGTGGCTCCTAGCCAACTCAAATTGTCCACAGTCATGTACATGGACTGTCATCCACACTGTTTTTCACAGTTGTGCTCAGCATGAGGTTGGTTTTGTTGTGTGGTGTTTTTTTTCTAAGAGAAGAAAATAAAGCAGTTCCACAGTGGCATGCTCCTTTACCCACCGTCACTGTCTTAACCCTCACCGTCGCTGTCCTTGAATGGTGCGTCTTAACCCTCACCGTCACTGAATGGTGCGTCTTAAACCCCCACCGTCACTGCCCTTGAATGGTGCGTCTTAACCCTCACCGTCACTGTCCTTGAATGGTGCGTCTTAACCCTCACCGTCACTGCCCTTGAATGGTGCGTCTTAACCCTCACCATCACTGAATGGTGCGTCTTAACACTCACCGTCACTGCTCTTGAATGGTGCGTCTTAACCCTCACCGTCACTAAATGGTGCGTCTTAACCCTCACCGTCACTGCCCTTGAATGGTGCGTCTTAACCCTCACCGTCACTGCTCTTGAATGGTGCGTCTTAACCCTCACCGTCACTGCCCTTGAATGGTGCGTCTTACCCTCACTGTCACTGCCTTGAATGGTGCGTCTTAACCCTCACCGTCACTGCCCTTGAATGGTGCGTCTTAACCCTCACTGTCACTGAATGGTGCGTCTTAACCCTCACTGTCATGCCCTTGAATGGTGCGTCTTACCCTCACTGTCACTGGCCTTGAATGGTGCGTCTTAAACCCTCACCTTCACTGCCCTTGAATGGTGCGTCTTAACCCTCACCGTCACTGGCCTTGATTGGTGCGTCTTTTAAACCCCCACTGTCACTGAATGTGTGCGTCTTAACCCTCACTGTCACTGCCCTTGAATGGTGCGTCTTAACCTCACGTCATGGCCTTGAATGGTGCGTCTTATCACTGTCCTGAATGGTGCGTCTTAACCCTCACTGTCACTGCCCTTGAATGGTGCGTCTTAACCCTCACTGTCACTGCCTTGAATGGTGCGTCTTAACCCTCACCATCACTGCCCTTGAATGGTGCGTCTTAACCCTCACCGTCACTGGCCTTGAATGGTGCGTCTTAACCCTCACCGTCACTGTCCTTGAATGGTGCGTCTTAACCCTCACTGTCACTGTCCTTGAATGTTGCGTCTTAACCCTCACTGTCTGTCCTTGAATGGTGCGTTTTTAACCCTCACCTCACGTCCTTGAATGGTGCGTCTTAACCCTCACCGTCACTGGCCTTGAATGGTGCGTCTTAACCCTCACCGTCACTGCCCTTGAATGGTGCATCTTAACCCTCACCCTCACTGCCTTGAATGGTGTGTCTTAACCCTCACGTCACTGTCCTTGATGTTGCGTCTTAACCCTCACCGTCACTGGCCTTGAATGGTGCGTCTTAACCCTCACCGTCACTGCCCTTGAATGGTGCATCTTAACCCTCACCGTCACTGTCCTTGAATGGTGTGTCTTAACCCTCACCGTCACTGTCCTTGAATGTTGCGTCTTAAAACCCTCACTGAATGGTGCGTCTTAACCCTCACCGCACTGAATGGTGCGGGCTTAACCTCACCGTCACTGAATGGTGGTCTTAACCCTCACCGTCACTGCCTTGAAAGGTGCGTCTTAACCTACCGTCACTGGCTTGAATGGTGCGTCTTAACCTCACTGTCACGGCCCTGAATGGTGCGTCTTAACCCTCCGTCACTGGCCTTGAATGGTGCGTCTTAACCCTCACCGTCACTGGCCTTGATGGTGCGTCTTAACTCACCGTCACTGCCCTTGAATGGTGCGTCTTAACCCTCACCGTCACTGCTTGAATGTGCGTCTTAACCCCAAGGCCTCCAGTCACCCATGTGGGAATTAGGTACAGGGTTTTCCCTTGAGGGGAGGGTGAGGCAGAATGATAGGTAGTGTAGTTCGTACTTAGGTGAAGTAGGGCGGCCATGGATACAAGGTCAAGCGTGAAATTGTGAATACGAGCTGCCCATTCCACAGATTGATAGCCTCTAGGGGCATTTTCTTATCAATCTTTTGCTCTAGATCTTGTTTTGATGATTTTTTTTGTGTGTTTTTAAATGAAAGGGGAAAAAGGGGAGGGAATGGTGTTTTTGCTTTTTTTTAAAATGAGGGTGAGGGAAGTGGGTGAAACTTCGGGAAAAGTTTCGTGACTTTTGTTGTTTAGACTGATCTGTCTTGGGAGTTCAGATATGATTTTAAATTGATGTTGTATGTTTTGGGGAGTTCAGTAATATGATTTTCAAACTTGAGTGTTGTAGTTTTGGGGATTTCAGTAATATGATTTTCAAACTTGAGGTTGTTGTTTGGGGTTCAGTAATATGATTTTAAAAACTTGAGTGTTGTATGTTTTGGGGAGTTCAGTAATAGTTTTTCAAACTTGGTGTTGTATGTCTTGGGGTTCGTAATATGTTTTCAAACGGGTGTTGTATGTTTGGGAGTTCAGAAATGATTTTCAATTGAGTTTTTGTATGTTTTGGGATTCGTATATGATTTTCAAACTTGGTGTTGTATGTTTTGGGAGTTCGTATATGTTTTTAAATTGAGGGTGTTGCCATTAAAAACACAGTAAAAACCTTTCCCCACAACATCAAATCGCTTTAGGCCAGCGAGTTTGCTTCCCAAAGAAAAAGCTTCTTTTTCCCCTAAAAAGTTTCCCCGGGGTGAATGAAAAACTTTTTTTGAAAAAAAACTTTTTCGTTATGATGAATTTTTTGAAAGGTCCAGGAGGAAAATGTTTGTCATAAAATGTTAAACACAAAGATAAAAGCACAGTCCTGTTTGTTTTTTGTTTTCAAATGAAAGTTTTTTTTCCTTAGAACTCAACGTATGAAATGATGAAGGCTTTTACATGAAATTCCTTTCCCCAGTACATCAACAGTCATGAATGATGACAGAGCTTGTTTCCTTTAACTGATTCCTTTCAAAATAGCAGCTGCTGTGCAAAATCAGTGATTGGTTGTTGGCTTTGAGAACTCCACTCATGGCGTTCTTAGAGTAGGCTAT
Organism: Conus ventricosus; assembly: GCA_018398815.1. Lineage (NCBI taxonomy): Eukaryota > Metazoa > Mollusca > Gastropoda > Neogastropoda > Conidae > Conus > Conus ventricosus. The sequence continues at coordinate 10,495,109 of CM031627.1, forward strand.
GGAAATAATCAAGCAGATGTGATCTCAGGATTTTTGCAGTCTGGGAAAGTAAATAGTGCTGCTATTTCATTGGTCGGAGCTGCTGTCTGTCAAACTCTGCCATCTGTGATAGTTATAACCAACAGCTTGGAGGTTATGCACTTTACAGTGCCATGCACTGCTCACTCAGTCATCAACAGGTGAAACTCCTGTGGCTGTCAGGTCAGCAACTGTCATCAACAGGTGAAACTCCTGTGGCTGTCAGGTCAGCAACTGTCTTTAACAGGTGAAACTCCTGTGGCTGTCAGGTCAGCAACTGTCTTTAACAGGTGAAACTCCTGTGGCTGTCAGGTCAGCAACTGTCATCAACAGGTGAAACTCCTTGGCTGTCAGGTCAGCAACTGTCATCAACAGGTGAAACTCCTGTGGCTGTCAGGTCAGCAACTGTCATCAACAGTTGAAACTCCTGTGGCTGTCAGGTCAGCAACTGTCTTTAACAGGTGAAATCCTGTGGCTGTCAGTCAGCAACTGTCTTTAACAGTGATGAAACTCTGTGGCTGTCAGGTCAGCACTGTCTTTAACAGGTGAAACTCCTGGGCTGTCAGGTCAGCAATCTGTCTTTAACAGTGTGAAACTCCTGTGGCTGTCAGGTCAGCACTGTCATCAACAGGTAGAACTCTGGGGCTGTCAGGTCAGCAACTGTCTTAACAGTGAAACCCTGTGGCTGTCAGTCAGCAACTGTCTTTAACAGGTGAAACTCCTGTGGCTGTCAGTCAGCAACTGTCTTCACAGTGAACTCTGTGGCTGTCAGGTCAGCACTGTCTCAACAGGTAAACTCCTTGGCTGTCAGGTTTCATGCAACTGTCTTCAACAGTGAAACTCCTGGCTGTCAGTCAGCAACTGTCTTCAACAGGTGAAACTCCTGTGGCTGTCAGGTCAGCAACTGTCTTCAGGTTCTGCTGTGAATGGAGCTGCACAGAAAGATTTGAACTTCACATCAGCTTGCTTTAACCTGATTTTGTGTCAGTATGGAGATACCTTTTGAATAAAAAAAAAAAGGGGGGTCAGATAAATGCATAATGTAAGTGTTCTGCGTTGTCTTTTTCTCCCATTCACATCGTTTGTTCCAGTTCTGACACTCTTCTTCAGACTTGATTTGCTGAGCTTACTGTTGGTTATTCCCTTGACTGGTGGGGCTTTAATGTACCTGAACAACGTGATGTGGGGAAGTTATTGGCGGCTATCTGTCAGTACTTGTCTGTGACGAGTGGATTTGGCAGCGGCATTGCGAGACAGCACTTTACCGACAGACGGATTCAGCGATTCCAGTCAAGTGTCAGATTTTTCTTGCTCACTGACTCGCATTTTAAGCAGATTCCGGGTTAGATGTGTGCGTGTATACATTTGTGAGTATTTTCACTATCCACACAGATTCACATACTCACTCAAACATACTCAGAGAACTTATCTCATGATATCATATAATTGTAGATTTAGTTTATGCCTGAGTGTGGCTTTCAGCATTTGTCGTCTTTGTGGAAATAGCATATATACCTGTTTCAGTGACGGGGACAGGCGGAAACGACATGGGGACGAAGATGGGGACCGCAAACGACGCCGAGACAAAGAATCCAGGCATGGTGACAAAGAGGTGAGCAAAATGAAAACCTTGATCATAGTGATTGTGGTGATAATGGTGAGGCAAAAGAAGTCTTGGACACTTTGGGAGAGACGGTGAAGACAGACAGTGGTGTGGGTGGTGGGTCTGTGTTGCTGGTCTGTGCATGCCACAGTGTAGACATTTTGGAAGAAAAGGGAAGAAAAAATCTAGTTGAAACCTTCTCGCTTTCGATTTCATTGGATCCATGTCCATACCTGTATCAGACAAAAAATAACTATTTCAATCTTTTCTGTATTCTCTGGCGTTGCCTTCACACTTATCTGTTCCACGCTTTTCCTTTGCAAGATCAGAGTTGAAATGCCTCCCTTTCATGTGGAAATGGGGGCAGAGGTTGCATGGAAGGCTCAGCTTGGCAAGCAGTTTGATTGTGTGTCATGTATTTAACGTTTAGTTATTATCTCTAGACAACAAACGGTTAAGGGTGGCACAAAAGTTGTGAGTTTTGTTGTTATCCACATGTTTTTTTCTAACATTGTAGTTCATGGTTTGTGTGCAGGATGAGACAAGGTTGATTTGATCGTATGCACAGTCGCACGTCGTTTGATTGTCTTTGTTTGATGTGTCTGACGCTGTCGGCGTTCATGTTATCCTCATTGTTGTTTAAAGTGATCGACCTGTTAGGTTGTTTATGTTATCTCTTTTGGTGATTAGTGTATTGACACTGTTCAGGCTGTTTATGGTATCCTCTTTGACGATCTGTAGGTTATTGACATGTTAGGCTGTTTCATGATCCTTTTGATTGTTTGATCGTGTTGCACTGTTTAGCTTTTATGGTATGTTTTGTTGATCTGTTTATTGAGCTGTTTAGATGTTTCTTGTATTGTCTTTGTTGATCTGAGTTACTGATGCTGTCAGGCTGTTTCATGGTATCCTCTTTGTTGATCTGATGTTATTGATGCCGTTTAGGCTGTTTCATGGTATTGTCTTTGTTGATCTGATGTTACTGACGCCTGTCAGGCTGTTTCATGTTATCGTCTTTGTTGATTGGGTTTTAATTGTCTTCCTTCTTCTGTTATGATTGTCTTTGTTAGTCTTATGTAACGTTTGTTGATCTGGGTTTGGTGTTTTTTTTTTTGTCTACCTTTTGTGACAATTTGTTTGTTAGTCTGGTGTTTGCCTGTCACAAGTTGTGTTCATTGTTTGCCCTAAATTCATGTGCATGATCATTTTGCTAAGTCTGTGATTGAATGGCGATGTGCATGTATGTTTGTGCATCCATGTTCATGGAAGTGTATATGCATGTGCTTGTACATATGTATGCATGATTTTCTGTGGATGAGTTGTATGTGTGAGCATGCGTTCTTACATATGTGTGTGTGTGTTGCGCGTGTGTGTATGCATAAGTGCAGTTGTGTGTGCATGAAAAAATAATTAATTCACAATTTTTTTGTGTTCTGCTCTATTATTATAACATACATATACTCTAAAGTCTTTTCATACAGTTAACATAAACCTGGCACAGAGAAAGGTAAGGGCCTCTTCAGATAACTATGCCACAAAGAAATAAAAAGGCCCCCCCCCCCCCCCCCCCCCCAAACTTTGTGATCAGAAAACAGTTTCATAGTTTTTGAATGAGGGAGTAGGTTGCACAAGTCATCTCCAGTTCCTCTCACTCCCCCTCCTTCCTGGATGATGTCAAGGCTCTTCTTCCTTTTTTTGCTACTCCTATTTTTCTTCATGGGGGTGTGCTTGCTTTGCGGACAGAACACCGGTCTTTGTTATATCGGCAAGCAAACCTGAAGTAAACCGTGCTTAGAGATGTTCTGCCTGCGCGTGCACCACGAATACCCAGATCAGCTTGTCGGCTTTCTGAACTGTGTCAGCTGAACTGAAGGGGCTTTCCACACGGCATTTGCATGTCTTTTGCCTGTTGACACAAGGATTCATGCTCAGCTGCTGACTAATTGCTCCTCAGACACATTGCCCATTCATTTCAGTGTCCAGGAAAACTTAATTAGTTTATACTTTCTGTTAGGTTTGTTCAGCGTATTTTTAAAAATTGTTATTAGTTATCATTGTCGAAAGGAACATGCCTTCTCGTGAATGTTGTGTTGAATTGGTTCCTTATCTCTGTTTTCAGAGGATTGTTGTTCCCTTTAGCCATATGATCAGAAATTGGTAATGATCGATAGACATGCATTGAACGTGAATGTAACAACAATGTAATGAATGTATCAATGTGCCTTCTGCAGGAAGAGCGAGAGCGCCGACGACAAGAGCGACGAGAGAGACGAGAGAAAAAAGAGGAGGTGGGTAGTGATTGCCATTGCTCTCTTATTAACTCTCTGTCTCTCTCTCTCTCTCTCTCTCTGTCTCTCTCTCAGTGGCTCTTTGTGTTGCTGTGTCTGTCTCTTTTTCTTCCTGTTTTTCTTGTGTGTATCCTGTTGTTGTGCCAAATTTCCATACCAGTTATGACTGTTGAAAATGTTCACACCTGTTAGGAAACACTTGTTCAAATGTTGATGCCTGTCACATTTATTCATGTCTTTTTATACCTGTCACAATTGTTTTTGAAAGTTCAAACAATTTACGTTTGTGCAAGTGATCATGCTTTGATGTATGTAATGTTACACTTGTTTAAATGTTTGCACCTGTTACACCAGTTCACATGTTCACACCTATTCAAATACTTGTTATACAGTTCACATTTGTTGAAATGTTCATACCTATCACATTTGTGGAAATGTTCATCATACCTGCTACACTTGTGGAAATAGTCATGTCTGTTACATTTGAAATGTTCATGTCTGTTGCACTTGTTCACGTATGTAACACTTGTTTAAATGTTCACACTGTTGCACGTTTTGCATTGTTCATACTTGTTACACTTGTTAACATGTGACACCTGTTGAAATGTTCATTCCTGTCAAACATGTTGCACCTGTTCAGATGTGACACTTGTTCACAGGGTTAACCTGTTGCTCTTGTTCCCATGTTCATACCATTCAAGTGTTCACATCTGTTATGTTTGTTCCCCTGTTCATACCATTCAAGTGTTCACATCTGTTATGTTTGTTCCCCTGTTCTATACCATTCAAGTGTTCACATCTGTTATGTTTGTTCCCTGTTCATACTTGTATCTAATTGATGAACTGTTGATATTTGTTTGCTTGTCAAATGTTATACTTGTGCACATGTTGAAATTTCATACTTGTCAATTTTTATCGTACTTGCAACACTGTTAAAATCTCCATGCTGTACACTTGTTCAATTTTGTAGCTGTGACACTTGTTTGTGTCCTATTTGGTGCATTTATCATAATGCTATGCCGCTGAACTTTTTATGTCCATATTTGGTGCATTGTCATAATGCTCATGCCGCTGAAACTCTTGTTTATGTCCATATTGGTGCACTTGTCATAATGCTCATGCCGCTGAAACTCTTGTTTATGTCCATATTTGGTGCACTTGTCATAATGCTCATGCTGTGGATGTGTTACATGCTTTGCAGGAAGGAGACCACAGGAATGATGAGGATGTAAGTCTCTCCCCTCTCTCACTCTCTCTCTCTCTCTCTCTCTCTCACTCTCACTCACTCTCTCCTCTCTCTCTGTGCCTGCCTCAGTGTGTATGTCTGTGCATAAATATTGTCACGATCTCTCTTTCCTTTTTTTCCCTCTCAGTTTGATGTAAATGATGTCAGCGATGGCAGAGCGAGGAGTGACGTGTCTTTTTCAGAAGGTTGCTCTGAGGGGATTCACTGAAACTGTCTCTCCCTGTTGGCTGTAAGCCTAATGGCCGCTCTGTTTCTAAAAATATCTGGAGCCAGCTACATGCTTAGTAATTGCTGGATTCCTCTCTTTGTCTGAATAGGTTTGTTGTGGTTTTGATCAAATGCATCTTCCTTGCATAAAGCTAGTGTAACAAATTGATCAGAAGTGATCGAGAGAAACTGTCTGCTTACAGGAAGAGCGAGAGCGACGAAGACAGGAGCGTCGAGAAAGACAGAGAAGAAAGAGGAGGTAAAAAGTGCTATCAGGATTTTTTTTTTTTTACACAAGAAACAAATGAAAATAGAATCTGTATGTTATTTGTGGGCTGTGATAAAAAGACTATAAATGAGAATGTGTGATTGTCCAAAGAGAAACAGCTTTGTCTGCAGTTTATCACTGGTATAACATCCTGATATGCTGTTGTAAGACTGATGCAACATCCTAGTGTGCAGTTTTATTACTGATGAAACATAGTAACGTGCCGTTTTCATACTGATTTAACATTTCAGCAAGCCATTGTAATACTGTAACCTTATGAAATGCTGATGTTACATGATTTCAGTCAGTTTGCCCTTTCAAAATACTGATTTCTGCATTTCAGTTATGGTGTCCGTTTACAATACTGATTTCACATTTCAGTCAGTAAGCCCTTTTAATACTGATTTCATAAACAAGTAGGGTAACTCTTGCTCCCACAAGAAAACGAAACTCCAAAGGAATACTGCTTATGACACCGAATCGCTTAGCAGACATGACAGCACAGAGCACACAGAACTGATTTCATTTTTTCAGTTGGTGTGCCCTTTAAAAGGGAAAACGTCACATTTCAAAGTACTGATCTCACCTGTCTGTCAGTGTACCCTTTTAAAACACTTTTGTTCATATTTCAGTCAGTGTACCCTTTTAAAACACTTAGTTCATATTTCAGTCAGTGTACACATTTAAAATGCTGATGGTAATTTTAGTTGGTGTGTCCATTTATATTGATTATCCCATTTCAGTCTGTGTACTCTTATTATACTGATATCGCATATCAGTCTGTGTATGTTATATACTGATGTCACATATCAGTTGGTGGGCTGTTTTAATAATTATTTCACATTCGAGTGTGCTGTTTTAATATTGATGTCACATTTCTGTCACATCTCTTTTGACCCCTCTCTGTCTGTGTGTGTCTGTCTGCCAGCCTGTCAGTCTGTCTGCCTGCCTCTCAGTCTGTCTGCCTGTCTCTCTCTCTCTCTCTCTTGTCCGTCTGTCAATGATTTGATTGTGCATCATTTGTTAAGGTCATCGAGACAAGTTTGTCGGAATGATTGGGTAGTAAAGAAAAGAGCGAGTTATTTCATGATTGGAAATATGATTAATGAAGCAGACAGTTGGTTTTCTTCCCTTTCTTTTTTCTTTTTAAATGGAAGATGTTCGTTTTTAGAGTGGAAAAAGGGGCAGAAAGTTTAAATGATTTTTGTTCTTGTTTTTTCGTTTGTGAGGATGGAGACGGGGAACGAAAACACAAGAGTAAACGAGATCACGATGATGACGAAGACAGAGAGAAGAGACACCGGGACAAGTAAGCAGTCAGGTTATATGAAATGAAAGTTGTAGTAATAAAATTATTCTACTGCAGTGAAAACTCCTTGTAGTGACTTTCCAAAGTCTTTTAGAATTAGGTGTTTAAAGGAAGGAAATCTTTGTAGGAAAAAATTTTTTTTTGTATAAATAGCATAAAAAAGTATATGCAAAAGACAAAAATTTGACAAAAGATATGCACGATCACAGTGACCAATTTTCATTAGATATTCTGCTATCAGTTGTCCTGCCTTTGTCCATACTTGGGGCAGAGACTGTAGATGTGCCATATGAAATAATCTGATGTCAGTTTGTTTACTTAGCATATAGGACAACTATTTTATTTGATGCATCCATTTAGGATTTTAGCACATAAGAGGTTAATTTCTGTCACTTTGGTTACAAGGCAAACTGTATGATGTACTAAAGCTTTTGTAACAGATTTTTATTGACTTCACTAACTCGATTCACTATAAATGATAAACTCATGTAGGCTGAAATGAGCTCTCATAAAGATTTATTGTTGAAACAAGTGAGACTGTTTTATTTGCAGCTTTAATATGACTTCATTAACTCAATTCAATATAAATAGATAAACTCATGGAGGCTGAAATGGCTGCATTTGACAAGATGGATAGTGGCCAGTCGTAGTTTGCCCAAGAACACCTTCCTGTTTCTAAAGACTGCATTTTGGAAGGATTTCTATACTGGTTACTGAGAGGTTTCAGTGTCTGAATCTGCATGCTACTCACCTCCACCCTCCCTCAGGGACAAGGACAAAGAGGAGCGTCACAAAGACCGAGACAAGGACCGGGACCGTGAGAAAGAACGAGAGGAGCGTCGGAAAGAGCGAGAACGAGACAAAGAGGAGAGGCACAAGGACCGGAAAGACAAGGATAAAGATAGAGAGGAGAGGAAAAGGAGGGAGAAAGAGGAGGAGGAACAACGGAAGAAGGAGGTTGTGTGCAAGAACCCTTTGTGGTGATGTCTGTTAGTGTTGTTTTGTTGGGGGAGGGGGATGTCTTTTTTCCTCCCTTCTTCTTGTGGCGGGAGGGGAGGGATTGGTGGGCCTATTGGGCTGGAGGGTCACAATGAAAAGTAATAGTCCTCAGGATGAAATCAATACCACAGTTACAAAGTCCTGGGAATTTAGTCTTCGATCATTGAAAATAGTAATATTACTTTTGTGATTCTGCCCAAATTTCATGTAGACTTTTTATCTTTACCAAGTTAATTTGGTCCTGGGAATTTATATAGTCATTTCTTCTACATTTGAGAAAAATAATACCAAAGAAACTCATTCCTGAGAATTCATGTAGTCTTTTTTTCTTTTTCTTTCTTTCTTCTTTTTTAAAATTCTCCTGCGCAACTTAAGGCCGTGTACAGGGATCCACCATCCAATGTTGTGTAGTCTTTCACCTTTGATTTAAAAAAAATTTTCTCTGTACTATTTGGACTTGAAGTCAAACCAGTAATGGAAGAACAAGATTATTTACCGTGAAGACGTGAGTTTAAAATCAGGCGGAATGGAGGGAGATGTAGAGGTGAAGAAATCGTGACAATACTGGGGATGAGGATGGAGATATGGGGGGAGAAAAGCATGTCAAAACTGGGGAGAAGGAGGAGATGTATGGTGACAGGAAGAGGTGTCAAACTGGGAGAAGGAGGGAGATGTATGGTGACAGGAAGAGGTGTCAAACTGGGGAGAAGGGAGGAGATGTATGGTGACAGGAAGAGATGTCAAAACTGGGGGAAGGGAGGAATGGATGTATGGCGACAGGAAGAGGTGTCAAACTGGGGAGAAGGGAGGAGATGTATGGTGACAGGAAGAGATGTCAAAACTGGGGAGAAGGGAGGGAGATGTATGGTGACAGGAAGAGGTTTCAAACTGGGGAGAAGGAGGGAGATGTGTGGTGAAAGGAAGAGGTGTCCAAACTGGGAGAAGGAGGGAGATGTGACAGGAAGAGGTGTCCAAACTGGGGAGAAGGGAGGGAGATGTATGGTGACAGGAAGAGGTGTCCAAACTGGGGAGAAGGGAGGGAGATGTGACATGAAGAGATGCCAAAACTGGGGAGAAGGAGGAGATGTATGGTGACAGGAAGAGGTGTCCAACTGGGAGAAGGGAGGGAGATGTATGGTGACAGAAGAGGTGTCCAAACTGGGAGAAGGAGGGAGATGTGACAGGAAGAGGTGTCCAAACTGGGGAGAAGGGAGGGAGATGTATGGTGACAGGAAGAGGTGTCAAACTGGGAGAAGGGAGGGAGATGTATGGTGTCAGGAAGAGGTGTCCAAACTGGGGAGAAGGGAGGGAGATGTATGGTGACAGAAGAGGTGTCCAAACTGGGGAGAAGGAGGAGATGTATGGTGACAGGAAGAGGTGTCCAAACTGGGGAGAAGGGAGGGAGATGTATGGTGACAGGAAGAGGTGTCCAAACTAGGGAGAAGGGAGGGAGATGTATGGTGACAGGAAGAGGTGTCAAACTGGGGAGAAGGGAGGGAGATACGTGGTGACAGGAAGAGATGCCAAAACTGGGGAGAAGGGAGGGAGATGTATGGTAACAGAAAGAGATGCCAAAACTGGGGAGAAGGGAGGGAGATGTATGGTGACAGGAAGAGGTGTCCAAACTGGGAGAAGGGGGGGAGATGTATGGTGACAGGAAGAGGTGTCAAACTGGGAGAAGGGAGGGAGATGTATGGTGACAGGAAGAGGTGTCCAAACTAGGAAGAAGGGAGGGAGATGTGACAGGAAGAGGTGTCAAACTGGGAGAAGGGAGGGAGATGTATGGTGACAGGAAGAGGTGTCAAAACTGGGAGAAGGGAGTGAGATACGTGGTGACAGGAAGAGGTGTCCAAACTAGGGAGAAGGTAGGGAGATGTGACAGGAAGAGGTGTCCAAACTGGGAAAAGGGGAGGGAGATGTATGGTGACAGGAAGAGGTGTCAAACTGGGGAGAAGGGAGGGAGATGTATGGTGACAGGAAGAGGTGTCAAACTGGGGAGAAGGGAGGGAGATGTATGGTGAAAGGAAGAGGTGTCAAACTGGGGAGAAGGGAGGGAGATACGTGGTGACAGGAAGAGGTGTCAAACTGGGGAGAAGGAGGGAGGTGTATGGTGACAGGAAGAGGTGTCAAACTGGGGAGAAGGGAGGGAGATGTATGGTGAAAGGAAGAGGTGTCAAACTGGGGAGAAGGGAGGGGTATGTATGGTGACAGGAAGAGATGTCAAACTGGGGAAAGGGAGGGAGATGTATGGTGAAAGGAAGGGGTGTCAAACTGGGGAGAAGGGAGGGAGATGTATGGTGACAGGAAGAGGTGTCAAACTGGGAGAAGGGAGGGAGATACGTGGTGAAAGGAAGAGTGTCCAAACTGGGAGAAGGGAGGGAGATGTGACAGGAAGAGGTGTCCAAACTGGGGAAAAGGGGAGGGAGATGTATGGTGACAGGAAGAGGTGTCCAAACTGGGGAGAAGGGAGGGAGATGTGACATGAAGAGATGCCAAAACTGGGGAGAAGGGAGGAGATGTATGGTGACAGGAAGAGGTGTCAAACTGGGGAGAAGGGAGGGAGATACGTGGTGAAAGGAAGAGGTGTCCAAACTGGGGAGAAGGGAGGGAGATTTTGACAGGAAGAGGTGTCCAAACTGGGGAGAAGGGAGGGAGATGTATGGTGACAGGAAGAGGTGTCCAAACTGGGGAGAAGGGAGGGAGATGTGACATGAAGAGATGCCAAAACTGGGAGAAGGGAGGAAATGTATGGTGACAGGAAGAGGTGTCCAAACTGGGGAGAAGGGAGGGAGATGTGACAGGAAGAGATGCCAAAACTGGGAGAAGGGAGGGAGATGTAGGTGACAGGAAGAGGTGTCCAAACTAGGGAGAAGGGAGGGAGATGTATGGTGAAAGGAAGAGATGTCAAAACTGGGGAGAATGGAGGGAGATACGTGGTGACAGGAAGAGGTGTCCAAACTGGGAGAAGGGAGGGAGATGTATGGTGACGGGAAGAGGTGTCAAACTGGGAGAAGGGAGGGAGATGTATGGTGACAGGAAGAGGTGTCAAAACTGGGAGAAGGAGGGAGATGTATTGTGACAGGAAGAGGTGTCAAACTGGGAGAAGGAGGGAGATGTATGGTGACAGGAAGAGGTGTCCAAACTGGGGAGAAGGGAGGGAGATGTATGGTGACAGGAAGAGATGTCAAAACTGGGGAGAAGGGAGGGAGATGTATGGTGACAGGAAGAGATGTCAAAACTGGGAGAAGGAGGGAGAGTATGGTGACAGGAAGAGGTGTCAAACTGGGGAGAAGGGAGGGAGATGTATGGTGAAAGGAAGAGGTGTCCAAACTGGGAGAAGAGGGAGATGTATGGTGACAGGAAAGGTGTCAAACTGGGGAGAAGGGAGGGAGATGTATGGTGACAGGAAGAGGTGTCAAACTGGGAGAAGGGAGGAGATACGTGGTGAAAGGAAGAGGTGTCAAACTGGGGAGAAGGGAGGGAGATACGTGGTGAAAGGAAGAGTGTCAAACTGGGGAGAAGGGGGGAGATACGTGGTGAAAGGAAGAGGTGTCCAAACTGGGGAGAAGGGAGGGGGATATGTGGTGGCGAGAAAACTCGTTAAAAAAAAAAACGGGTAGCAGGACAGGGCCGAATACAGGTCAAAACAGAGGTGAAGGGAGGAAAAATGTGCGATGACAGGAAAACGTTTAATAAGATGGTGTGGTGATGGTGTGGTGTCAGGAAGAGGTGTCCAAATGGGAAGAGAGCAGGATGTGTGAGGGCAGGATCACATGTCCTGTCTGTAGAGAGGGGAAGGGGTGTGCGGTGGCAGAACAACGAAGGAAGGGGGAGGGGGGCAGGAAAGCATGTCAGAACTGGGGTAAAGGAAGGAGTCAAAAATGGAAGGGTCTTTACACGGAAGGAGACTTCACTGGGCTGGTCTTTATCAGGAGGCAGTCTGTATGGAGAGGGTCTTTGAAGTGACGTAGTCTTATTGAGAGGGTCTTTGATGGGACGCAGTCTGTATGGAGAGGGTCTTTGAAGTGACGCAGTCTGTATGGAGAGGGTCTTTAAAGTGGCGCAGTCTGTATGGAGAGGGTCTTTAAAGTGACGCAGTCTTTATTGGGAGGGTCTTTAAAGTGACGCAGTCTTTATTGAGAGGGTCTTTGATGGGACGCAGTCTGTATGGAGAGGGGCTTTGAAGTGACGCAGTCTGTATGGAGAGGGTCTTTGAAGTGACGCAGTCTGTATGGAGAGGGTCTATAAAGTGGCGCAGTCTGTATGGAGAGGGTCATAAAAGTGGCGCAGTCTGTATGGAGAGGGTCTTTAAAGTGGCGCAGTCTGTATGGAGAGGGTCTTTAAAGTGGCGCAGTCTGTATGGAGAGGGTCTTTAAAGTGGCGCAGTCTGTATGGAGAGGGTCTTTAAAGTGGCGCAGTCTGTATGGAGAGGGTCTTTAAAGTGGCGCAGTCTGTATGGAGAGGTCTTTAAGTGGCGCAGTCTGTATGGAGAGGGTCTTTGAAGTGACGCAGTCTGTATGGAGAGGGTCTTTAAAATGACGCAGTCTGTATGGAGAGGGTCTTTAAAGTGACGCAGTCTTTATTGGGAGGGTCTTTAAAGTGACGCAGTCTTTATTGGGGAGGGTCTTTAAAGTGGCGCAGTCTTTATTGGGAGGGGCTTTAAAGTGGCACAGTCTTTATTGGGAAGGTCTTTAAAGTGGCACAGTCTTTATTGGGAGGGTCTTTAAGTGGCGCAGTCTTTATTGGGAGGGTCTTTAAAGTGACGCAGTCTTTATTGGGAGGTCTTTAAAGTGACGCAGTCTTTATTGGGAGGGTCTTTGAAGTGAGGCAGTCTTTGTTGGGAGGGTCTTTAAAGTGGCGCAGTCTTTATTGGGAGGGTCTTTAAAGTGGCGCAGTCTTTATTGAGAGGGTCTTTAAAGTGGCACAGTCTTTATTGGGAGGGTCTTTGAAGTGAGGCAGTCTTGTTGGAGGGTCTTTAAAGTGGCGCAGTCTTTATTGGGAGGGTCTTTAAAGTGATGCAGTCTTTATTGGGAGGGTCTTTGAAGTGAGGCAGTCTTTGTTGGGAGGTCTTTAAAGTGGCGCAGTCTTTATTGGGAGGGTCTTTAAAGTGGCGCAGTCTTTATTGGGAGGGTCTTTAAAGTGACGTAGTCTTTATTGGGGGGGTCTTTGAAGTGACGCAGTGTTTAATGAGAGAGTCTTTAAAGTGGCGCATTGTTTATTGAGCTGGTCTTTAAAGTGACGCAGCCTTTATTGAGAGGGTCTTTAAATTGACACAGCCTCTATTGAGAGGGTGTTTAAAGTGACGCAGCCTTTATTGAGCTGTTCTGTAATTTTACGCAGTCTTTATTGAGCTGGTCTTTAAAGTTATGCAGTCTTTATTGAGCTGTTCTTTAAAGTGGCGCAGTCTTTATTGGGAGGGTCTTTAATGTGACGCAGTGTTTATTGAACTGGAAAATACACAGTCTTTATTGAGCTGTCTTTAAAGTTCCACAGTCTTTATTGAGCTGGTCTTTAAAGTTAAGCTGTCTTTATTGAGCTGGTCTTTAAAGTTACCCAGTTTTTATTGAGCTGGTCTTTAAAGTGATGCAGTCTTTATTGGGCTGGTCTTTAAAGTGACGCAGTCCTTCTTAGGAGGGTCTTTAAAGTGATGCAGTGTTTATTGAGAGGGTCTTTTAAAGTGATGCAGTGTTTATTGAGAGGGTCTTTAAAGTGACGCAGTGTTTATTGAGAGGGTCTTTAAGTGACGCAGTGTTTATTAGAGGGTCTCTAAAGTGATGCAGTGCTTATTGAGAGGGTCTTTTTAAAGTGACGCAGTGTTTATTGAGAGGGTCTTTAAAGTGACGCAGTGTTTATTGAGAGGTCTTTAAAGTAACGCAGTGTTTATTGAAAGGGTCTTTAAAGTGACGCAGTGTTTATTGAGAGGGTCTTTAAAGTGACACAGTGTTCATTGAGAGAGTCTTTAAAATGACGCAGTGTTTATTGAGAGGGTCTTTAAAGTGACGCAGCCTTTATTGAGAGGTTCTTTAAAGTGACGCAGTGTTTATTGATCTGGTCTTTAAAGTGACGCAGTGTTCATTGAGAGAGTCTTTAAAATGACGCAGTGTTTATTGAGAGGGTCTTTAAAATGACGCAGTGTTCATTGAGAGAGTCTTTAAAATGACGCAGTGTTTATTGAGAGGGTCTTTAAAGTGACGCAGTCTTTATTGGGAGGGTCTTTAAAGTGGCGCAGTCTTTATTGGGAGGGTCTTTAAAGTGGCGCAGTCTTTATTGGGAGGGTCTTTAAAGTGGCGCAGTCTTTATTGGGGAGGGTCTTTAAAGTGACGCAGTCTTTATTGAGAGGGTCTTTAAAGTGGCGCAGTCTTTATTGGGGAGGTCTTTAAAGTGACGCAGTCTTTATTGAGAGGGTCTTTAAAGTGACGCAGTCTTTATTGAGAGGGTCTTTAAAGTGGCGCAGTCTTTATTGGGAGGGTCTTTAAAGTGACGTAGTCTTTATTGGGAGGGTCTTTGAAGTGACGCAGTGTTTAATGAGAGAGTCTTTAAAGTGGCGCTTGTTTATTGAGCTGGTCTTTAAAGTTTATTGAGCTGGTCTTTAAAGTGACGCAGCCTTATTGAGAGGGTCTTTAAATTGACACAGCCTCTATTGAGAGGGTGTTTAAAGTGACGCAGCCTTATTGAGCTTTCTGTAATTTTACGCAGTCTTTATTGAGCTGGTCTTTAAAGTTAAGCAGTCTTTATTGAGCTGTCTTTTAAAGTGGCGCAGTCTTTATTGGGAGGGTCTTTAATGTGACGCAGTGTTTATTGAACTGGAAAATACACATCTTTATTGAGCTGGTCTTAAAGTTCCACAGTCTTTATTGAGCTGGTCTTTAAAGTTAAGCTGTCTTTATTGAGCTGGTCTTTAAAGTTACCCAGTCTTTATTGAGCTGGTCTTTAAAGTGATGCAGTCTTTATTGGCTGGTCTTTAAAGTGACGCAGTCCTTATTAGGAGGGTCTTTAAAGTGATCAGTGTTATTGAGAGGCTTTTAAAGTGATGCAGTGTTTTATTGAGAGGGTCTTTAAAGTGATGCAGTTTATTGAGAGGGTCTTTAAAGTGACGCAGTGTTTATTGAGAGGGTCTCTAAAGTGATGCAGTGCTTATTGGAGGGTCTTTTTAAAGTGACGCAGTGTTATTGAGAAGCTTAAAGTGACGCAGTGTTTATTGAGAGGGTCTTTAAAGTAACGCAGTGTTTATTGAAAGGGCTTTAAGTGACGCAGTGTTTATTGAGAGGGTCTTTAAAGTGATACAGTGTTCATGAGAGAGTCTTTAAAATGACGCAGTGTTTATTGAGAGGGTCTTTAAAGTGACGCAGTGTATTAAAGGGTCTTTAAAGTGACGCATGTCTTATTGAAGGGTCTTTGTATAAGTGATGGGGAAAAGACCTGTATTGAGAGGGTCTTTAAAGTGACGCAGCCTGTTTTTAAGAGGTCTTTAAAGTGACGCAGTGTTTATTAGATGGTCTTTAAAGTGAGCAGTGTATTAAGAGAGTCTTTAAAAATGACGCAGTGTTTAAGAGGGTCTTTAAAAATGACGCAGCTGTATTAAGAGAGTCTTTAAAATGACGCAGTTTTTTATGAGAGGGTCTTTAAAGTGACGCAGTCTTTATTGAGAGGTTCTTTAAAGTGACGCAGTGTTTATTGACTGGTCTTTAAAGTGACCAGTCTTTATGGGGGTCTTTAAAGTGACGCAGTCTTTATTGAGATGGTCTTTAAAGTACACAGTTTTATTGAGTGGGTCTTTAAAGTGACACAGTGTTTATTGGTGGTCTTTAACGTGACGAGTGCTTTATTGAGCTGGTCTTAAAGTTACACAGTCTTTATTGAGAGGGTCTTTAAAGTGACACAGTTTTATTGAGTGGGTCTTTAAAGTGACGCAGTTTTATTAGAGAGGGCTTTTAAAATTGACACAGTCTTGTTGAGCTGGTCTTTAAAGTGATGCAGTTTTTATGGAGCGGTCTTTAAAGTGACGCAGTCTTTATTGAGAGGGTCTTAAATTGACAGTCTTTATTTGGAGGGTCTTTAAAAGGCCGCAGTCTTTTTGAGTTGGTCTTGAAAGGGAGGAAGTCTACATTGAAAGGATACTTTTTTTTTTAGTAATCATTCATAATCTTATGACATTCCACTGTGAAAAAGTTGAGGAAAGGGGGCAAGAACATGCGTAGATGCAGGAAAGTCAGTCCTAGTCAAGCGAAATAAAATACCTTTAGGAGAGGGTGTGTGTGACACTATAGGTGTTCTGATCAGTTCACTGTCTGTTTTGATAACATCACAAACACGGGTGTGCATGTTAACAGCAAATGTGAACTGTTACATGTGACAGTGAGAGGAAGGTTTGCATCCTCATAGAAGATCATACCATGTGTCTGTGAACAAATACATTGTGTGTGTGTGTGTGTTGTGTGTTGTTGTGTGTGTGTGTGTGTGTGTGGGTTGTGTGTGTGTGTGGTGGTGTGTGTGTGTGTGTGGGTGTGTTGGGGTGTGTGTGTTGTGTGTGTGTGTGTGTGGTGTGGTGTGTGTTTGTTTTGTGCCTGTGTGTGGTGTGTTGGGGTGTGTGTTGCCTGTGTGTTGTGTTGTGTGTGGGGTGTTTTTGTGTGTGGTGTTTTTGTTGGTGGGTTTTTTGGGTTTGTGTGGTGTGTGTGTTCTGTGTGTGTGTGGTGTTTTGTCTGTGTGTGTGTGTGTGTGTGTGTTCTGTTGTTTTGGTGTGTGGTGGTGTGTGTCTGTGTGGTGTTGTGTGTTGTTTGTGTGGGGTTTGTGGGGTCTGTGTGTTCTGTGTGTGTGTTGTGGGTGTGTGTTGGTTTTTTTGTTTGTGTGTGTGTCTGTGTGTGGTTTTGTTGTGTCTGTTTTGTGTGTGTGTGTGTCGGTGTTGTGTGTGTTGTGTGTCTTGTGTGTGGTGTGGGGGGCGTGTGTTGTGTGTGTGTGTGCTGTTTGTGTGGTGGTGGTTTTGGGGTTTTTGTGTGTTGTGGTGTGGTTGCCCGTGTGGTGTGGGTGTGTCTGTGTGTGTGTGTTGTGTGGTGGTGTGTGGTTTTTGTGTGTGGTCCTGTGTGTGTGTGTGTGGTGGTTGGGGTGTGGTGTGTGTGTGTGTGTGTTGGGTGTGTGTGTGTGTGCCTGTGGTGTTTTTTTTTTTTGTTGTTGTGTGTGTGTGTGTGTGTGTTCTTTTGGGGTTGGTGTGTTTTTGTGTTGGTCTGTGTGTGTGTGTTGTGTTTTGGGGTGTGGGGGGGGGGGGGGGGTGTGTTGTTGTGTGTCTGTGTGTGTGTTGTGTGTGTTGTTGTGTGTGTGTGTGTGGTGTGTTGTGTGTGTGTGTGTTGTGTGTGTGTGTGTGTGTGTGTGTGTGTGTGTGTGTGTGTGTGTGTGTGTGTGTGTGTGTTGTTGTGTGTGTGTGTGTGTGTGTTGTGTGTGTGTGTGTGTGTGTGTGTGTGTGTGTGTGTGTGTGTGTGTGTGTGGTGTGTGTGTGTGTGTGTCGTGTGTGTGCAGGAAGAGCAGAACACAGGGGAGACGAAGAGGACTACAACGATTATGACGATGATTTTGAGGTCTGTATTGTTTTCTTCTAAATTGATATTAACATGACGTTTAATCTTTTAAAGATTATGTTAAGATTTTTTTCCCCCAAGTATTTTGATTCAAAATGGGAAAGTTTCTCAGAATTAAAAGAAGGGTGTTTTTTTGTTTTATGAAGAGGTGGGGGCCATTCCATATTGACAGGTCCTGACAATGATAAAGAGCAAGCTGAACAGGGAAGACAACTCCAGTTGTGCACTGAAAGGACAATTTGAAAACTGACCAGCCGCCGACATGCATTGCAGATTGTTGGCTTGGATATAATGAGTTCTACTTCCTGCCCAGAGCTGAGTTTGCTATTGGGTCAAGTGGGAAGACTGGAACCGCACCGTTGAGTTTCATCCACAGAATGGATGTGTCTCGTGACAAGTTTGCTCCAGTTTCCTAACCATCACTGCAGGTGTCTGTGCCTCTGGAGTCGGGTTGATGGTGGGAACTAGTATGAATGGAAGTCCATCATCGACTCCATGGTATCATCTTTGTCATGCTGGTTGATGCTGGGAACTAGTATGAATGGAAGTCCATGGTATCATCTTTGTCATGCTGGTTGATGCTGGGAACTAGTATGAATGGAAGTCCATGGTATCATCTTTGTCATGCTGGTCGTGAGGGGATTGACCTCAGATTTAATTTCTGCTCCATGTCTGAGGCCTTAGTAGTTACGTTAAGGTCATCGGTATTGGCAAGTTTACAGACTGTTGCTGGACAGACATGGTGATTCCCTAGAGAGGAATGATCACAGGATTTATACACTCCATGAAACTCCTTGAAAGGCACTGAACTGGTGCTATCTTTGGCAAGGCCCTTTTAAACCTGTAAAATTCTAGAAATTGAAAAGCTGTTATCAACTCCTTCAGAAAACTGAGCAGATGCTTACAAAAGTATCATGAGCCAGGAACAGATCTGAAAACACAGACAGGACAGACATGGTTAATTTGAGAGGAAAATCATAGGGTTGGAAGATATTTTCTGACTATAATCCAAAATGTTATGAGACGATATTGGTTCATCAGAAGCCCATTCACACATCCCTGTTTAAAGTTTTGGACTTCATATCGTAGTATTACAGACCAGAATAAACAAATCAAAAGCTGTGTTCCGCAGCTTTGAAAAAAGTTCTTTTCATGAGACTCTGGCTTCCTCTCAGCATTAGAAGATTGAGCACTGACCTTGACATTCTTCTGGCAAATCCCTGTCTTTCTGATCAGATCTTGTCAAAGGGCTGGTGTGTGACAGCTTTGACACTGTCAATGACAAATCCCGAAAATTGTTAGTACACTAGCAGTTACTTACAATCGGGGTGAAATGGTATTCATTTGTAACTATTTGTTTTTTTCTGTTTGCAGGACTATGAAGATGATTTTGAAGATGATGACATGAATGAGGTGAGCGTCTCATTTGATCAGAAGAATTTGTTTTCAATTGTAATATGATGTTCATCTGATTTCCTTACTTAGCATGGAAAATGTTTTTGTTCTTTTTTGTTCTTGTTTTTTTTTCAGTCCCTGCTTATTGGCTTTGTTTTAGCTAAAGATCTTGTGTGATTTTCATGGGGGAAAAAATCGAACAAAAATTCTTTAAAGTCCCTTGCCGCTGCAAGCGGAACACTTGTTTGACTTTATGGGTGGAGTGGGGCACAATGCGCTCAATGGTCAAAGATTAGTGGCCCTTTCCAAGATGGCGGATAAACAAATACTACTGTGTGGTGATGCTTTCGATGATTCCAAAGCAAAGAATTTGTGGAAATGGAGCATACCCCCGGACCTCCCTAGCAGCCTCAGGAAAGAGACTTTCCTCTTTTTTTTCCCCCCTAGCAATTCCAGGCTCTGATAAATAAATGCAACTTACTGGTTACCGAGTTAGTCTGTGGAGGTTTAATTCCCGTTTCAGTCTTCTTGCTGGCTTGTCTGTGAAAGGATTCCATCGATAAAGATTATGAGCAGGCAAAGAGTATATTGTTTGGGTGGTTACTTCTTGAACTGATTTTGAAAGGTTGCAAAAAGTTTTCCATGTTCATGGATCTTGTGTATTTTTTTGCTGTCAGGGAAGACGAAGAAGAAAGGTAAAATTGATGTTGTAAGGTGGACGGGCATTGTTGTATGCTTGTGGTGAAGGTGGATTTATTGTGGCATAGGCTGATGACCTGGTTCATTTATGTTCTCACTTGTTGTGTTTGTATGTGGTTTTTGTTGTTGTATTTATTGATTTTGTTGTTTTTCTTTGTACATGTTTCTGAAAAGCATGATAGAGCTGAAAATGTCTCTAAGCTGTCATGAATGAGCTGTAGAAATTGAATCATTGAATCTTCCTGAATGCATTTCCCCCTCCAAAACCACCAACCCTACCCCTCACTCCTTCTTAACCTCAAACCACCTTCAATCCAATCACTGCTTCTACATTATCCTCATCCTTCAACCCCTTCCCACTATGCCTTGCCCCTTTCCTGAAGACATGGAGTATGGCGGATTTCTTAGTCCAGGCTGTTGATATGATAAAGAATGAAAGCAAGGTGCATTACTAAAAACACCCTTGTGAACTGGAGGTCACATGTGTATTGTAGCTTGGAATTCTTTTCATTTAGATTTGGAGGAAATTTGTGTTGGTATTTCAGCTAGAGTTGTTGTTTTGTCGAAGGCTGATGGCTTTTCAGTTGCTGATGATGGTGTCCTGTTACTACTGGCTTCTTTGCAGACAGTGTTCCCTTTGACTGTTCACTGGGTGTCTCCCTGGGTTCATTTGGCGTCCTTTTTGTGTCTCCCTGTGTTCATTTGGTTTCCTTTTTGTGTCTCCCTGTGTTCATTTAGCTTCCTTTTTGTGTCTCCCAGGTTCATTTGGCTTCCTTTTTGTCTCCCTGTGTTCATTTGGCTTCCTTTTTGTGTCTCCCTGGGTTCATTTGGCTTCCTTTTTGTGTCTCCCTGGGTTCATTTGGTTTCCTTTTTGTGTCTCCCTGGTTCATTTGGTTTCCTTTTTGTGTCTCCCTGGTTCATTTGGCTTCCTTTTTGTGTCTCCCTGGGTTCATTTGGTTTCCTTTTTGTGTCTCCCTGGGTTCATTTGGTTTCCTTTTTGTGTCTCCCTGGGTTCATTTGGTTTCCTTTTTGTGTCTCCCTGGGTTCATTTGGTTGTGTCAGTTTACTGGATGTTTTCATTTGTCTGTTACTGGCTGTCCCCGTTTGTCAGTTCACTGGATGTTTTCATTTGTCTGTTACTGGCTGTCCCCGTTTGTCAGTTCACTGGATGTTTTCATTTGTCTGTTACTGGCTGTCCCCGTTTGTCAGTTCACTGGATGTTTTCATTTGTCTGTTACTGGCTGTCCCCTTTTGTCTTTTGTTGGTTTCCTGGATGTTCTCTTCCGTGGGTTCACTGGGTGTGCTCTTTTGATAGTTCACTGAATGCCAGTTCTGATACTTTTGGTGCCAGCTTTGGTGGATGCAGTATTTGCCAGTACCAGCTGACATTACAGTCAGTCAGTGGCTTTAATTTCTTGTAACTCCAGAACTGCCCCCAGAGTGCTCCTGCAGCTGTCTTGCAAATAAAGAAAAAAAGATTCAGTTGTAACATGTGGAACAGTCCCCAGCGAAGCGCTGTCAGTCCAAAAGTAGCTACCCAGGATAGGGGCGTCACCTTGACATTGGTGCTCAGCCTGGCCCTAACGCTGCTGCACAGGGGGTGATGAGGTGTCGACACTTAGAACATATCATGCCAGGTCTGAGTACAGCCACTCGTGTTGCTTCATTGAAAGTCTGGACAGAAGATCAAAAACACTGGAATAGTATTTTGTTTGTGGTCACTTTGGTGGAAGGTAAAGAGACTTTGATGTTTAAAGATTGACAGATCCTGAAACGAGTTTACAGAGCTTGAATTCTTTATTGCTATTATTATTATCATAATTATTATGTTTTTTTTGCTTACTCAATCCTTGCAGGCAATGGCGTACACCCTAGACTATGAGTCTCCCTCACGGATGGGTTACTTTGTAAAGATAGAAGTAATTTCATGCACAAGTTGGGATTTTGACCTGTTTTGTGTTCATAACAAAATCGTGATATGGCTCAAACAGTGTGGGTGGGTAAACTAATACAGCACTCTAGTTTATGCTCTTACATTGACGATAAGCATGTGAGTTTGTGTTGCTAACAGGAAAAGTAAGAGAAGTAATACTGCACACAGTTTTTTGTTGTTGTGAAATTGCAGTGCTCACAGAGGAATGTGAAGTATTGTTGCATCTAAGGTTGTGAATGCTCGTGTGTGTTTGAAAACAGAAAAGAAGAAAAAATTGCATGCTTATGTTTGTGTTGAGAAGTGAAACACAGAAGAAAATATTGGGTAGGTTCTACTTTTTTATAATTGATTAATCAAGTAAAGTAACGCTGCAGCTAGGTTTTTGTGTGTCTATGCTCATAACTGAAATGTTCTAGAGATTGTTGATCTTTTGCGTGTGTGTGTGTGTGTGTGTGTGTGTGTGTGTGTGTGTGTGTTTGCATGCATGTTTGTTGAGGGCACAAAAATTGAGAGAAATGAAACAGCTGAACAAGGCTGGTGGGCTTTGTTACCCCCCCCGCCCCCCAAAAAAATTTTTTGAAGGAATGTTATTGCTTGTGAATGTGTGCATCATCAGAGCATGCATACATGGAACAGGCATGTCAGCAGGTGATCTGTCACAGCAGGAGACAGTAGTCAGCATGAAAACTCACACGTTTGGATGCAGGAAGGAAAATGTACAGTGAACATGAAGTCACCAATCGGAAAAGGGAGAGAACTGACTACTGCGGGCATGCATGTGTGTGTGTGATGATTTAAGAGCTGAGGATGACACGGCTGTGTTGTGTTTGTCATGAAGGGAAATTGGTCGAAGTGTTGCTGTGCTGGTGCAGAGGAACTGAGAGATGGTGTTGTTCATAACAGGCCTTTTATATGACAAAGAAAATGAATAGAAGTACAGATCTGTTCTTGATGGCTCTGCCATTCTTCCCTTCTATAGAAATGACTTCATGGTTTATTCTCCCATTTTATATATGTGTGTGTGTGTGTGTGTGTGTGTGTGTGTGTGTGTGCGTGTGTGTGTGTGTGTGCATGATTTTGAATCCTTCCCATGATTACCGCCATGTCCCACTTCAATCTGTAACCCTTCCCACCCCCCACCCCCACGCCATTTGCCCTCACACCCATCTACACTTCCCCTCGTCCTCCATCCCAACTAATTTTTTTTTTCATCTTAAACCTTTTGTTGCCTGCTAATTTGAAAAAATGATTGTAAAGTCTAAACCAGTTCAGTTGCTTGACATGAAAGTGAACTTGTGTTCTGTTTTGTGCCAGTCTGGAACAGTCTCCAGATTGGAGTGCCGTTTGACTCTCCACTGTTGCTGGCTTGGTTATTTCCCTCTGTTCTGCCCGCTGGAACTTTTTTTTTTTTTTTTAAACACAAGATTTAAAGTCTTATTTCATCTGTTGGACTTATGGGAAATTTCAAGAAAACAATGTCATGAACTTTACAGCAGCAATATAACCAGTAGCCTTGACATTATGAATGGTTGTTTACAGATATCTAGTACACCATTGCTATGTTCATATATTGAGGAAAATACTTTTTTTTCCCCTGATGAAAACTAGCTTAAAGATGCGAATTCCAAACTTGAACATGAACACTGTTTTTACAGATATCAGAAAAGTAAGGGCATTCCAGTGTGTGATTTGCAGGTTCTTTACAAAATCATGTTTGTTTTGCTAGCGAAGAGCAAAGGCACCAGCCGAGGTGAGATGATTGTTTGCCTGGCAGGGAAGGATATGGCAGCAGTCCAGTGTGTGTGTGTGTGTGTGTGTGTGTGTCCATGTGTGCCCATGCACTTCAGGGTGTGGATTTGGGTTGAAATGATACTGAATATGGACACGGTCCAAAAGGGTGATAACTCTGAAGACGTATACAAGGATGAACCAAAATCAGCAAGACTTCAGTTATAAGTGGATGACAAAGACATGTCACATGTGCATACTTTCACACACACACAGAGACAAACACACACACACACACACACACACACACACACACACACACACACACACACCACACACACACACACATGCATACACACACACACACACACATGCCATGCACAGGTGATTTGTATTTTTGCTATGTGTGTGGAGGGAGACGGTGTCAGCTTCTTCAGTTTTTCAATGATTTATGATGGGAGAGATTCTTTATTTCCTTACGTCTCGGGTGGTTTGGTGTGTGTGTTTAAGGTTGTCCTTTGCTTTTCTGTTCTATTTAGCATCATAGTTTGACGTGTGTCAGGGTTAGATAGACATGACGTGGTGTTAATGCTATCCTGTTCGGTGCTCTCCCCTTCCCCCCCCCTCCCCCCACCCCTTTCCCAGCCTTCCACCCCTCCCTCTCCCGGAAAGGTGTGGCATTACACCTGTTGGTCCTTGACATCACACCCTAGTTCCAGGTCCTTGTATGTACAGGAAGGAAGACCATCCACTTTTCAGCATATTTTCTCGATTTTGTTTTTCCCTTCTCGTGATTTTCTCCAAACAAAGAAATAGTGTGGCCATTTTTTTTTGTTTTTTGAGACAACCAAAATAAAATTAGCTTCACAAACATTAATTGTAAACAGCTACACCGATTTCCAGCTACAACGGAAGTTTGCATAGTTTACTACTGAAGATACTGCCAGCTACAGAGCTCTGATGTGTTCAAAGCGACATCAGAAGGAGAATTTTTAGCTTGATGCATTGTTGTCACCTCACCCAACCAAGTTTGAACACCATGGAGCAGTCCACAGAGTTACCTGTGTTGCTGACAGATTAGCAGCTGCCCTTGTCACACTCACTCCAGTTACAACTTCTGGCATGAAAATCAGCCTTGAAATGCCTGAAATTATAACCCACAGGGTCACAAGTGATTGAAAGGAGTAACATCCTTCACAGTCACTTCCCTTGCACACTTTTATGACTTGCGACATCCGTTCTCGAGTTGCTACATGTGAAAGCGCCATCTGCATTGTATCTCTGCTTTAAGAATGCCGAAACAAAAAAAACGGCTGTG
This sequence comes from Conus ventricosus, assembly GCA_018398815.1. Classification (NCBI taxonomy): domain Eukaryota; kingdom Metazoa; phylum Mollusca; class Gastropoda; order Neogastropoda; family Conidae; genus Conus; species Conus ventricosus. The sequence continues at coordinate 10,519,686 of CM031627.1, forward strand.
CTAATGGAGGGGATCTTCTTCTAGAAGATCCCAAACCAACAGTACAGGACTGAGAATTCAAGGAGCACCAATGCATCAACTGACAAATCTCATGTACTTGATCACTTCTCTGTGTGTCTGTACGTATGTTGGTATTTCCCACTTGGTACTGGGATGCTACTGAAATTGTGTGGAAAGCTACTTACGTGAGCAGCAGTTTCTACTGATGCTGCCTCATGGAGGTTGGCAGGTGTGGCTACACTGTCCATTGGATCAGATGAAAAGAAGCACAGCTTTGAAACATCAGTGTCGTTTCTCAGTTGTAATGAAAGGGCACTTGGGAAAGCGAAGACCCCCGTCACATTCAAACAAATCTAGGACCTGCCTTTCCCCGCTAATTCATGAGTGAAAAGTCCGTTCACACTGTGTGTACTGAATTCTCTAAGAAAGAACTCTCCTGAGCAGGTCTTGTTAAAGATTCTGGTGGTATTACAGTTGAAATGTCAGCAGGATGAGGCCAAAAATGTTCGGTTTCATCAGCCTTCAGTTCTGTGAGGTATGACAATAGATGGCGTTTTAGAATGACATGAACTGTCGGTGTAAAGCAGCTCAATACTAGTAGTAATGATGAAGAAAGAGTGATCCAGAATCCAGCATTTGATCAGGTTCTGCTCCAGAGATTTGCCTGGAATTGACCGGGTCTGTCCCTGGGCCTTGTTTTCTCTTTCCAGCAAGGGTAGTTAAGATTGGTTTTTATGCATGGTCTTGCCCATCAATTAACAAAGGTATGGATACATGTGAAAACATAACCGCCTTTATGAAGATAATAGAGGTTAAAATCAGGATATGCGAGTGTAGAATAGGTAACCCCCCTCTCTCTTTCACACCTGCTTCCTCCCTTTTCCCCACTCCTGATCGTTTTCCTTGAAGGTAGATCAGTGAACTCCTCATTTCACCTTTCATGACTCCCCTTTCCCCCCTTTCCTCTTCCCCATCCGCCTTTTAACCCTGGCCTCTTTGTTGCACATCGATGAACAAAGAAAGTAAGGATGCATGTGAAAATATAATTGCCCTTATGAACATAATAGTGGTTAAAATTAGAATAAGTGAGTGTGGAATAGGACCCCCCCCCCCCCCCCCCCTTTTTCTCTCTTGAACACCTGTTCCTTCCTTTTTCCCCCACTCCTGATTGTTTTCCTTGAACTTAGATTAGTGACCTCATTTCACCTGTTAGCGCCCTCCCCCCCCCTCTCCTCTTTCTCTGTTCCTCCCTGTCCACTCTCCCCTCCCCCCCCCCCCCCCCAAAAACAACAACAAACAAACCCACAACAAATCAAGGTGCAACACAGTAGGACTCACCCGATAAAGATCTTCCCTGTCAACACAGCAGAGCTGTGAAAACTTCATCTTCTTAACGCTTTTTTTTTTATTAAAGTCAAAGACTTTGTGTTAAACTCTTAGTCATTTTTACGTATTAGCCTCTCACCTAAATAAATGTCAGTAACGTAATTCCTGAATGAATGAATACAAACACATGCGTATGCGCAAATGTATGCTTATTTGAAAGAATCAGTGTTAGTAAAAACCACACATCAATAACCAAAATTGTAGTCCGACAAATTACTTCTTTACACATCTAAAATGTGCAATAATAAATTAATTGAAATGAAAGTAAAAAAATTACAAAGAATTTTCTCTTACAATTTTCAGTTAAAACTAATCTTTTTTGATTGCTTTATAACTGATTTTATAATATAATATTACAGTACAGCCTTTGGAATGGTGTACTTTATGCAATGACAGATGTATAGACACCGAATCAAGAATTTCATCAAAATAACATACACAGCTGGAAGAAAAACAATAATGAAAGAACTGAAATGAATCAAGAATGAAATTAACAGAAGCATGCATTAAAGTGGTTTGTATTAAACAGCTACCCTTTTTATTCAGTGTAAATTGTTTTAAATTCAAAAAAAGATACACGATAGTTGTCACGCATTGAGGACCAAACAACAACAAGAACACCACTAACACACACACACATACACACATCATACACACACACAAACACACCGAATAAATTAAGTCCAGTCATCTAAATTAAAGATGGAGAGTTCAAGATCACCAGTGTGATGACAATTTTTGTATGCAAAGAAAATGTGAATGTTACAGCTTGGGAGGTCTGAACACATGACATGAGACATCACTATACTCCAGTCATTAAAGTCTCATAAGGAGATAGTGGAAACCTCATGTGACAATTTTTTAGTAAGGGAAATCCCATGGTGAAAATTTTTTTGGTTTGCTTCTCATGAACGACACTGGAGAGAGTAAGGATTTTGAGATGTTTATGATGGTGTCCACTACTCCCAGATGTTCAGCGTTGGTTGATAGGTGAGTCACAACCCCCACTGGCCCAGAGAGAAGTGTTCACATGGTTGATAGGTGAGTCACAACCCACACTGGCCCAAGAGAAGTGTTCAGCGTTGGTTGATAGGTGAGTCACAACCCACACTGGCCCAAGAGAAGTGTTCACAGTGGTTGATAGGTGAGTCACAACCACACTGGCCCAGAGAGAAGTGTTCAGCGTATGGTTGATAGGTGAGTCACAACCCACACTGGCCCACAGAGAAGTGTTCAACGTTGGTTGATAGGTGAGTCACAACCCACACTGGCCCACAGAGAAGTGTTCACCACTGTTGATAGGTGAGTCACAACCCACACTGGCCCAGAGAGAAGTGTTCACGCATGGTTGATAGGTGAGTCACAACCCACACTGGCCCACAGAGAAGTGTTCAGCGTTGGTTGATAGGTGAGTCACAACCCACACTGGCCCAAGAGAAGTGTTCACGTTGTTGATAGGTGAGTCACAACCCACACTGGCCCAAGAGAAGTGTTCACTTGGTTGATAGGTGAGTCACAACCCACACTGGCCCAAGAGAAGTGTTCACCACTAGTTGATAGGTGAGTCACAACCCACACTGGCCCAGAGAGAAGTGTTCCCATGGTTGATAGGTGAGTCACAACCCACACTGGCCCAGAGAGAAGTGTTCACCATGGTTGATAGGTGAGTCACAACCCACACTGGCCCAGAGAGAAGTGTTCACGTGGTTGATAGGTGAGTCACAACCCACACTGGTCCCAGAGAGAAGTGTTCAGCTTGGTTGATAGGTGAGTCACAACCCACACTGGCCCAGAGAGAAGTGTTCACACTGGTTGATAGGTGAGTCACAACCCACACTGACCCAGAGAGAAGTGTTCAGCGTTGGTTGATAGGTGATCACAACCCACACTGGCCCAAGAGAAGTGTTCAGCGTTGGTTGATAGGTGAGTCACAACCCACACTGGCCCACAGAGAAGTGTTCACGTTGGTTGATAGGTGAGTCACAACCCACACTGGCCCAGAGAGAAGTGTTCACCACTGGTTGATAGGTGAGTCACAATCCACACTGGCCCAGAGAGAAGTGTTCACACTGTTGATAGGTGAGTCACAACCCACACTGGCCCAGAGAAGAAGTGTTCAGCGTTGGTTGATAGGTGAGTCACAACCCACACTGGCCCAGAGAGAAGTGTTCAGCGTTGGTTGATAGGTGAGTCACAACCCACACTGGCCCAGAGAGAAGCGGATGACTCGGGATAAATGGCTCTGTATCTGCTGCACACAAAGAAAGAAAGGGTGCAGAGAAAGGCTACAGAAACATGAAGAAGAAAGGGTAGAGAAAAAAAGAGGTGGAGGGGGGGGGGGGGGGGGGGGGGGGGGGGGGGGGGGGGGGGGGGGGGGGGGGGGGGGGGGGGGGGGGGGGGGGGGGGGGAGAAATGTAAACTGAGAGATCAATCCATTCTAGACAAACAGAGAAATCTTAAAAAGTTTAAATTATATAGCCGCCAAACATGAACAAACCAATCACAAGACAGAACACGATGCATTTCAACCTCTTGGGTCTTCTTCAGACAACATGAACAACACTGGGGACAACGACAATGAAGAGTGAGCAGTCTATCTATAGATTGTTACGATTTCCACCTGCAGTCGCCTCACTTTGCGACTAAAAGAGAAAAAGGTTATAAACAAAGGGACAGTGGGGCAGTGTGAGTCGGTGGGGTCCTCGTTGAGAGGTTACACTGTGTTTGTACAGTAGTATTTTCCGTGATGATCATGGAGACTGTCATCCTTATTTTGCATGTGTCTGTGTGTGTGTGTGATAGTCGTCGCCACAGATCCTCACCAGCGGGAAGACGACAACAACTACTAGAACCACTTTATGAACATCAGCATCCCTGCGAACCCGGAAAGTGACGCAGTGAACTTTTTTTTTTCTTTTCTTTTCATCTCTCTTTTTGATTTTGTTCTCTTTTCTTTGTCGTCTATGTATCATTAGTGAGTAATCTTTTTTTACGCTTCCATATGTTCCTGTCTTTTAAAAAATTTAGACTGATTTGTTGTCTTTCCATTACTCAGTTGCTAATTTTTCTTTCGTTTCTTCTTCTTTTTTTCTTTTCTTTTTTTTTTTCTTTTCTTTTTTGTGCCTTGTATTTCTTCCATAGACCAACTCATATGTTATATCAAGTCTTACGTCATCATTGTTGCAGAATTATGCGTGCTCTTTGTGATCAGACCTGTCGTACAGTTGGCAAGTGTGGAAACCAGGCTGTGCGGGAGATATCATTACATCATGAAATGCGTCTTAGACATTGTCAGTTTGTGGCTGTACTTTTTTTTTTTTTCTGTGGCTCTGATTCTGCTGGGTGTGTTGCCAGCAGAGG
>CM031627.1:10529431-10641931 GCA_018398815.1 Conus ventricosus
AAAGGCACAGCACGTCCATGCTAGTCTCCAGCGCTCTGCTACACAGGTGGAGCATTCTGTAGCCAGTGTGGTGCTCTGTCACTGCGACATTAGCCACAAGGGCTACAACCGTCCTGTGACGGCCCTTGAAGATTGTTTGCAGAGAGAAACAAGGTGGTGGTGATTGTAGTCAGGTTCTGTTTGACATGTTTGCGCATTGTAGTTCTGATTCTGTTAGCGGTTTCTATTCTACCACTGATTATTTCAAAATCTGTTTTTAATTGTATTTTTGTCCTAAATTGTTCCCATTGAGAATGAATGTTCAGTAATCGACTGCATATGGGTTATCTCCCTTTTGAAAGCGCTTCTGACTGAGGAATTTTGTAGTTTAGACAAGCAATGTTAAGTAATCAACAGGTATGGGTTATCTCCCTTTCGAAAGCACTTCATTTTGAGGAATGTCGTTGTTTAGATAAGCAGAGCATTCATTCCCAAACTTTAGCCACGTGTTTTGCATTGGTAACCTGCAGCAGATCTTCAGCGTGGAGAGAAAGTAAAAACTAATGTGAACATGAGAACAGAGCTTGAAGGGCTCTTGATGTGAATCAGTTTTTTTAAATGATGATGATGCAGTGGAATTTGACTTTTGATCTGAGACTGTAGAAAACGACTGTGCTCTTCACTTCGCTCCACTTTAAAATCCCAGCATGAACTGTAAGCTAGAACCATTTCTTTCTTTTTTTTCATCATGAGCCGGAATAGCTCAGTTGGTAGAGCGCCGGACTCGTAATCTTGGTGATCCTGGGTTGCGGGTTCGAACCTCCGCCGGGGCTTTTCGGTACAGGGGGATTTTTCCCTCGGAGTTAACATTGGTTCTGACTCCATTTCCCATGCAGTCCTTCGAATGAGACTATAAACCGAGGTTCCGTGTGTGAACGCACGCATAACATCTTGCACACACGTAAAATCCCATCACTAACTTTCGGAAGAGTAGGCCAGTTTGGCCGTTGGTATGGGTGACACGTTACACATAGCATGCACCCTGCATGAGAAATGGAAAGAATGAAGGAAGGAAGGAAAATGAGTGATCGATATTGAACGATATTGACTGGATGACACGGGAAACGACTGAATGAAGTGCCAGCTGGCAGCTCTTCAGTCAGCACTACCCAGGTAGGCAGCCCGTTGTGTAAACGAGTGTTGATTGTAAAGCGTTTAGAGCTTGGTCTCTAGCCGAGAATAGGCGCTATATAAGTATTCATTATTATTATTATTATTTCTCAGTGAATCCTGACGTGTTTCTTCACAGACAGAGCTGTCGGACGAGAGGTTCAAGGAAGGGGAGGGCCCTGGCTCCCAGCAGGCAATGCAAAATGGCGACCGGCCAGCCAGGCCCAAGACGTTCATCAATTTCGTCTCGGCCAAACAGCGAGTCATGAACCTGTCACAGGCTAGTAAAGCTCGGCGACGCGCTGATGACCTGAAGAACATGATAGAGCTGGACACGGTGTTCTACGACCTGTTTGACCTTCCACCTGTCCGAGAGTACGAGTTATACATCCGCAGTTTTGGTCGGTCTAATACCAAACAGGTGATTGATTCTCTCTCTCTCTCTGTCTCTCTCGCTCGCTCTCTCTCACTTTCTATGTCTCACTGTCTCACTTTCTATGTCTCTCTCTCTCACCTAACTGATTCATATGTTGAAAGGTATGAATAATTCTATCCTAAGTTAGTCTGTCTTGATATTAGTGCTATGTAACCAGTATCATTATGAAATAGAAAACAAGAAAAAGATGTGATCAGTCCATTCTTTTTTTCTTCCAAATCCAAGTATAAAGAGTTTCAGTCATGTTAGATCCATTAAGAAATTTCTCGTTCATTAAACCAGCCAGTGCCTGCCAAAACGATTGAATGACTGTAGAATTGCAAAACACACGTGTGATACAGAAAGTGCATCCATCTGAATTGAGTGCACCCATCTCTTGCAGCACAATATGCCAGTTACCATACAGACATTTGTGTATCATCCTTCACTAGAACCATTTCATGTTGCCGTTGGAAATCTGAATAAGATGGTGACACTAAGACTGGGAGCATCCAGTAGCACATCTCTGGGATGACAGAGAGACGGTGAGAGACAGAGTGAAGTGAGAGAGATTGGTCAGTGAGTTTTGCTTTGCCTGAAAACAACACAGTGGCCCAGAACTGACTCTCAGCCCATATGTAATGCTGCATTCCCTCTTATATTGAACCGACTCTCAGCCCATATGTAATGCTGCATTCCCTCTTATATAGCAACATCACATTTCTGTAAGTTCGGAGACGACAAAATTCCGATGTCTGTATTCATCCGTGAGCTGAAAATGGTATAAATGTGGTAGTTTTCAGTCAAGTGATTCCATGTTTCTACAGTAGTTCCATTGATTTGCTGCGATATGTTTTCTTTAAATCTGTCTGCTTAAGGAAAAAAACTCATGATCAGCTCCTAAGGCAAAATTTGAAACCATTTACTGCCCCCCCCACCCCCCCCCCCCCCCCCCCACTTCCTCCACCGTGCTTGCATGCATTCAGTAGAAGGTTGACCTGTAGGCAGCACCGTGACGCTAAGTACAGAACATGGCGCCAGCACTGGGTGGCACTGTCTGAATGCATCGCAGTGCATGATGCCTTTTTTTTATTTTTTTATTAGCTGAACCTACTTTTAGGAGTCAGAGTTGAACTGATTTCAAAATGCTGATTTTCAAACAAGATTGGAAATCTAACGCTGAAATGAACAAAAGCAAAAGCAAAAACATAAAATAAAACAAAACAAAAACAACAACAAAAACTGCAAAACATGCTGGGTAAGCAATAGTTGTGCAACCATAAACATTTCACATGCACAGGGAAAGACAAGCTCTACATCGAGAAAGAGTAAACTCTCCTCTCTCTCGCTCTTCTCATCTCTCTTCTCTCTCTCTCTCTCTCTCTCTCTCTCTCTCTCTCTCTTTTTTCTCTTCTCTTCTCTGTCTTTCTCTTCTCTTTCTCTCTGTCTGTCTGTCTGTCTCTTCTCTTCTCGCTCTTTCTCTTCTCTTTCTGTCTGTCTGTCTGTCTCTCTTCTCTTCTCTTCTCTTCTCTTTCTTTTTCTCCCGGGGGTTGCGACCTTGTCGTGGTCGGAGGGCTTGCGGGGTCCAGTGACCCCTTAGGCTTTGCTGGCGGGGGCATCAATACTTGGGAGATAGGCTGGGTTTTTTCACACTGCTTGTAGGCCTGAGAGGTGAAGATGCTGTATGGCCTAAGCGAAACGTGGTAAGAAGTTGATGCCCCTGGTAGGGCTTCCCATGTCAGATAGGCTAAGGGTGAGGATCCTGACTAAGAGTAACCCGCCTTTCTCCTTTTCTTGTTTTCTGCCTTCCTTATTTGGCCCTTTTCTATCTTCGTCTCCCCTTCAAGTCTTCTTTTACACACTCCTTTTCTCTCTGTGGTCTCCTTAAGATCCGCCGCGTTTGCCGTGCGGTGCGACCTGTGTCGGAGGGGAATGAGACCCTGGTGGTTGAGAGAGCCAGCGCTCTCAACACATCACTTGGCTCGGACCTCTCCTAGACAGGGTACACTTTGGCCCGGGTGTACTAATCGGCTCCCCTTCTTGGGGCTGGGTCAAGACAGGCAGTCCCCCTGCTGGCCATGTGAACCCCTGCAGTGCTCAGCTCTCTGTCCCCGGGAGTTGAGCATGATCAGGGGGGATAGGGTTGGTGGTTTTCCCTGTTTGTCGTATATCTCTCCCGAAGCCTGGAAGGGGTCAAGACATTGGTTTCTTGGCCCTGGCCCCTTAGTTGGACTCCAAGGTGGGTGGGTAAGGGAGGGATGAATTACAATAAACTAAATATGGCTTCTTTAAAAAAATATCCCCCCAAAAGGAAGAGGAAGGCAGCATCCCTGTTTCAAGGGATTTCGAAGGTGACAGTGATTCAGATACTGAGGTACGACAAAGGACAGGATTCTGGGCTTCCTGGCTCGTAATGGAAGGGACGGAGCAGGAAAGACCCCTTTCAGCTCTGAGCCCTTTTGCTATCCAGAAGGGCTTTCAGGGTTTAGCAGGTGACCCTCAATCCATCAAAAGATTGCGAAATGGCTCATTCCTCATTCAATGTAGAACAAAAAAACAGTCTGAACAGCTGCTGAAGGCAACGAAACTTGTGGACAGGGAGATCAAGGTAACTCCCCACAAACAGTTAAATTCATCGAAAGGCGTGATTCGCTGCCGGGATTTATCTGGTGTCACAGAAGCAGAGATCAAATCGGAGCTGGCGTCCCAGGGTGTGACGGAGGTGCGCAGGGTGACAGTAAAGAAGGGTGCAGAAAGAGTGGCCACCAATACCCTCTTTCTGACATTCTGCAACCCTGTGCTGCCTCCGGTCATCAAAGTCGGCTACCTGAATGTTCGGGTTCAACTGTATGTGCCATCCCCGTTGAGGTGTTTTAGGTGCCAGAGGTTTGGCCATGTCAGGGACCGCTGTTCTGGGCAGGAGGTGTGTGGTATTTGCTGCAAGGCAACCCATGATGGGCCGTGTCATGATCCGGCACATTGTGCTAACTGCGGTGGCGACCATCCCTCCTCTTCACGAAACTGTCCTCTTTGGATTCAAGAATCTGCTATCCAACGTGTCAAAACGGAAAAGAAGATCTCATTTTTTGAAGCCCGGAAACAGGTTGTGGGCAGTCAGACGCCCACAGCTTCTTCCTATGCTTCGGCTGTAAAGAAAATTCCCACAGTTTCTACTAGGTCAGTCTGCTGCCAGACTGATGAATTCATGTTTTCAAAGACATTGCAAGTAAAATCTGTCAGTTCTGGTGGTAGCAGGTCCACCACCTTCCAACCCAAAATGAATGCCCCTGGTGGAGGCAAAAAATCCGCCACCCCTCAGACTGCCCAGCAGTCTACAACATCTGCTGCTGGGCAGATTAAAAAGCCAGCACCCAACCTCGAACTCCTCAGTCCAGTGCCCGTGCGGGCAAGGGAGTTCAACCCAGTGTGGAGATGGTGGAGATGAGGAAGAAACCTCCACCATCTCCCAAATCCAGACCTTCTTCGCCTGTTGGCAAGTCTGCCAGCAGGTCTGTAGACCAACACACTCCAGTGAAGCTGAATAACAAATTCGCTCCATTGGAGGCAGACGTTGATGAGGAGATGACCTGATCTCTCTCCTTTTCACCCTCTGTACCATGGATAGTACATATTCCATTGGAATATCCGTGGACTAAATTCCAACTTCGAGAGCTGCAGCTTCTGTGTCGATCTATAAAACCTTCCGTCGTGGCTCTTCAGGAAACTCAAATTCAAAGCCAGAAGACCTTTACTCTTTCTGGCTTTAATATTCTTTCAAAACCTGCACAACCATCCACGTTGGGACTGTCGGGCGGTGTTGCCCTTCTCCTACATAAAACTTTGTTGTATAGTCCTGTCACTTTGTCTACCTCCCTTCAGGCTGTAGCTGCGAGAGTCACTCTCCACAAGACTGTGACAATCTGTTCCCTTTATTTACCTCCTTCTGTCCCGGTTTGTCGTCAGGACCTTGTCAGTCTGATAGAAGAACTTCCTCGACCTTTTTGCTGTTGGGTGACTTTAACGGTCACAATCCTCTTTGGGGTAGTGTCCATACGTCATCCAGAGGTCTGCTAATTGAGGATGTCCTTTCGGATTTGGATTTGTGTTGTCTGAACGACGGATCTGCAACTTACCTCCACTCTTCCACAGGTTCACTTTCGTGTTTAGATTTGTCGGTTTGTGACCCCTCGCTGGTCCTGGACTATGAGTGGTCTGTCCATGACGATCTGCACGGAAGTGACCATTTCCCTGTCTTACTACAACCCGTCATAACTGAACACGTCTCTGTCTCTCAACATCTAAATTACAAGAAAGCAAACTGGATCTATTTGCAACCACTATTTCTAAAGAATTCCAGGACACTGATTTTCTTCAGAGTCCGGACCCAGCTGAATCACTGACTAACACTGTGATCAAGTGTGCTAAAGCTTGTATTTCAGTGTCTTCCGATAAACTTCAAATGCCAAAAACACCCTGGTTTGATTCAGACTGCCAACAAATTTCCAAAGTTAGAAAACGGGCTCAGCGTCAGGTGTACCAACGACCTTTGGTCCCAACGCTCGCCCATCAAAAACTCCGTGCTAAATCTAGACAACACTTTTAAAATCAGTAAACGTCGGTCCTGGAGAAGCTTCTGCTCCAGGCTGACATCAAAAACTTCCAAGAAAAAAGTGTGGAACATCATTAAGAAAATCAAAGGGAAGAACACCTGTCCCACTGTGAACCATCTCAAGTTTTCGGATTCTTTAATAACAGAGAAGAAAGCAGTTGCTAATCTGCTTGCTTCAAACCATTGAAAAGAATTCCTCCTCTTCTAATAAATCAGCCACTTTTGTCAAAAACAAAGCCCTAAAAGAAAAATCACCCTGCAACTTTTCGTCCGACAACATGGAAGACTACAATCTTCCTTTCACGTTAAACGAGCTGAAATCTGCCTTGCTTTCTTGCAGCGATTCCTCTCCAGGTATAGATGAAATCCATTATCAGCTGTTGAAACATCTTCCGCTAGAAGGTCTGAACATACTGCTACAGGTCTACAACCATGTGTGGACTACAGGTTTTTTTCCACCCTCTTGGCGAAAAGCCCTCATTATTCCCATCCCCAAACCTGGAAAAGATCTTTCTAATCCTTCAAATTACCGTCCCATAGCTTTGACCAGCTGTGTTTTGTAAATTGATGGAAAAAATGGTCAATGCTAGGCTCATGTGGAAACTTGAAACTGATGGCCTTTTGGCGAAAGAACAGTGTGGTTTCCGCAAACATCGGACTACTGTTGACCATTTGATTCGTCTGGAATCTACACTTCGGAACGCCTTTCTGAACAAACAGCATGCAGTGGCAATTTTCTTTGACTTGGAGAAGGCCTACGATACCACCTGGAAGTCGGGATACTTCATGATCTCCACGATCTGGGTTTTCGAGGTCATCTTCCGCTTTTTATTCAAAATTTTTTGGCAGAACGACAGTTTCAGGTCCGGGTTGGCACCACTCTCTCTGATGTCCACGAGCAGGAGTTGGGTGTTCCACAGGGGAGTATACTATCTCCTGCCCTCTTTAGTATTAAGATCAACAACATTGTTCAATAAGTTCAGCAGGGTTCAGACTGCTCATTGTTTGTGGATGATTTTGCTGTCTACGCAACTGGAAGCCTGTACCCGAGTGTCCAGCGCAGGCTCCAGCTTTGCGTAGATAAAATCCATCGGTGGGCGGATGAAAACGGTTTCACCTTTTCTGCTACAAAAACCCAGTGTATTCACTTCCATAATTTCCGTCAGTTTTTTTCCAGATCCGGAACTTCAAGTAGGGAAATCTCCCATTCCAGCTGTTAAAGAGGCCAAATTTCTGGGAGTCATTTTTGACCAAAAACTTAACTTTCTCAGCCATATTAAAAACCTCAAAACTGCTTGCCAAAAGGTACTGAATATTCTGCGGGTCGTAGCACACACCGACTGGGGCGCTGATAAGAAAACTTTGTTGCACCTCTACAGAGCCCTGGTCCGTTCCAAACTGGACTACGGTTTGTGCTGTGTACGGCTCCGCAAGATCATCTTACCTCAAACTCTTGGACCCTATCCACCATCAAGGGCTTCGTCTCTGTCTTGGAGCGTTCCGCACCACCCCTGTGTACAGCCTGTACGCAGAGGCGGGTGAACCTTCACTGTCCAACCGCAGGCTGAAACTGTCTTTGAATTATTACATCCGACTGTTCTCAGAACCGCAGAATCCTGCCTATGACTGTGTTTTTGACCCTCCGTTCCAAAGTAAGTTTGAAAATAACCCGAAATGTATTCCGCCGTTTGGTCTTCGTATGCAGCCTCACGTGCGGAATGCAGGTATAGACCTGGGAGTAGTTTCCGATTTTTCCAAGTTTCCGGATCAACCTCCATGGACCTTTTTCACACCAGAGATTCGTTTCGATCTTGCAGCTTTCCGTAAGGAGTCTACCAGCTCTCTGGCGTACAAGGCTTTGTATGCTGAGCTCTGTTCCAAATTCCCATCCTATCAAAAAGTTTTCACTGACGGTTCCAAGTCTGAGGATGGAGTGGCCTGTGCAGCCTACTGCCCTGGGGCTCCTTCTCAGATATTGTTGGAACATATACATTCAGATGCTTCTGTCTATTCTGCTGAACTTACTGCTCTAGTACTGGCTTTGAAGATAATCTCCCATTCTTCGAAGAGGGACTTTCTGGTTCTGTCGGATTCGCTGTCAGCTTTGGAGGCCATAGCTGGCCGCAACCTTCAGCATCCAGAACTTTTACTTTTTTTTAAAACTTTTTAGCAAGTTGAAGGCGGACGGTTACAACATTACTCTTGCTTGGGTTCCTGGCCATGTTGGCATCGGCGGGAACGAAATGGTTGATCGTTTAGCCAAGAACGCCACAAGAGAGAAACTGTCCAACACTTATATCCCCTGCTCAGATGTGAAACCCAAAATTAACGATTATGTGAGAGACCTCTGGCAGGAGGATTGGAACACACAGACGAATAACAAACTCTTTCAGATCCGTCCAAACCTTAAAGACTTCCTCCCATCTACGTCGGGTGGTCGTAAAGAGGAAACGGTTCTGTGCCGGCTGCACACCGGCCATTCGTATTTTACCCATTCTTACCTTTTAAAGAGTGAAGAAGCTCCGTGGTGCATTCCATGTCATGCACCACTCACAATGAAACATGTTCTTTTAGAGTGTTGGGACTTGCACGATGTGAGACACAAACATTTTACGGCGGAGATCCATGAAGATCCTGTTCAGGGATGTCCCGCCTGACGTGATCCTTGAGTTTTTGAGAGAGATTAACATTTTCATCTGATTTTAAGATTTTACGGCAGAAAGATTTTTAACAAAGTTTCTGGTGCGTTTGTAGACGATGTCATTTAACGAGATGTGTGAAAGTTTTTTTTTTTTTTTTTTTTTTTTAATGACTGGTGAGTTGATTTTAACGTGGTGACAGCCCTGATGTGGCCCTTTGCGGTCGGCTGGGCTATAAGCAACATTATCCTATCTTATCTTATCTTCTCTTCTCTTCTCTCTCTTTCTCTTCTCTTTCTCTCTGTCTGTCTCTCTCTGTCTCTTCTCTCTCTTTCTCTTCTCTTTCTGTCTGTCTGTCTATCTCTCATTCTCTTTATCTCTCTCCCTCCCTCCTCCCATCTCTGTCTCCCTCTCTGTTTCTCGCTCTCACTCTCTCACCCCTCCTCCTTCCTCCCTCTCTTGCTTTCTCTTTTCATTGCTACTGTGCCACCTGCTTGCTGACTGCCTCCACCAATCACAACGTGTCCCCAGGCGTACGTTCAGACCAATGAGGACTCGGTGGAGCGGGACATCCAGACGGAGGAGACGGAGGACATGGACAAATGGACCCAGCATCCTGCGGAAGAAACGGGCAGTGTCGGAGGTGAGAGCTGCTCCAAGCTGGGGACTGAACTGTCAACTAAGACATTTGAGGGGCTTGTGGTGCGTTTTTTTTTTAAGGTCATTCAGGACATTTTTATCGACATTTGTAGGTCAGTTTGTACATCCTGTCTAACCACATGAATTCAAGTAGTCTGTCTGTATTGCATGTATTGCCTAGCTACATTAAACTCATAGAAGTTGCATATTGTTGAACTCTTGAGTTTGCTTCAGTGTGCTCTTCAAGTATACAGGCCTTTGGTGGTAGTAGAGTTAATCCCTTTCTACAGTTATTCGAGTTTGTCAAAGTTTGCGTTTTTTTCCCTCTTTTTTTTATGTTAGGGTAAATTTAGATTTAAAAAAAAAAGCTGAAAAACGCTGCGAGTATACTCATTTTTCTCTTTATGTTGTATTTTTGTTTTGTGCTAAGTTTTGCAAAAGGTTTTGTTGTTGTTGTTGTTGTTGTTGTTGTTTTTACCTGATATATGGTTTTTACACTGTGGCAGGCCATGTTTAGTAGTTGACTACAGGAATGCAGATGTACCCTCTGTTAGTAAGAATAAAAGAAATTCAGTGTGCAATTATTCAAAAATACAAAATTAATCACCTTCACTCAAGTGGTGTTACCGCTGGGAAAGTGGTAAGTAGCATACTTTAAGTCTTGATCCTATTGTCATGAAGTGCACAAACTCTGGTGGTGACTGTACCTTACTCAGGGTTGCCAAGGCAACTTGTTTACCGCTGCTTTGTTTCATCGTATAACCAAAGTCCACTGGTGGGAATCTCAGGCCTGCAGAAGGATAACACAAAGGCAGTACCACTCACGCTAGTGTTCAGGCCACTTTGAGATCATGAGGGTTACTCTGAAGGTCACGTAGAAGCTTTTAAGAGTCATTTAGGACACATCAAGATCGTTTAGAAAACCTGTGAGGGGTCATTTTGGACAGTTTGAGCTCATTCACGATAGTTTATGGTAAGACAGGACACTTTCGAGGTCATTGAGGACACTTTAGGGTCATCAAAGGGAATTGCAATGTAAGCACGAACGGTCAACATAGTGTTTAAAACATGTGAAGTGGGTTATTGTCAAAAGCTAATCGTAGTGCAGATCATGGGCGGGAGGAAGTTGGATGGGGTAGGGATTTGTGGTGCTTGACATCTGTGATTGTTTTATCATCATGCGTGGTTATGTGTAATTTCTGGGTTGTCTTTTGTGGTTGTATGTTCATTATCTCTGGATTTTTGTTGTTGTTGTTGATTTTTTTTCTCGTGTTATTTGTGGATATGTGTTCGTAAATATTGGTTGTATGTTCATCATTTGTGGTCGTTTGTTATTTTTGGTTGCATGTTTGTCTTATCTCTTAGTGTCATTTGTAAGTGGTGTATTCATCACTTGCGATTATGTGTTTGTCATTTGGGAATGTGTGTGTGTGTCATTGTGTTAACATGCTTTCCATTAGTGGCTATGTGTTCATCATTTCTGGCTATGTGTCTGTCATATGTGGTTGTGTCAGTCATTTGTAGTTTGTAAGTTGTGTGGTCTAGGTTTGTCATTTTTCATTATGTGTCTGTCAGTTGTTTATCATTTGTACCTACGTGTTCAGCACTTGCAGATTTTTGGTTACATGGTCATCATAAGCAGTTATCTGCTTGTCATATGTGATCATGTGTTTGTCATAAGTGATCATGTGTTTGTCATATGTGATCATGTGTTTGTCATATGTGATCATGTGTTTGTCATATGTGATCATGTGTTTTGTCATATGTGATCATGTGTTTGTCATATGTAATCATGTGTTTGTCATATGTAATCATGTGTTTGTCATATGTGATCATGTGTTTGTCATATGTGATCATGTGTTTTTCGTTTACAGTTATGTACTCATCTTCGTGTTTGGTTATGTGTTTATTATCTGTGATTCTGTGTCTGGCATTCAGTACAAAACAATCACTGTTGCCCAGGTGACGGCATCAGCGTGATGAGTGCGGGAGAAGACAAGGCGTCTCTGAACAATCCAGAGTCCCTGGCTAGAGTCGCTAAATTCGCCGAGAAAGCAGCTCAGGTTTTTCCTTTGTTCTTCCTTCCTTCCTTCCTCCTGTTTCTCTTGCTTTTCTTTCTTCCCCTCTTTCTTTTTTTCTTTCCTTTCTTTCTCCTGTTCTTTCTTTCTTTTGGCTTTTTTTTTTTCTTTCTGCTGTCATTCCTGTCTTTTTCCCTCATTTGTATTTCTCTTCTTGTCAGTCATGTGGTGTGTTTGAACAGCACAAAGTAAGATGAATCCTGAGCAACTGAATAATCAGTGAAGAGGGGAAAAAGAGAAGGCAGATTAAGACAAAAACAGGGGCCGGAATAACTCAGTTGGCAGAGCGTGATCCTGGGGTTATGGGTTCGAATTTCGGTACAGGGGGATTTTTGTCTCGGAGTTAACATTGGTTCTGACTCCATTCCCCATACAGTCCTTTGAATGAGGCTATAAACCGAGGTTCCGTGTGTGAACGCACGCACAACATCTTGCACACGCGTAAAATCCCATCACCAACTTTCGGAAGAGAAGGCCAGTTTGGCCGTTGGTATGGATGACACGTTCCACATAGCATGCACCTTCCCCGAAGATGGAGTATGGCTGCCTTAATGGCGGGATAAAAAAAGGGTCATACACAGAAAACTCCACTGCCTGTACAGGCAGTGTCCGCAGGAGTATCAGCCTGCGTACGCAGAAAGAAAGACAAAAGAAGAAGACAGGAGAATGCAACAGAATCAGCAGTAGGGCTGGGGAACTTTGAACTATTTTGATTCAGATCATTTCCTGTCATAAGACAATTTCAGCCCAACGCTCACATGACTACAGCGTCACATGACCATCTCCATGACATGTCAACAGGTGATGATGGTGCTTATGGAAGAGGAGAAGACGAGTGAGGAGGGAGAGCGGCAGACAAGGGACAGAACCTCCAGCATCAGCGTCAGTGAGGGCTTCTCCCAGTTGGGTTGTCCCTCTTTCCTTGCAGGTAAGCTGGGAGTGCAGGATGTGTGTAGAGCAGCTTCTGTTGCTGCTGGTGCTGCTGTTGGTGTTGCTGCTGCTATTGCTGTTGCTGCTGCTACTGCTGTTGCTGCTGTTGGTGTTGCTGTTGGTGTGCTGCTGGTGCTGTTGCTGCTGCCATGAGCTGAGACTGAAACCGAGTGCAGAGGGACTGAGAACCAGTCAGAATACAAATCAACACTCAGAACAAGGTGCCAAGTTAACTCTATGGAACACACCATGAGGAACAGACAGGGGACTGAGAACCAGTCAGAATACAAATCAACACTCAGAACAAGGTGCCAAGTTAACTCGTATGGAACACACCATGAGGAACAGACAGGGGAGTTTTTGACCAATGTGCTGTCTTCAGAAGTCGCAAATGACAGAGCAGAAAATGCACAGAACCATGTTCCTTAGATGACAGGCAGCAGGAGAAAGTGCACTGTTACTAGCACTGCTGCTGCTGTTACTAGCACTGCTGCTGCTGTTACTATCACTGCTGCTGCTGTTACTATCACTGCTGCTTCTGTTACTATCACTGCTGCTGCTGTTACTAGCACTGCTGCTGCTGTCACTATCACTGCTGCTGCTGTTACTATCATTGCTGCTGCTATTGAAGCTTCAATGATAAATGCTGCTGTTACTAATGTTGTCCCCCCCCCCCCCTCCCCCCTGTCGTTGCTTGTGTTTTATTTTCCCACTGACTGGCTCTTAGTCTGAAATCTCTGTATGTTCTTCAACAGTTGGACATTTGCTTGCTGATTTTGATATTTTCTCGTTAATTAGAGGGAGTCTGGATATATTCATGTATTAATGTGTGGTGTGCCAACTCATTCATTGTGTTATACAAGCTACACATGTACTTTTAATGAGATGAAACGCATGCACCCACACCCACCCTCCCCATCTCACCCACCCACTTGATCCCACCAGGCCCTACTGATGGCAATGTTAACCCTTACACTGGTTATTTAACAACGTACTATTAAGTATGTTGTCTGGTGAATTAACAGAAGGAAAGTAAAAAAAAAAACGCTACATTTGTATAGCATGCATAACTTTTCAATGGTTAGTATTTGAACTTGACATGCAGAACAAAAATTGTTAGTTATTGAATAAAGAACAATATAAAACAGAACTGCTGTGCTTGTGAGTGTTTGATTAGGTGGTTACCTGTCTAGAGTGTGTTGAGATTCCCCTAATCCTTAGGCACTCATCGAGTCATGTCCGTGTCGATGTCAAAATCACGATTACATGGTGCTTGATCTAAATCAAAACTATCAATCACCCACCACACCCAGTTCATTAAAAATGTCCATAACTTCTTCTTCACTTGCTTTTTCCACAACAGCATCAGCAAAAACATCTTCAAACAAGTTCCTAATTCTATCACGTTCTTGTATGGGCGCCACCATTGTTGTTTGCCAAATGAGTTGAGTCGAGCTATGCATTACAAACTGCTCCTAAACTATAAACTAAGCTAAAATGCTGAAAATCCATGTTTCGGGGCTCGCTCACAGTCATTCATGCAAATCAGTTTGTCACTGAGCCATGGTTTCGGATCTGTGTGTGTCAGTGAAACTAGGCTCACAAGGCTCGCCCTTATGTCGCGACAACCAGTGACAGCCATGACGTAATGGCATGATTTATGTCACGACAACCGGTTTAAGGGTTAGCAATGATGACACACATTCATCCTGGTATAGCCTGATAGCAATGTTAACAATAATGTTGCACTGGCACCTTTATATAGAGTGATAAAAACTCTAACAATAATGACACACACCCACACTGGTGCAGAGTGATGACAATGCCAACAATAGACACACACCCACACTGGTGCAGAGTGATGACAATGCCAAGAATAATGACACCCACCCACACTGGTGCAGAGTGATGACAATGCCAACAATAATGACACACACCCACACTGGTGCAGAATGATGACAATGCCAACAATAATGACACACACCCACACTGGTGTAGAGTGATGACAATGCCAACAATAGACACACACCCACACTGGTGCAGAGTGATGACAGTGCCAACAATAATGACACCCACCCACACTGGTGTAGAATGATGACAATGCCAACAATAATGACACACACCCACACTGGTGTAGAGTGATGACAATGCCAACAATAGACACACACCCACACTGGTGCAGAGTGATGACAATGCCAACAATAATGACACACACCCACACTGGTGCAGAGTGATGACAATGCCAACAATAGACACACACCCACACTGGTGCAGAGTGATGACAATGCCAACAATAGACACCCACCCAAACTGGTGTGGAGTGATGACAATGCCAACAATAGACACACACCCACACTTGTGTAGAGTGATGACAATGCCAACAATAGACACACACCCACACTGGTGCGGAGTGATGACAATGCCAAGAATAATGACACACACCCACACTGGTGTAGAGTGATGACAATGTCAACAATAATGACACCCACCCACACTGGTGTGGAGTGATGACAATGCCAAGAATAATGACAGAAATGATACATCACTGAAAAAATATTGAGTGGTGACAGTGGTAACTCAGCTATCTCTCCAGTGTGGTCGAAAGACACTAACAATAATGATGCATCACCATTGCTTTAGTGTTGTGTGGAGACAGTGCTGGCATTGACACACTGCTGTAGCTCAGGTGTGGTATGAGAACTGACAGTCATGATGCTCCACAGTTGCTGTATAGTGGTGGTAACAGTGCCGACACACCATCACCTGTGTGCGTAGTGGTGACAGTCTTGTTGGTCTGTTGGACAGGTCGGCGGGTGGAGCAGGTGTCTTTCTGCCCCATGCAGCCCAATACTTTCCTCACCCTGCACTCCCCCCCATCAGAGGAGGTAATAGCTGACAGCATACACACGTTCATGCATACATGCATGTACACACACACACACACACACAACACACACACACACACACACATACACAAACACACATACACACACACATACACATACATACATACATACATCCACAAACACACACACACATACATGCATGCATACATCCACAAACACACATACACACACACACACATATACTCATACACACGCTGTGTTCTATAGTTCTCCTGTTCTGTCTCTGTCTGTCTCTCTCTGTGTTACTCTTTCTCCATGCCTGTCTGTCTGTCTGTGTCTCTCTCTCTCTGTGTCTCTCATGCTTGCACTCTTTCTGTCATTTTGTGTCCACAATAAGTCTTCACTGTTACATTCATGTTTTATACCATTGACAGTAAAACGCATACAGCTTGATTTCAGCATGGTGTTTTATGGCACTTTGAAAAATAGATTATGTATTATCATTACATTGTGCAAATGTGTGAATTTTCTTTTTTTCTGTTTTGATGATGACACAGATAATGTGTGATAACATTTCATTCTTTGCTGTGGTACAAACAGTTATTGACACTATTCCTTTTTTGTTTTCTTGTTTTGTTGTTGTGAATCTCATGCTGTGTATAATTCTCTCTGTTGTGACAGAGTGCACAGGAAAATGTCATGAGCAGCTACGGCATGATTTGCGTGTGGAATGTGAAGGAGATGGCCTCTCCCCAAAAGTGAGTTAAGTCATGCTTTCGGGTTTTTTTTGTGGATGCTGTTGTAGTTTCGGGATCAAAGTTCACCAGGGTTGTATGACTTTGTAGGATGAAGATGCAGCGTTATTGTGTGTAGCAAATACTTCTTGTTTGTGATCATTACAGCAGATTGCCGTGTGAAATCGGCTCTACTTTTCTGTGGGGGAGCACATTGCTGTAATGCAGTTCAGCCTCCACCACCCGCCCGCCCACCCTTTTTTTCTTCTTGTGGATGTGTTTGTGTATTTATTAAAGAGAACATTTCTCTGCAGCATTTGGACAGGTTGTAGGACCAATCATCTGCAGCAGAGGATGGGAATGATTCTTTGGACCAGCTTCTTAATCCTGTGGATCCTCTTTTAATCCAACTAGACGGGGTTAAAGGGGGGAGGGGGGTTGGTGATCTTTCTTCTTCTCTCCTTTCCTGGCCAGGACATCAGTCAGTCAGAGCGGCTGTGGAGAAAGTGACTTGTGGGTAGCCCACAGGGGAATACAGTGACTTTTATGAAACTGGAATTTCAACACATGGGCGCAGACTGACTTTCCTACAGGGATTCCAATCTACTTCACTAGGAAGGGGCCAGCAAGCTCCCACCACTCCCAACATCACCACCTCCCTGACTACTTTCACACATTGGACCAGAAAATCTGTCTTGAATAGCCACCAGCTGATGGGTGGTTTACGTCACCTCCAGTACAGAACCACAGTATGTTAGCTTAGACTGAAAGACTTGTGCTCTGGTCACCGCTAAGACTTAGGAGAGAGGGGAAGGAAACACTCTCCTGAGGGTGATTACTTCCATTGGTCAGCATTCGGCCTCTGCCTTGGGCAGTTCTACCATAGAGACCTGGCTTTGAACGTGGTCTGCCCTGGATGTGCTTTGGTCATTTCACTGTGACCCAGGCCCCCCTCCATACCCCCCTACACCATCTCTGACTCTGTATGCCCAAAACTGTCTTACTTGTTTTTTTCCCAGAAGATTCCCCATTCTTATCGGTGCCATCCTTCTCACTCTCTACTTGGGATGTTGTGGAAAGCACAGTGGCACATTTTATGTGATGCGCAGTGAAGAATTGTGACAGCCCTGAGTGAAGAATTGGGACAGCCCTGAGTGAAGAATTGGGACAGCCCTGAGTGAAGAATTGGGATAGCCCTGAGTGAAGAATTGGGACAGCCCTGAGTGAAGAATTGGGACAGTCCTGACAGTGTCCAGTTTTATGTGATGCTCAGTGAAGAATTGGGACAGCCCTGACAATGTCCAGTTTTATGTGATGCTCAGTGAAGAATTGGGACAGCCCTGACAATGTCCAGTTTTATGTGATGCTCAGTGAAGAATTGGGACAGCCCTGACAATGTCCAGTTTTATGTGATGCTCAGTGAAGAATTGGGACAGCCCTGACAATGTCCAGTTTTATGTGATGCTCAGTGAAGAATTGGGACAGCCCTGACAAATGTCCAGTTTTATGTGATGCTCAGTGAAGAATTGGGACAGCCCTGACAATGTCCAGTTTTATGTGATGCTCAGTGAAGAATTGGGACAGCCCTGACAGTGTCCAGTTTTATGTGATGCTCAGTGAAGAATTGGGACAGCCCTGACAAATGTCCACTGCTCCTTACAACATTGGAAGTCCTGGCGTTTGGCTGTTTTCTTCTCTTTGGGGACAGGTTAGCCCAATGACAGCCTGACCATGTCCGTTGTTCCTAACAGAAGTGTAAGTCCTATCCGGTGGCCCTTCTCTCTGGCTGATTGGTTTGCCTACTGACAGCCCTGACAATGTTGGCTGCTCCTTAACAACGCTAGAAGTCCTGGCCTTTGACCCTTCTCTTCCCCTTGGTGGACAGGTTTGTCCAGTGACAGCCTGACAGTGTCCATTGTTCCTAACAGCACTCGAGTGCCTGTCCTGGCCTGTCCACAATGCATTGAATAGGTCAGCGTAAGAATAGTGTTGAAATGGGTGGTGGTGGTTTTAGGACAGGTGTAATGTGTTGTTTAATGAAAAATGAGACTTCAGTTTTGTAAAAAAAAAAAGAAGGAAAAAAAAAAGATGATTATGATGATAGTATCCTGTGTTATTGCCCCTTCCTGCCTTGCTGTGTTCAGATTATGATGATAGTATCCTGTGTTATTGCCCCTTCCTGCCTTGCTGTGTTCAGATGATGATGATGGTATCCTGTGTTATTGCCCCTTCCTGCCTTGCTGTGTTCAGGGTTCTGACCTGTCTGAGTCAGCCGACCTGTGCCTGCTTCAGCCCCAGTCGGGCAGCGCTCGTCATTGCAGGCATGGTCAGTGAACTTTCACCTCTGTCGTCTGTTTCCTCCAGCTGGTATATGGGCAAGACTGGAACATGTTTGAAGGGGATGTCTCTTTGTGTGTTTTGTGTGCTCTGTGTTGGTGTTTCTGCTAGGCAAGCTGGTATGGTAAGCAGTGTTCATTTGGAGTGATGGGCATGTAATAATTTCATCATGGGAGAAAGAGTTAGCCTACTTGTTTGTTGTTTACTGTTTACTGTTCTCTGCCTGAATGAAGATTTCCATTTATTCCGATCAAGCTGAGGTTACCTGTATTTGTTACTCTTCGTCCCTGTGTTTGTTTGACTATATTTAAGATAAAGAAGGCTGTGCCAGTCTTGAATTAATGTTGATTTGTGTTTGTGCGTTTCTCCAGTTGTTGTTGCAGTGTAGATGTGTCAGGTACAGGATGTATGGGCAAGCTTGAAACATCCTTTCTTTGGGAATGTGTCCTTGTTTGTTTTTAGCACTGTGTGTCTGAATTTTTGCCAGGCGATTTTATGTAAGAAGCGGCATTTGTTTGGAGTTATGAGTATGTGATTATTTCATCATGGGAGCAAGAGTTACCCAACTTGTTCTTTATTTACGTTTTTTCCCCCAATGATGCTACGTGAAAAAAAGGGAGAGATCGACAGAGTATGCTTCATACAAAAGGAGAGTGGAGCAAAAATATGGAGGAAAATTAGCTTTAAAATACAGAACGACAGAAAATGTTGATGACAGTATTACTGGGATGTGGGGAAAAAAAGAAAGACTACAAGCCCTGAGAGAGAAGAAAGTGGATTCAATATGGTGAAAAAAAGCTCCAAATACTTCTGTAATCTGATAAAAAAAAAAGATTTTTTTTGAGGAAGGCTATGTATTTTCTTGCAAATTTTATTGTAAATGCAAGCCGGAAAACGCAAGTGAATTTTTGGCATAAAACATTTACTACAACATAAATGTAATCAGAGATCATAGCACTATATGTGAAAGGATTTACTAGACAGTAGTGCCACTGACACTGGAGATTTGGAGGACATGATCGCAATTGTTTTTAAAGTTTGAGCATCATCAGTCAAGAGGTGTCTACCAGCTTCCTAGTGTATAGTGGTGGTATGAAGGCAGTGACAATATTGGTGGAGAAATCATACATAGATATTCATGACAGTCATAGACATGACAGTTGTGAAGCATGGATTATGATTACATGGGGTGGTTCACACAAAAATATATGTCATGGTCACAGGTTATGATTACATGGGGTGGTTCACACAAAAATATATGTCATGGTCACAGGTTATGATTACATGGGGTGGTTCACACAAAAATATATGTCATGGTCACAGGTTATGATTACATGGGGTGGTTCACACAAAAATATATGTCATGGTCACAGGTTATGATTACATGGGGTGGTTCACACAAAAATATATGTCATGGTCACAGGTTATGATTTCAGCCCTCCATGTTTATAAACTGGGTACAGGCTTAATCTGACCAAATACTGAACTGGAAAACTCTACTCAAAACAACCTGTTAGCTCAGTAAATGACACTCGGTCAAGGTGGATTCAGCTAAGAATTTTGCATAAAGTGCAGCCAGAACAGAAACATTTGTTTGTAAATAAGTAAGCTTTCAGATTCACTGCACTGTACATTCTGTAGTGCTGAGGAAGAAACAGTTATTTCACACTGTGCTGAGGAAGAAACAGTTATTTCACACTGTGCTGAGGAAGAAACAGTTATTTCACACTGTGCTGAGGAAGAAACAGTTATTTCACACTGTGCTGAGGAAGAAACAGTTATTTCACACTGTGCTGAGGAAGAAACAGTTATTTCACACTGTGCTGAGGAAGAAACAGTTATTTCACACTTTGTGGAATGGTCCTGTGTACAGGATTTTTGGTTTTCAGTAATGACCTGGTTAAGAAATTAATGTCTGAATTGTTTGAGTGTGTCATTCTCAGAGGTTTTTATATGTTGTGTTTGATTGTAAACATCAGTTTAAAGCTAATGCCGTGATTCAGTTGATTACAAAGCTTGCCAAATTTCATACTTACATAAACAAGTTGCAAAATGGCACTCCGGATATTAGAACATGTTACAAAAACAGTTGGAAACAGATTCATTGTTTAAAAATACAACCACAAGGTGAATGGAACTTTGGACAAATTTAGAAGTGTTTGACAACCATATAAGGCATCACTTGAAAACATTGACAGCGACAGTTAAAATGTTTTTGCACAAAATGAGTGTTTGCGATTGATAAAGCGGTGTCTAGAATTCTGTGTTAAGGAATTATGTGCGTGTTCATTTCTTTAGGTGCACCATTGTTTGTGCAAATTACAACTCTGTGTGTGTGTGTGTGTGGGGGGGGGGGGGGGGGGGGGTGTAGAAAGGAGAGAGTGGGGATGGGGATATCTGTGTAGATATAGTGTGAT
Source organism: Conus ventricosus (assembly GCA_018398815.1). NCBI lineage: Eukaryota > Metazoa > Mollusca > Gastropoda > Neogastropoda > Conidae > Conus > Conus ventricosus. The sequence continues at coordinate 10,550,225 of CM031627.1, forward strand.
GTGTTTGTATGCTTTAGTCATTTTTCAAAAGGGGAATGGGTGGTGAACCAGGTGTGTGTATGTTCACAAGTTATTGTTAGGGAATGGTGGGATTGGGGGAGGGCAAGGGATGGTGCCTGTGTATAAATTATTGCCATTGAATGTTTCATAGCTAAACAATACATGTCCTCAAAGTAAAATATTTTTATTTAATTCTTTTCATGGTACTTGTTTATTTTCGCAACAAATACCTATAGAAGTCTCATGATTTTGAAAATCTTTCTTTAAAGTGTTAAAACAACAACTATACATGTTTTGTATTGGAAAGAGCAATAACACCTTATGCTCTGTACGTTTTGCTGTAAATGTTGAGTTGACATTGAATGTAACCTTCTATGCAAGGAACAAAGGAAAAAAAACAGGTGTTTATGTAAAATTCCTGACTGTCTATAACAGTACACATGGGAATAGTTAGCCTCTTCAGTGTGAAGTTATGTCTATAAAAATGTTGATGGGATGATTATCCCTCTTAATATGACACCCTCATCTGCCTAGAACAATATACATAGAAATTATCATCCATCTTTTTGTGCCGTCCAGAACCATTTGTAATAGTATGAATAGAATTATTATTTCCTCGTCATTTAAAGTCCTGTCTGTAAGAATATAAATAGGAATAATTAACCTTTTTATGCAAATTCCCTGTCTGTCCAGAACGATATGAACATGGATGATCCCCTGTTAGTGTGAAACCGTAAGTCAGTGTGACCAGTATACGTAGGAATAAACATCCCTTGTAACATGAAGTTCTTGTCTGTCTAGAACCCTGTCATCAACCCTTACAGTGTGAAGTGTCTTCCTGTGTATAATCATATGAATAAGAATGATCACCCCTCATAACGTCAAGACCTTATGTGTTTGTTTCAGCGTATGCAGGACTAATCACCCTCACAGTATGAAAGGATGTCTGTCTGTAACAGTAGATGCAGGGTTGATGACACTCACAGTGTGAGGCCTTCATCTGTCTCTCAGCGTGATGGCAGTGTGATGCTGTGGGATTTACGAGAGCTGTCAGCCCTTCACCGCAGCGTGGCTGTGGACGATCAGGAGATCACCACACGTTTTCCCACTTACAACACAGGTAGAGGGGACATTGTGCTGCTCCGTGTCTAAGTCTGTCTGGATTGTGTGAATGGAGTGGATTTGAGAGATCTGTGTGTCTTCTAGTAACAGGGTTCCCACTCCCCAGTGAATATTGTGGATTTCAGTGACTTGTAAAAGTGAGAATCGGAAGAGCATCTGCAGAGCTTTGTCACATTCTGTGAACGCTAGCAGATGACGTTGAAACCACAAAATCTCTTGTAAAGCTTACAAGAGCGGAGAACCACCATTTTGACTGCTCTGGGGTTTTTTTAGGCAAAATGATGTCATTTTCATGCTCTGATGTCTTGCACAAGCAACATGCTGCAGAAGTGAAAGAGAGAGACGAAACTGCACGAACAAGTAGTCCTGGTCCTGGTTGGACAAAACTTGGACAATACACAATTCAGTACTCAGATTTGCATCAGATCGAAGCGTTTTGAATGCAAGTTTTAAAGATTTCCAGGGAGGGATTAGTGTCTTTCCTCCGTGGGTTCTCTGCAAAGTGTTCACAGAACGGGTCAGTGTCTGTCCTCCGTGGGGTCTCTGCAAAGTGTTCACAGAACGGGTCAGTGTCTGTCCTCAATGGGGTCTCTTCAAAGTGTTCACAGAACGGATCAGTGTCTGTCCTCAATGGGGTCTCTGCAAAGTGTTCACAGAACGGGTCAGTGTCTGTCCTCAATGGGGTCTCTGCAAAGTGTTCACCGAACAGGTCAGTGTCTGTCCTCAGTGGGGTCTCTGCAAAGTGTTCACCGAACGGGTCAGTGTCTGTCCTCAATGGGGTCTCTGCAAAGTGTTCACAGAACGGGTCAGTGTCTGTCCTCAATGGGGTCTCTGCAAAGTGTTCACAGAACGGGTCAGTGTCTGTCCTCAATGGGGTCTCTGCAAAGTGTTCACAGAACGGGTCAGTGTCTGTCCTCCGTGGGGTCTCTTCAAAGTGTTCACAGACCGGGTCAGTGTCTGTCCTCAATGGGGTCTCTGCAAAGTGTTCACAGAACGGGTCAGTGTCTGTCCTCAATGGGGTCTCTGCAAAGTGTTCACAGAACGGGTCAGTGTCTGTCCTCAATGGGGTCTCTGCAAAGTGTTCCAGAACGGGTCAGTGTCTGTCCTCAATGGGGTCTCTGCAAAGTGTTCACAGAACGGGTCAGTGTCTGTCCTCAATGGGGTCTCTGCAAAGTGTTCACAGAACGGATCAGTGTCGCTCAATGGGGCTCTGCAAAGTGTTCACGAAGATCAGTGTGTCCTCAATGGGGTCCTGCAAAGTGTTCACAGAACGGGTCAGTGTCTGTCCTCAATGGGGTCTCTGCAAAGTGTTCACAGAACGGGTCAGTGTCTGTCCTCCGTGGGGTCTCTGCAAAGTGTTCACAGAACGGGTCAGTGTCTGTCCTCAATGGGGTCTCTGCAAAGTGTTCACAGAACGGGTCAGTGTCTGTCCTCAATGGGGTCTCTGCAAAGTGTTCACAGAACGGGTCAGTGTCTGTCCTCAATGGGGTCTCTGCAAAGTGTTCACAGAACGGATCAGTGTCTGTCCTCAATGGGTCTCTGCAAAGTGTTCACAGAACGGGTCAGTGTCTGTCCTCAATGGGGTCTCTGCAAAGTGTTCACAGAACGGGTCAGTGTCTGTCCTCCGTGGGGTCTCTGCAAAGTGTTCACAGAACGGGTCAGTGTCTGTCCTCACGTGGGTCTCTGCAAAGTGTTCACAGAACGGGTCAGTGTCTGTCCTCAATGGGGTCTCTGCAAAGTGTTCACAGAACGGGTCAGTGTCTGTCCTCAATGGGGTCTCTGCAAAGTGTTCACAGAACGGGTCAGTGTATGTCCTCAATGGGGTCTCTGCAAAGTGTTCACAGAACGGGTCAGTGTCTGTCCTCAATGGGGTCTCTGCAAAGTGTTCACAGAACGGGTCAGTGTCTGTCCTCAATGGGGTCTCTTCAAAGTGTTCACAGAACGGGTCAGTGTCTGTCCTCCGTGGGGTCTCTTCAAAGTGTTCACAGAACGGGTCAGTGTCTGTCCTCAATAGGGTCTCTGCAAAGTGTTCACAGAACGGGTCAGTGTCTGTCCTCCGTGGGGTCTCTGCAAAGTGTTCACAGAACGGGTCAGTGTCTGTCCTCAATGGGGTCTCTGCAAAGTGTTCACAGAACGGGTCAGTGTCTGTCCTCCGTGGGGTCTCTGCAAAGTGTTCACAGAAAGGGTCAGTGTCTGTCCTCAATGGGGTCTCTTCAAAGTGTTTCACAGAACGGGTCAGTGTCTGTCCTCAATGGGGTCTCTGCAAAGTGTTCACAGAACGGGTCAGTGTCTGTCCTCAATGGGGTCTCTTCAAAGTGTTCACAGAACGGGTCAGTGTCTGTCCTCCGTGGGGTCTCTTCAAAGTGTTCACAGAACGGGTCAGTGTCTGTCCTCAATGGGGTCTCTGCAAAGTGTTCACAGAACGGGTCAGTGTCTGTCCTCTGTGGGTCTCTGCAAAGTGTTCACAGAACGGGTCAGTGTCTGTCCTCAATGGGGTCTCTGCAAAGTGTTCACAGAACGGGTCAGTGTCTGTCCTCCGTGGGGTCTCTGCAAAGTGTTCACAGAACGGGTCAGTGTCTGTCCTCAATGGGGTCTCTTCAAAGTGTTCACAGAACGGATCAGTGTCTGTCCTCAATGGGGTCTCTGCAAAGTGTTCACAGAACGGTCAGTGTCTGTCCTCAGTGGGGTCTCTGCAAAGTGTTCACAGAACGGGTCAGTGTCTGTCCTCAGTGGGGTCTCTGCAAAGTGTTCACAGAACGGGTCAGTGTCTGTCCTCCGTGGGGTCTCTGCAAAGTGTTCACAGAACGGGTCAGTGTCTGTCCTCAATGGGGTCTCTTCAAGTGTTCACAGAACGGGTCAGTGTCTGTCCTCCGTGGGTTCTCTGCAAAGTGTTCACAGAACGGGTCAGTGTCTGTCCTCAATGGGGTCTCTTCAAAGTGTTCACAGAACGGGTCAGTGTCTGTCCTCAATGGGGTCTCTTCAAAGTGTTCACAGAACGGGTCAGTGTCTGTCCTCAATGGGGTCTCTGCAAAGTGTTCACAGAACGGGTCAGTGTCTGTCCTCAATGGGGTCTCTTCAAAGTGTTCACAGAACGGGTCAGTGTCTGTCCTCAATGGGGTCTCTGCAAAGTGTTCACAGAACGGGTCAGTGTCTGTCCTCAATGGGGTCTCTTCAAAGTGTTCACAGAACGGGTCAGTGTCTGTCCTCATGGGGTCTCTGCAAAGTGTTCACAGAACGGGTCAGTGTCTGTCCTCAATGGGGTCTCTGCAAAGTGTTCACAGAACGGGTCAGTGTCTGTCCTCAATGGGGTCTCTGCAAAGTGTTCACAGAACGGGTCAGTGTCTATCCTCAATGGGGTCTCTGCAAAGTGTTCACAGAACGGGTCAGTGTCTGTCCTCAGTGGGGTCTCTTGCAAAGTGTTCACAGAACGGGTCAGTGTCTGTCCTCAGTGGGTCTCTGCAAAGTGTTCACAGAACGGGTCAGTGTCTGTCCTCAGTGGGGTCTCTGCAAAGTGTTCACAGAACGGGTCAGTGTCTGTCCTCCGTGGGGTCTCTGCAAAGTGTTCACAGAACGGGTCAGTGTCTGTCCTCAATGGGTCTCTTCAAAGTGTTCACAGAACGGGTCAGTGTCTGTCTCTGTAGGTTCTCTGCAAAGTGTTCACAGAACGGGTCAGTGTCTGTCCTCAATGGGTCTCTTCAAAGTGTTCACAGAACGGGTCAGTGTCTGTCCTCAATGGGGTCTCTTCAAAGTGTTCACAGAACGGGTCAGTGTCTGTCCTCAATGGGGTCTCTGCAAAGTGTTCACAGAACGGATCAGTGTCTGTCCTCAATGGGGTCTCTTCAAAGTGTTCACAGAACAGGTTAGTGTCTGTCCTCATGGGGTCTCTGCAAAGGTGTTCACAGAACGGTCAGTGTCTGTCCTCAATGGGTCTCTGCAAAGTGTTCACGGAACGGGTCAGTGTCTGTCCTCCGTGGGGTCTCTGCAAAGTGTTCACAGAACGGGTCAGTGTCTGTCCTCAATGGGGTCTCTGCAAAGTGTTCACAGAACGGGTCAGTGTCTGTCCTCCGTGGGGTCTCTGCAAAGGTTCACAGAACGGGTCAGTGTCTGTCCTCCGTGGGTTCTCTGCAAAGTGTTCACAGAACGGGTCAGTGTCTGTCCTCCGTGGGGTCTCTGCAAAGTGTTCACAGAACGGGTCAGTGTCTGTCCTCAATGGGGTCTCTGCAAAGTGTTCACAGAACGGGTCAGTGTCTGTCCTCAATGGGGTCTCTGCACAGAACGGGTCAGTGTCTGTCCTCAATGGGGTCTCTTCAAAGTGTTCACAGAACGGGTCAGTGTCTGTCCTCAATGGGGTCTCTGCAAAGTGTTCACCGAACAGGTCAGTGTCTGTCCTCCGTGGGTTCTCTGCAAAGTGTTCACAGAACGGGTCAGTGTCTGTCCTCAATGGGGTATCTGCAAAGTGTTCACAGAGCGGGACAGTGTCTGTCCTCAATGGGGTCTCTGCAAAGTGTTCACAGAACGGGTCAGTGTCTGTCCTCCGTGGGGTCTCTGCAAAGTGTTCACAGAACGGGTCAGTGTCTGTCCTCCGTGGGGTCTCTGCTAAGTGTTCACAGAACGGGTCAGTGTCTGTCCTCCGTGGGTTCTCTGCAAAGTGTTCACAGAGCGGGTCAGTGTCTGTCCTCAATGGGGTCTCTTCAAAGTGTTCACAGAACGGGTCAGTGTCTGTCCTCAATGGGTCTCTGCAAAGTGTTCACAGAACGGGTCAGTGTCTGTCCTCAATGGGTCTCTGCAAAGTGTTCACAGAACGGGTCAGTGTCTGTCCTCAATGGGGTCTCTGCAAAGTGTTCACAGAACGGGTCAGTGTCTGTCCTCAATGGGGTCTCTGCAAAGTGTTCACAGAACGGGTCAGTGTCTGTCCTCAATGGGGTCTCTGCAAAGTGTTCACAGAACGGGTCAGTGTCTGTCCTCAATGGGATCTCTGCGAAGTGTTCACAGAACGGGTCAGTGTCTGTCCTCATGGGGTCTCTGCAGAGTGTTCACAGACGGGTCAGTGTCTGTCCTCATGGGGTCTCTGCAAAGTGTTCACAGAACGGGTCAGTGTCTGTCCTCAATGGGGTCTCTGCAAAGTGTTCACAGAACGGGTCAGTGTCTGTCCTCCGTGGGGGCTCTGCAAAGTGTTCACAGAACGGGTCAGTGTCTGTCCTCAATGGGGTCTCTGCAAAGTGTTCACAGAACGGGTCAGTGTCTGTCCTCAATGGGGTCTCTGCAAAGTGTTCACAGAACGGGTCAGTGTCTGTCCTCAATGGGGTCTCTTCAAAGTGTTCACAGAACGGGTCAGTGTCTGTCCTCAGTGGGTCTCTTCAAAGTGTTCACAGAACGGGTCAGTGTCTGTCCTCAATGGGGTCTCTGCAAAGTGTTCACAGAACGGGTCAGTGTCTGTCCTCCGTGGGGTCTCTGCAAAGTGTTCACAGAACGGGTCAGTGTATGTCCTCAATGGGGTCTCTGCAAAGTGTTCACAGAACGGGTCAGTGTCTGTCTCAATGGGGTCTCTGCAAAGTGTTCACAGAACGGGTCAGTGTCTGTCCTCATGGGGTCTCTGCAAAGTGTTCACAGAACGGGTCAGTGTCTGTCCTCAGTGGGGTCTCTGCAAAGTGTTCACAGAACGGGTCAGTTCTGTCCAATGGGGTCTCTGCAAGTGTACAACGGGTCAGTGTTGTCCTTCGTGGAGTCTCTGCAAAGTGTTCACAGAACGGTCAGTGTCTGTCCTCCGTGGGGTCTCTTCAAAGTGTTCACAGAACGGTCCAGTGTGTCTGTCTGTGGTTCTGGTGGTTTTACTGCCTGCTACAGGTTTCAGGGCCCCGGATCTCTCTGTCAGTGTAGAGACACAGTTGCTGTGCTGTCTGCAGCTCAGGAATTATTATCTCTGGACATCCTCTCTTTCCCTTTCTCTCTCTCTGTCGGTTCTCTGTATCTTTCTGTTTCTCTCTCTCTCTCTCTCTCATCTCTCTCTCTGACTCTCTCTCTCTCCTCTCTGTCCTCCTTTCTGTTTCTATCTCTCTCCCTGTTGTCTTTTTGTCATCCCCTCCCCATCCTTGAAAAAAGAAAAATCTAAGTCTATTTACTAGCCAGCTGAGGTATTGCCTATCGTAATATGGGGATCATTGAACTCTGATATGCTTGGAGACAGTCACATTCGGTGGTGTAGAATGTGTGTTTATTGGAGAGTGTGTTTGATGTCCTTTAATTTCATTGACTGGTGAACATTAAATATCGTTCAAAGCGGGCAGAGGGGAGAGATCACTCCCTAGTCTCCCCAAGACTTGAACCTCAGACCTCTCACATTGTACAGATGTGTTTTGAGTAACCACTAGGAACCGACTCCAGTCATTCATTGGAATATGCAGGTAACCAACAGTTGTGTGTCTGTTGTTGTTTTTCATGTCTCCAGCGGGCGTACTGGACAAGGAGAACCACCACAGTCCTGTCACTGCCATCACTGCTGTCCACCCCATTGTGGTCAGGTAAGGTCAAGGCCAGCACGATCTGTAAAGTTCAAAGGTAGAGGTCAAACTGTGATGGTTGAGTGAGGCATATACAGTTTGAACATTGATGTTATCTTTTGAGATTTTGAGAGAAGTTCAATACTTACAGTGATTTTTTTTCCTTTAGTCTCTTTGCCCCTCCCTTTACCTCCCCCCCCCCCCCCCCCCCCCCCCCTCCAGTTTCTGTCTCTCTCACCCTTCTTTATTTTTCTCGCTGTTTCTCTTTCTCTTTCTCTCTCTCTGTCTCTGTCTCTCACTCTCTCTCTCTCTCTCTCTTTGTCTCTGTCTGTTTCTCTCGTTATTTTCTTCGTTCTCTGTTTTCACTGATGCGAGTTTGAGATACAGGCAGAGAAGGAAGATATGTATTAAAATTGTTGTTCGTTAAAATATTGTCTGGTCTTCTGCGCAGGAAAGAGTCTCAAGAAGAACACGCACCAGCTGGTAAGTACCTCGGGTGATGTGTGTGTGTGTGTTAGTGTTAGTGTTAGTGTGTGTGTGTGTGTGTGTGTGTATGTGTGTTAGTGTTAGTGTGTGTGTGTGTGTGTGTGTTAGTGTGGTGGTGTGTGTGTGTGTGTGGTGTGTGTGTCAGTGCATGTGTGTGTGTGTTGTGTGTGTGGGTTTGCCATTCATGGGTTCTTCTGTCCCGCCTCTACTGTGTCCTGTTGGGGGGTCTTGGGCAGGAAACATGCTTACATGCCTTTACCAGATGAGCTCTTCATTGTGATTGCAGGGACTGCTATGTGAAATAACATAAGGCTGATACTCTGACTGTGAGATGATATAAGGTTAATACTGTGACTGTGAAATGGTCTATGGTTGATACCCTGACTGAAATTATCTATGGTTGATACCCAGACTGTAAAATGTTCTAAGGTTGATACCCTGACTGTAAAATGGTCTGTGGTTAATACCCTGACTGTAAAATGTTCTAAGGTTGATTACCCTGACTGTGAAATGGTCTATGGTTGATACCCTGAGTGTGAAAGGGTTTCTATGGTTGATACCCTGACTGTGAAATGGTCTATGGTTGAACCCTGACTGTGAAATGGTCTATGGTTGAAACCCTGACTGTGAAATGGTCTATGGTTGATACCCTGACTGTGGAAATGGTCTATGGTTGAAACCCTGACTGTAAAATGTGTAGACTGTAAGGTTGATACCGTGACTGTGAAATGATGTATAGTTGATACCCTGACTGTGAAATGGTCTATGATTGATACCCTGACTGTGAATGGTCTATGATTGAAATCCTGACTGTGAAATGGTTCTATGGTTGTACCCTGGCTGTGAAATGGTCTATGGTTAATACCCAGACTGTGAAATGGTCTATGGTTGAAACCCTGACTGTAAAATGGTCTATGGTTGAAACCCTGACTGTGAAATGGTCTATGGTTGATACCCTGACTGTGAAATGGTCTATGGTTGTTTACCCTGTCTGTAAAATGGTCTAAGGTTGATACCCTTTCTGAAATGTTCTAAGGTTGATAACCTGACTGTGAAATGGTCTAAGGTTGATACCTGACTGTGAAATGGTCTATGGTTGATACCCTGTCTGTAAAATGGTCTAAGGTTGATACCCTGACTGAAATTTGGTCGAAGGTTGATTTCCTGACTGAGATGATAGACGGTTTGAAACCCTGCAATGCAAACAGTGGAAGAAATTGTAATGGGAGAAAGAGTCCTTCAAAAGCATGATGTATGAGGTGCAAAGTGGAGGGTCAACACGTCTGGTCGACTCACAACATGAGCCTGTTGAGGGGTCATCCAGGTTCAAGTCTTGTTTGCAAGTAAAGTCTGCCGACTGGTGAGAGTCGGGTTCAACAGGGTGAAGACATTACTGTGGTCAGTGTTTGTTTGCTTTGAGTGGTGTGTGTGTGTGGGATTGTCTTTGTTCACCTGATCAGGCATGTTGGTGGTGGTGTGTGTGGTGAGGCGACAGTGAGGGAAGTCTGTCGTTCCAGCTGGCATCGGTGGATGAGGCAGCCACTGTCAATTTATGGGTGAGTTGCGGTGCTGAGGGACTGTGTGCAGGGAGGATGGGTAGGTTTGGGTGGGGGGTGTCTTTTGTTGTGTGTGTGTTTGAAGATGGAGAATTAGGTCTGCACATGTGTGTGTGGGGCCTCACATTTCTGTTGTTTTGGTTTGGTGGTAACGTCAGATTGTGTGGATGTGGTGAGTGGTAACATCAGATGTGTGCATGTGGTGGATAGTAATATCAGATGGGTGCATGTGGTGAGTGGTAACATCAGATGGGTGCATGTGGTGAGTGGTAACATCAGATGGGTGCATGTGGTGGATGGTAACATCAGATGGGTGCATGTGGTGGATAGTAACATCAGATGGGTGCATGTAGAGATTGGTAACATCAGATGGGTGCATGTGGTGGATGGTAACATCAGATGGGTGCATGTGATGAATGGTAACATCAGATATGTGAATGTGGTGGATGGTAAAAATCAGATGGGTGCATGTGGTGGATGGTAACATCAGATGGGTGCATGGGGTGATGGTAAATCAGATGGGTGCATGGGGTGGATGGTAACATCAGATGGGTGCATGTGGAGATTGGTAACATCAGATGGGTGCATGTGGTGAGTGAACATCAGATATGTGGATGTGGTGGATGGTAACATCAGATGGGTGCATGTGGTGATAGTAACATCAGATGGGTGCATGTGGTGGATGGTAACATCAGATGGTGCATGTGGTGAGTGGTAACATCAGATGGGTGCATGTGGCGAGTGGTAACATCAGATGGGTGCATGGGGTGGATGGTAACATCAGATGGGTGCATGTGGTGGATAGTAACATCAGATGGGTGCATGTGGTGAATGGTAACATCAAATGGGTGCATGGGGTGGATGGTAACATCAGATGGGTGCATGGGAGATTGGTAACATCAGATGGGTGCATGTGGTGGATGGTAACATCAGATGGGTGCATTGTGGGGGATTGGTAGCATCAGATGGGTGCATGTGGTGAGTGGTAAGATCAGATGGGTGCATGGGGTTGGATAGTAACATCAGATGGGTGCATGTGGAGATTGGTAACATCAGATGGGTGCATGTGGTGGATGGTAACATCAGATGGGTGCATGTGGTGGATGGTAACATCAGATGGGTGCATGTGGTGGATGGTAACATCAGATGGGTGCATGTGGTGGATGGTAACATCAGATGGGTGCATGTGGTGAGTGGTAACATCAGATGGGTGCTTGTGGTGTATGGTAACATCAGATGGGTGCATGTGGTGGATAGTAACATCGATGGGTGTATGTGGTGAGCGGTAACATCAGATGGTGCATGTGGTGAGTGGTAACATCAATGGGTGCATGTGGTGAGTGAACGTCAGATATGTGGATGTGGTGATGGGAACATCAGATGGGGCATGTGGTGAGTGGTAAAACATGGGTATGATACAGATTTCCATATTGGCGTGTTGAGATTTTTTTTCTCTATTTTTTGTATCAAAGGGAATGCAGTAAACTGTCCTTAAATGTCAGTTTTCGTCAGTGTCTGGGAGGAGGGCGTTGCCCCTGGCACCCCACCAGGGGCCTTAATCAGCCCTGGACCCCAGCTGCAAACTTTTCAGTATTACAAACATTTCTCACTCCCACCCATGATAACATCAGATGGGGCATATGGTGAGCGGTGACGTCAGATATGTGGATATGGTGGATAGTAACATCAGATATATGGATGTGGTGGGATAGTAAACATCAGATATGTGGATGGGAACATCAGATGTGTGGATGTGGATTAATGGTAAACATCAGATGTTGTGGATGTGGTGGATAGTAACATCAGATGTGTGCATGTGGTAAATTGTAACATCAGATGTGTGCATGTGGTGGATGGTAACATCAGATGTGGTTAGTGGTAACATCAGATGTGTGTATGCTGTTAGTGGTAACATCAGATGTGTGTATGCTGTTAGTGGTAACATCAGCTGTTGTATGCTGTTAGTGGTAACATCAGCTGTGTGTATGCTGTTAGTGGTAACATCAGCTGTGTGTATGTTGTTAGTGGTAACATCAGCTGTGTGTATGCTGTTAGTGGTAATAACAGATGTATGGTTGTGGTGGAATGGTAACGAAGTCAGGTATGTGGATGATACACACACACACACCACACACACACCACACACACACACACACACACACACAGAGTCACAAACTTAAACTTGTCATCATTTCTTGATAATGTCATAACAATCATGATGATGTCACAGGTGGTGACGGAGATCCCATCGCCAGACATGGCAGGGTCAGAGGTTGATCTGGGGTTAGCTCCTGGGAGGTCGGATCAAGCTCCTACGCAGTTCTGCGATTGTGCTGGATAATCCAACAAGTCTGTGTTTCTGTGTCATTGTGTGCTTGTCTGTCTGTCTTTCCCTTCTCTCTCTCTCTCTCTCTCTCTGTTTCCTAATGCTTTTAAAGTACCTCTATGTTGACAGATGTCAAAGCATGCATGTCACCTTTTTTTCCAAAGGTTTTGTTTTGCGAATAATGCTCTCTTTCTCTCTCTCTCTCTCTCTCTCTTCTCTCTCTCTCTCTCTCTCTCTCTGTTACCGTATGTGTCCATAAGTATATGAAGATTTCTCAAACTTTTGATGCTAATCAGATAACTGGTCACATTTTCACACCGATTTTAGTTCCCTTTGACACAGAATCATATCTTCACACAGTTTTTCATTGGTCTCCTTTTTCAAAGTTCTGGGTGTAAACACACCACACTAAAATACACTTACACACACTAAATATGTACAAAAGCAGGCAGCTGTCACTATCTATAGTGGTTGTTTTTTTAGGAAAACTGTCCACACAGGCAGCTGCTCTCATTTCTTTTGCCCAGCTTGGAACACACTTTGCGCCTCCTGCTGAGGGCTGCTTTCCTGCAGCCTCAAGATGCTGACAGGGTTGGGACACTGCAAGGACCTGCCCAGTATAATGATTAGTTTCAGTTATGAAGTGATCAATCACAGTTTGTCTGTCTAGAAGACCCAGTTATAACCTCTAGGCCTTTCCCCTTTAACTGGTGTTTGAGGCCGGGTTCTGTGAAGGTTGGTATGTCTGGCTGGGTCATGTTTGGTGGATACAAGGGGGTGATCCAGCACCACACCTCTCCCTCGTCCCTGCAGAACTCCTCCTTCCTCGGCCTATTCCTCTGCTCACATTGTTAGATAATTTTTATTATTATCGTTATGAATACTTATATAGTGCCTATCCTCGGCTAGAGACCAAGCTCTAAGCACTTTACAATGCACTTCGTTTACACAATGGCTGCTACCTGAGTAGTGCTGACTGAAGAGCTGCCAGCTGGCGCTTCATTCAGTCGTTTCCGTGTCATCCAGTCAATATCGTTCACTCAATTTCTTAACTTCCTTCATTCTTTCCATTTCTCACGCAGGGTGCATGCTGTGTGCAACGTGTCATCCAACGGCCAAACTGGCCTTCTCTTTCGAAAGTTGGTGATGGGATTTTATGTGTGTGCAGATGTAATGCATGCGTTCACACACAGATTCTCGGTTTATAGTTTCATTCGAAGGATGTAAGATATATGCCTCTTTCACACACACACACACATACACATTGTTCACACACACAATCATGCACTCTCTGAGCCACACAGAGACACACACACACACAACAGTTACCATTGTTCACACACACAATCCATGCACCATCTAGCCACACAGAGACACACACACACACACACACACACACACACACACACACACACACACTGCCACACCCCTTGCCCTGCCCACTATCTTCAGTCCAGTCTCTTCCAGGCCCATGCAAAAGTAACAGCGTACACAGTTCAAAACACAGTACAATGACCGTCAGTCTCTCACCTCAACCAGCTTTCCTCTCCCTCCACTTGGCTGCATGCCAGGCCTGCCACCACAACACGCTCACACTGTAGGCCCAGTCAGTGTTGCCCACACTGTAGGCCCAGTCAGTGTTGCCCACACTGTAGGCCCAGTCAGTGTTGCCCACACTGTAGGCCCAGTCAGTGTGTTGCCCACACTGTAGGCCCAGTCAGTGTTGCCCACACTGTAGGCCAGTCAGTGTTGCCACACTGTAGGCCAGTCAGTGTTGCCCACACTGTAGGCCCAGTCAGTGTTGCCCACACTGTAGCCCAGTCAGTGTTGCCCACATGTAGGCCAGTCAGTGTTGCTCCACACTGTAGGCCCATGTCAGTGCGTTGTGTTGCCACACTGTAGGCCCAGTCAGCGTTAGTGTTGCTCACACTGTAGGCCCAGTCAGCGTTAGTGTTGCTCACACTGTAGGCCAGTCAGGTTGTGTTGCCACACTGTAGGCCCAGTCAGGTTGTGTTGCTCACATGTAGGCCCAAGTGCAGTGTTTAGTGTTGCCCACACTGTAGGCCAGTCATGTTAGTGTTGCTCACACTGTAGGCCCAGTCAGCGTTAGTGTTGCTCACACTGTAGGCCCAGTCATGTTAGTGTTGCTCACACTGTAGGCCCAGTCAGTGTTAGTGTTGCCCACACTGTAGGCCCAGTCAGTGTTAGCAGACGACGAAAGCTGTGGCAGATCTTTTCTTTTTCCCCTTCAGTGGTCGAACCACCCGACTGGTCAGTGCCTCGCTCAAAATCTGTGTCAGCAACACTTTGATTTTTTGCCTCCAGCTCCGCTCTCTCTCCTCTCTGCTGATGCCAAGATGACCAACATGGACAAACATGGACAGTGTCCAAGGCCTGCATCACCCAGTTCTCGGCAACTCAGTTTCATCATGGTCTTCTCCATCATACGAATTGTCTGACAAGTTAGTGTCACAATAAGCACTAAAACTGTTCATCCTCAGTCAGTTGTAGAACTTCACCCGCGTTCGTGGTCACACAGTCACAAAACCGCTTTGATTTATGCTCTTTTTACTCGGTTGGGGTGAGGTTGAGGTTCGACGCCAGCCATGTTGAACTCGACTTCTCACAAATGTGTCAGTCAAAGGTGATGAGCAGACCATGACACGACATGATTGGAGCTCATAGCCTATGAATAATTCAAGCAGACATGTCAAGCTGGTTGGGGTAGGTTGGGACTCCCTGGTCTAAAGGTGGACTAGGAACATTCTAGCGATGAGGATGACGGATATGTCCATCATGGGGCGCTATTTCTGCACACGAAACATGACAGAAATCTTTGTCATGGGGCAAGTCAAAGGGTTAATGAATCTGATGAACCACAAATGATTTGGAATTTTTATATCCTTGAGCATGAGACTGCCACACGGCATTTTTCTGGATGTGCATCACTTTGTGTTCATTGATGTTGTTATGTAATGGTTGTTTCTGAGATGGATGTTATTGTGCTGGGTTATCTTACCCCATCCTATTTTGTTCAACATGGCAGAAATGGGCTGGTCATTACAGCAATCTGACTCCGATCCCTCTGTCTCTGTGTGACA
The DNA here is from genome assembly GCA_018398815.1 of Conus ventricosus. NCBI lineage: Eukaryota > Metazoa > Mollusca > Gastropoda > Neogastropoda > Conidae > Conus > Conus ventricosus. Next base: position 10,565,313 of record CM031627.1, read on the forward strand.
GTTTGATGGATTATCATGACTGGTGAAATTCTAAACCCCTCTGTCTCTGTGTGGGCAGTTTGATGGATTATCAGACTGGTGAAATTCAAACCCCTGTCTTGTGTGACAGTTTGATGGATTATCAACTGGTGAAATTCAAACCCCTTGTCTTGTGTGACAGTTTGATGGATTATCAGACTGGTGGAAATTCAAAACCCAGTGGAACATGTGAGCTAAAATAGATCTTTGACACCCGTTGAATCCTTTTTTTTCCATTTTTCTTCACCTGAACTATACATCTGTTGAACACATAGGTTGGTATATTCAAAACAAACCAATGGATGGAGGACTAAAATGACAGTCTCATCTTAACAGTGTATGAAGATCCTGTAGAAAAATTTTTTCTTTTTCTCTTTAATGCAATGTCAACAGTACAGCGCTAAAGCATTTCTGCAGCTAACTTGCTATTGTTGTATACGAATAAGACTTCAGCTGATTATGGAAGGATGTTGTGATGTTCAGAAAACCCTATTTCTTCAAAATCGATATGTTGACAGCATATTTTGACCAATTGCAGATTAGATCTGTCACATACCTGAGTATATTTCTTACAGAGTAGATCTTTGATTGATCAGAATTTTTTTTATCTAGGTGCTTGAGAAATCTCGTTTGTTTAAAGTAATTGCCATCATCAATTAATGACAAAATGTATTACAATTTACAATGCAAAAAAATTTACCACAGAAAGTTACTTGATTTTCATATAAATGGTTCCTCAGTTTGTGTAAGTCTACCCTTTTCAGCAGGCCTTTGGCCTTTATGAATGGACGCCTACACCTCTCTCTTGTTTGCCTTTCTTCCTCTCTGTCTGTCTGTCTGTCTACACCTGCACGCACGCACATGCGCACACACACACACACGCACCCCACACACACACACACACACACACAACACACACACACACACACACACACACACACACACACACACACAAGCGCATACACACACGCACACTTACCCACATACTATGCACTTACGCACATACTCTGCACTTACACACATGCTCTGAGAGACAGCTTCCCAAGTCTCTGTGTGTGTGTTGTGTGTGAGATCTTTGAAGAATTGTCATTATAGACATACACAACCATTTAATGTATAGATATTATAAGTATCTGGGGGTGGTGGTTTTTCTTTTTCATTCTTGAATTCAGTACAGTGTGAATCTTATATCAGGTTAAGCTGATACGATGTCAGACCATCATTAGGGAATATTGCTGTCTTTGAGATGTCATTGTTCAGGGAATATTGCTGTCTTTGAGATGTCATTGTCAGGGAATATTGCTGTCTTAGAGATGTCATTGTTAGGAAATATTGCTGTTACTTTCAGTGGTGTACTCACACACCTGTGACTGTGACTGTGACAGGCTGGTCAGTTCAAGCACACTGAAGGCGTTGGACTTCAGCTGAACCCCTCGGACCTGAACCACTTCTTTGTGGCCACGACCTGGTGAGTGACCCTGTAGGGAGGCTGGGCACAGTGCTGGTGAGTGGACCCTGTAGGGAGGCTGGGCACAGGGCTGGTGAGTGGACCTGTAGGGAGGCTGGCCACAGACCTGGTGAGTGGACCCTGTAGGGAGGCTGGGCACGGACCTGGTGAGTGGACCCTGTAGGGAGGCTGGGCACAGACCTGGTGAGTGGGCCCTGTAGGGAGGCTGGCCACAGGGCTGGTGAGTGGACCCCTGGAGCGGGGTGTTTTTTTTTTGGGACCCATTTTGGGGCATTTGGGTTTTTAGTATCCCTTTGTCACATACCTCAAAAAGAAAAAAAAAAAAAAAAAAAAAAAAAATTTCTTACAAAAAAAAGTTTGGGACTTCTTTGGGGGTTTTTGATCAGGTCATTTTTTAAATTAGGTTTTTGGGGGCCCCCCCCCCCCCCTTTTTTTTTTTTTTTTTTTTTTTTTTTTTTTTTTGAGAAATGTGTTTTCAGGGTTCCTCACACACCTTGACTTGATTACATTACAACCCAATAAGGGTTGATCACTAAATTACTGACCATTCTTGTCCAGTGTGAGTTACCCTGTGGGAGGCTGGGCCCCGGGGGTGAGTACCGTGGGGCTGGCACAGGCGGGTGAGTGCCCTGGGGGGAGGACTGGCCAAAACACCGATGACCCTAATACCACACAACCCAACTCACAACCAACACCCAAGGCTCCAGGGGGCTTTACCCCAACTGGGCACTAGACTCTTGACTACCCTGTTGAGAGAGTTTCCACAGCCTGTGGTGGTTTTTTGGAGACTTGAGATGTCTTAGCCACAACCTTTAAGAAAGAATTATGGATCTGGGGGGTGGTGTGCGTGGTCTTTTTTTTTAAATTGTGTTGATCTACAGGTTGGGTGGATGTAGCCCCTCATTTGGGGATTGTGTTGGTGCTTTGTGGGAAATTGTGTTTTGGTGTTTTGTGGGGGTTGGGGGGGGGAGGGGGGGGGAAAATTGTGTTTTTTGGTTTCCCTTGTGACTTGGCCTGTTTGTCAGTGCCTTGTATGACTTTAGGTAACCCCCGGATAAAACCATTTTGAAAACCCCGGGTGTTGTGTGATCCTTGTGGGTGGGGGTGTTGTGAGGTTGGCAATTGATACTGTAACCTCCAAGACAGGTTTTCCCTTGTGTGGAAGGGGGCCCAGGGCCTTTATGCCCTGTAGAGGGGGGCACAACCTTTTGGGTTTGTTCTTTTCCACGGGTGTGTGGACTGTAGGAGGTGGCACTAGACCTGGTCAGTACCTTTGGGGGTCAGCCTTGGTCCCCCGTAATTGGCCCCGCCCCAAGCCCGAAACAAAATTTGTACCCTGTTTTTGTTGGGTGTCTGACATGGGTTTTGTGTTCCCTTTTGGGGGAGTGTGTTTGTTCAGGTATTGTTGGTTGTTGTATGTGGGGGGAAGTGGTTGTGTTTGTGAGTTAGGGTTTATGGCGTGTATCCCTTTTGTATGCATTTGGGGGGAAGAAATAAGGGGCAACGTGTCGTTTGTGTTTTCTTGGTTTTTTGTGTTGTTAAAGGTTTTGAAACCACCCTTATACAGACTGTGTTGGGTTATCGCAGAGAGCATCCCTTTGGGTTTTCTTTTTCCGGGGAGGTGACTTATCAAAGAATATTGGAGCAAAATGGAAATATTGACTAGTTCTTAGCTCTTCAATTTAAAACACCCCAGAACAAAAGAAAACCTGACTTCTTTGCTCCTGCAGCCCTTTTTATTTGAAACAACCCTTGTGACTGCTGGTTACATTCCGATCAAAACAAAAGACCAAGGTTGCCAAACAGTTTTTCTGGGAAATGCCGGCGCCCCCGTGGCCTCAGGGGAATGACCAGGCTCCACAGTTGGGTATGGGAATTGCCAGGGGTGACAGTGGGTCATGGGAAAAATGCCGGTCGCCCAGTTGGGTATGGGGAAATACCATCTTTTCCACAGTGGTCATGGGAACCATGAGCGGCCGGAAATTTGGGGTCATGGGTGCCCAGGTTCGGCCACATTAGGGGTCATGGAAATGACCAGTGCCAAGGGTTGGTCATGGGAAAAACATCCCAAGTACATGGGAATCCCCAGGCACCACATTTGGTCTGGATCATCCATTTGCACCATTGGGTATTGTCTTGCCCCTTTTCAAACTAAATGCAAATGACCAGGCCCAGGGGTTTTGGGGAATGCCGGGCCCACATTTTTATGGGGAAAACCTCCATTGTCAAAGACCTCCACTTTTGGGAAAGGGGAAAGGAAGGGCCACAGGGGCATGGGTAAAACCAGGTCGTCAGTTGGGCTTGGGGGGAAATTTGCCGAGGCCCTAAAAGGGGCGGGGAATGAAAGGGTCCACATTGTCAGGTCCGTGCCACGGGAAAAAAACCCCAATTTGGGGCTGGGATTAAAGACCAAGTTGGGCCCCGGGAAAGCCCAGGAGGGGGTAAGGCGAAGACAATCCATGATTGATCGGAAAACCGGGGGTTTTGAATGGGGCCATTTTTTTTTTTAGGGGACAAAGTTACTTTGTAAAAGGAGAGGAAAAATTTAAAACCTGTGCTTCTCCAAAAGGTCCCCGTGTGGGTTTGAAATCTTTCCGGGGATTAAAAATGCAGAAGGAAGTTCCTTTGACCTCCCAAAAGAAAAGAAGCCCAGGGGAAAAAGGGGATTAGCCAAGAGCTGGAGGAAAAGGGGGGTAGAAGTCCAAAGAGTGGAGCCGGGCGGCCGAGATGACGATCCGCTTTCTGACTTTTGGTGGGGACAAAGTGCAATGGAGACGGGGAAAACCCAAAACCCCAACCTGTGATCGAGGAAAAAAGCGCCCCCGGGCCCGGTGAATCTTGGTTTAACCCAAAATCCGGGAAAGGATGTCTGACCTCATGGTACTAAAAACCCCCAGGAAAAATGTCTCCGGACTAAGGGAAAGTGGGTTTTGGCCTTTTTGCCATAGCTAGACGGGAGTTTATACCCTGCACCCCCGGGTCAGTAAATTCTCGATGGGCTTAACATAAAATGATTTGGGTGGAGGTTGGGTGAACTCGGAAAATCAATATGAAAGGATGTTGATTATCTTTTAAAACTGCATTTTCCCCGTAAAATTGTGTGGTTTGTGTTTCCATTTTCTTTTCTTTTTAAGACAGAAAAGAAGTTTTCTGTGGTTTAATCTATTGTTTATGGGAAAAGGGGTTTCTTTTTCCTTTATTCTTTTAACTTTTTCCTTAATTTTCTTTTCCATTTCTTTTTTTTTAAATTTTCATTTTCCATTTTTTTTTCCTTTCTCTTTTTTTTTTAATATCTTCCCAATATTTTTCCCCTTCCCACTCTCTTTTTTTCTTTTCCTCTCTTTTTTTTTTTTTTCCATTTTTTTTTACTTCTCTTTTTTTTTCTCTTCCTCTCTTCCTATTTTTTTAAATATCTTCCATGTTTGTTCTTCCACTTCTCTTTTTTTCTTCCCCTCTACCTTTTCCTTCTACCCCCCAAAATCTTTTTTCCCCTTTCCCTTGCCTTTTTCTTTTTTCCACTTTTATTCCATTTTTCTCTTCCATTCCTGTTGCTTCATTTTCCTTTTTTTTTTCTTTTTTTTCCGTCTTTTCTTTTTGTTCTGTCTCTCTTGTTTCCCTTATTAGCTCTTTTTCCCCTTTCTCATCTTTCACACTTTTTTCTTCTTTTTTTTTCACCTTTTTTCTTCTGTTTCCCTTCCTTTATATTTCTTCTCTTTCTTTTAATTTCTTCTTCTCTTCGTACCCTTTCTCCTCAGCCCTGATGTGGCCCTTTGCGGTCGGCTGGGCTAAAAGCAACATTATTTTATCTTATCTACTTCAAACACCAGCCCTGATGGGGGCCCTTTGCGGTCGGCTGGGCTATAAGCAACATTATCTTATCTTATCTACTTAAAACACCAGCCCTGATGTGGCCCTTTGCGGTCGGCTGGGCTATAAGCAACATTATCTTATCTCCCCCCCCCCTCATTTTTTTTCCCTCCTCTCCTCTTTTTTCCTCCATGCGCTATGGCGCTAGTTTTTTGTTTTCTCCTTTCAGTCCTGCTTCTGCATCTTTCCTTTTTTTGTTTTGCCCCACTTCGTCTGCATCTTTCCCTTTTTTGTTTTACCCCACTTCGTCTGCATCTTTCCCTTTTTTTTGTTTTGCCCCACTTCATCTGCATCTTTCCCTTTTTTTGTTTTGCCCCACTTCATCTGCTCTTTCCCTTTTTTTTTTGCCCCACTTCGTCTGTATCTTTCCCTTTTTTTTGTTTTGCCCCACTTCATCTCATCTTCCCTTTTCTGTTTTGCCCCACTTCATCTGCCTTTTCCCTTTTTTTTTTTGTTTTGCCCCACTTCATCTGCTTCTTTCCTTTTTTTTTTTTTGTTTTGCCCCACTTCATCTGCTTCTTTCCTTTTTTGTTTTGCCCCACTTCATCTGCTTCTTTCCCTTTTTTGTTTTGCCCCACTTCATTCTTCTTTTCTTTTTTTTTGTTTTGCCCCACTTCATCTGCATCTTCCCCTTTTCTGTTTTGCCCCACTTCATCTGCTTCTTTCCTTTTTTTGTTTTCCCCCATTCCATCTGCATCTTCCCCTTTTCTGTTTTGCCCCATTTTCATCTGCTTCTTTCCCTTTTTTGTTTTGCCCCACTTCATCTGCTTCTTCCTTTTTTTTTTTTGCCCCACTTCATCTGCTTCTTTCCTTTTTTTTTGTTTTGCCCCACTTCATCTGCTTCTTTCCTTTTTTTTGTTTTGCCCCACTTCATCTGCTTCTTTCCTTTTTTTGTTTTGCCCCATTTCATCTGCATCTTCCCCTTTTCTGTTTTGCCCCACTTCATCTGCTTCTTTCCCTTTTTTTGTTTTGCCCCACTTCATCTGCTTCTTTCCTTTTTTTGTTTTGCCTCACTTCATCTGCATCTTTCCCTTATTTGTTTTGCCCCACTTCATCTGCTTCTTTCCCTTATTTGTTTTGCCCCACTTCTTCTGCTTCTTTCCTTTTTTTGTTTTGTCCCACTTCATCTGCTTCTTTCCCTTTCTGTTTTGCCCCCACTTCATCTGCTTCTTTCCCTTATTTGTTTTGTCCACTTCATCTGCTTCTTTCCCTTTTCGGGTTTTGCCCCACTTCATCTGCTTCTTTCCCTTATTGTTTTTGTCCACTTCATCTGCTTCTTTCCCTTTTCTGTTTTGTCCACTTCATCTGCTCTTTCCCTTTTCTGTTTTGCCCCACTTCATCTGCTTCTTTCCCTTATTTGTTTTGCCCCACTTCATCTGCTTCTTTCCTTTTTTTGTTTTGCCCACTTCATCTGCTTCTTTCCCTTTTCTGTTTTGCCCCACTTCATCTGCTTCTTTCCCTTTTTTGTTTTGCCCCACTTCATCTGCTTCTTTCCCTTATTTGGTTTGCCCCACTTCATCTGCTTCTTTTCCCTTTTCTGTTTTGCCCCACTTCATCTGCTTCTTTCCCTTTTCTGTTTTGCCCCACTTCATCTGCTTCTTTCCCTTATTGTTTTGCCCCACTTCATCTGCTTTTTTCCCTTTTTTTTTGTTTTGCCCCACTTCATCTGCTTCTTTCCTTTTTTTTTTTTTGCCCCACTTCTTCTGCTTCTTTCCTTTTTTTTGTTTTGCCCCACTTCATCTGCTTCTTTCCTTTTTTTTGTTTTTGCCCCACTTCATCTGCATCTTCCCCTTTTTGTTTGCCCACTTCATCTGCTTCTTTTTTCTTTTTTTTCTTTTCCAGGTGGGGATGTTTAACCTCCCCCGGGTGCTCGCATCTTCAAGTAGACTATTATGGCACACAGGTTGCATGCATTGTGTATTTTCGTGTAGCCGGTACTCACCCGTCTTAGGACATGAGCATCGGGATCTTTAGAGTCCGTGTATGATCTTTAGTGCATGTGACACAGACTAGACCTCGGTTTATAGTCCCTTCCGAACGACTTTTTTTTGTTTGCCCCACTTCATCTGCTTCTTTCCTTTTTTGTTTTGCCCCACTTCATCTGGTGACGGGTCTCCGACGCTCCCCTCGTTATTAAAATATGATTTTCATATTCAGGGATGCAGGGGGTTAAAAGACAGAAGTATTTACGCTTTCACAACCAAAATGCGCTCTCGCATAGGCACACGCACTCTGTCACTCACATCGGGCCCGCACAAAGGTGACGGGAACCAATAACATTTCATAGAAATAACCAATTTTAAATTTAACTTGACTCCGAGCCCCCACCCGTCATTTAACAAACAACTATCTGTATCATACAACAATGTAAACATCTTACAGACAATCTCATAAATCGCATCCCCTTTCCTTCAATAACTCTTCATTAACCAGGAAAGACAATATCCACAATTCTGTTTGCACACTTTATAAACTTAAGAACAAATAAAACGTCCGTAACTTGCCAGCTTTCCCTTGGTTGATCTTCGGTTTCTCTCATCCCCTGTGGACTACGAGCTGAAGCTACCACACTGTTGTGTCCTCCCGATTGGCCAAATTTCCCAGTTGGGGGACACGGGCAACGTGCTTGAGTCGCACCCTCAAAACCGAGTCTCCCGGACTCCAAAGTACTTCGCCCTCCCCCACGGAAAGGGCTCCTGTCGGCCTCTCCCACAGGTCTTCTCTGGCTGCAAACACCCACCGTTGTCTGGCAGCCCCCTGTCTAGGCTCCAACAGGCTGACGCGTCTTGCTGTCGACCGTCCCCACACGGGAGACAATTCTTCTCGTCGTGGGCTCCGAGGCTACAGCAACCCCCACTGTCTTATGTCCCCACCCAGGAGACAACAAGGCGACAGCTAACCTCTGCTTCACGCTGTTTTTTTCTTGGCCCTCAGCAAGACGGGCGGATTTTCACTTTCCCCTTTAAAGTGAGTCACACACTCCTGGTTTTCCAAGCAGCTTATATTCATTCTCAAACAAGAGAGAACCGAGTTTAACTGGCTCACCAATGGAATCACTGGCACACACCATCACACGATTTGTACCAATAAATCCCCAAGTTATTTTTATTCCACCAATGGAATCCTAGTCCCCTACACTTTACACACACACCACAGCTGTTTGCGCCAACAAAGACTTGGGTCCCAAAGGGTTAATGCATACCTCCCATTCAAACTCTGTTCGATTCCCCGAAGCTACCCACTGTACTAACAGCCTGGACTTTTTTCTACCAGCCGGGACTGATGCTTCAAGTATTACTACCCCTATAGACACAAGGCGAAAACCCACTCAATAGGCCGCAGCCTTCCATTCTTCCTCAGAACAAGGGACGACTGAATGGTCGCTGTACTCTGCCTGCAGGCTGGACGGTCACCTACCCGTGACGGTCACCTGACACGATCGCCTTCCCTTCAGGCCCACTGGAAAACCCAGTGAATAGCCAGGCAGTGGTCGGACTGGACACTCCTCTACCCGGGGACCGGCAGGTCGGCAACTCCTTGTCACTATCCTCGGACATACGAAACACTTCCCAGTAACTCTCCCTCCTTCAGTATACGACTCGGGGTATTCCCCCTGGTGATGCCGTGTTCGCACACTTAAAACAACCCAAGGAACTTGCTCTCAAAAACAGCAAAACTACCCTTAATTTGCCTAAATGCTCGGAACATTCGGCCGACTCTTGACACCCCGTACCTAAGAATGTTGTTCCAATCAACATTTCCCCAAAGGACGAATGTTCTAAATTGGATTAAACAACTCAGTGGCATGGATCAGTATAACAGTACTACCTCTATGCTTTAAGACATCACTTCCATCAACATCTCTAACATGGGATAATGTATCCAATTAAAAATAATAAATCAGTCAGATAGTCCATTGAATCACTCAGTCATAACTGGCTCACATATAATCAAGAACTCTCTCTATAACGTTAGCTATCAGCATGTCCAAAACATGTTAAATTTAAACATTCCATTCACTTCTAATATAGCCCCCCATGATTAACACAAGTTTAGATTCAGGTGTGTGGCCCAGCCTACTTAACATCAAAATCAAATTCAGGCGTGTGGCCACCACAAGACAACATTCAAATTCAGGCGTGTGCCTTCAACCTACGTAACATCAAAATCAAATTCAGGCGTGTGGCCCCCAATCTGGCTCACACGGTCCACACACTGCATGCAAATCCAACATTTATCCTGATTTCACAACATAAGGACATTTTCACACTTTACCGAGCTGTGACAAACAACATGAGCAAACAGATATCAACCAGAAAAATCATAAATCATAACACGTGAGCATGTACTGATCCCTGCTCCATAATGGGCAATGAACCCAAAACAAACATACAGGTAAACAAATATCAAAAAACGAAAAATAACACATGAACATAGGCTTAACCCCGCCCATACTGGGGAATCAAAATCAACAACACAAATGGCCAGCTACATTATTTACACAGTAGCTGTTCCGTAACAGATGACTGCTCACACCACCCCCACAACAGCGGCCCGTAGGCACTGCTCCTAACCCTTGTTCTACTTCTGTTGTTCACACTACAACAGCAAACCCTGGAGGCAAATTTCTCCAACCCTTGCCTACTCCTGCCCCTCTCAATCTTGACCGCCGTTTGTGGCTCGCCAAAAGTACCTGGGGCAGATAGTTTGCACGTTCCAGGGTTTACAAGGGAGTCAGCGCACCTTTTCAAACATTTTAGTCCTTAAAGGAGCGCGTTTAAAGTCTGCGCGATCCTCTTCTAGCTGTTCGGCAAATTCCCTTGGCATTCAGTCCCCCTTTGCTTCTTTCCTCAGGGTCTGTTGTTCGAAGATCACGTGAACTGGGCTGTTTCACCCATTCACTGCGACGACGACTCTCCCCTTTTCAAATGTTACGAGATGATCCCGCACTCATCTTATCCGAACCGATTTTCCTTCTCTCTGAGGAAATTCCTTGGTTCGAATCCCACTCATGGCCTATTTCCCATTACTTTATGAGCCTTATTTACTTTTTCCCTTTCCTGACACTGGATGTCTGCTCCTTTGAGCTGACTGTCTTTGGCATTTCCTAACGATAGCTGGTACCTTGACCTTCTTGCCATGCGTTATTACTGCCTCCCTGGTTCCAACCCAGCTGCTGGTTCCAGTTACTCAGTGGTCCATCTTGGCCCCGACCCCGATGTCCGCCACCGTGGTTCCTACATTTCGACTGCCACGGCAACGCCAACAACTTTTTGAACCACCACTACGGCCACCCTGGCCCACGGCAACCGCCACTACGACCTATTTCATGGTCCACTGCACAAACCCCCATGGCCACCTTCATGGCCTACACTAGCTCTACTTGCTAGCGGCGCCTGTGCACTCCACCTGCGTTCTGTTTACTTTCCTACCCTGCACTGCCCTTGCTTTCCCCACTTGACTGGCAGCCTGGTTAGGCTCGGGGGGTTATAACCCACCCCCTAACAAAGCCGGATAGGGAAGATTGTTTTGCACTGCTGCAGTGAGAGTACTCCTGACAACTCTGACTCTACTTTGACATGGGGCCAAAGGTAGCCGATTAATTCTTCCATCTGATATCGCACGCAGGTGGTTTCCCCGGGAAAGTCTGTCTGTCTCACAAAACTGGGCTCTACCATTGCCGCCAGAGTCAGTCCTGTATCTAATAAGCCCGGTCACCGGCTTTCCCGTTTTCTTCTGCCCTATAGTTGGTGGTGGTACTCTGCCTTCCTGTTGATTGCATCAACGGCAAAAACGGAATGTATTCGCAGTCCGTTACATTCCTTGGCGATATGACCCTCTCGCCCACACTTAAAACATTTTGCGTTTCACTCTAACTTCTCTTCAATCCCACTGTTGCTACGGGACTTAAAATCCGCTTCTAACTGCGGTCTCGCCTCTTGTTTGTAGGGGTCGGCGAATCACTCCCTGACTGTGTGGTCTGGGCATTACGGGACGACTGGTTCGATCCCCTCGCCACATAACGCTGATCATGGGGAGACTCCATACCTGTCGCAACTTTCACTATCTCCTCTAAACTTCCTAATTCTCTTTCTGCCATAGAATACTGTGAGATCCTTCCGCAAGTGGGAGAGAATTTGCTCCTTAACGTCTCCTCCCTCAAAGATTCAAAAGTTTGTTCGATGTTTCCTAACCTTTTCATTTGTCAAAGAGAGCCCTAAGCCGATAAAGGAACTGTACGTGCGTTCACCTGATTTACGAACGGTTTCTCTGAACAATTTCCTATATCTATCGGCGGTTTTCCTGGTACCTCTGAAACAAAACATCGCGCACCCAAATCATAATCTGTCTGTTTTTCCGGTGGTAAGCAGAAAAAAGCATCCCTAGCTTTGGGTGTCAGCAGCGCCGACAAATTTGTGGCCCACCGTTCTTCGAAATAAGCCTGATCTTTGGCAATCCTTTCAAATTGCGAAAGGAAATCCTCTAATGGTCCGGTTATCATCGAAAACCCTTTGGGATAAATTTATCAAGAGACTGCATGTGGTGCAAGTTCACTTGAGGTTTTGCCTCCACGTCCCGTTCTTTCTCCAATTTTAATTTTTCTAACTCAAACTGCCTTATCTTCTCTCTTTCTCTTTCCTCTCTTTCCCGTTCTCTTTCTCTCTCCTCTCTTTCCGTTCTCTTTCTCTCTCCTCTCTTTCCCGTTCTCTTTCTCTCTTCTCTTTCCCGTTCTCTTTCTCTCTCCCCTCTTTCCCTTTCTCTCTCCTCCTTTTCCCGTTCTCTTTCTCTCTCCTCTTTTCCCCGTTCTCTTCTCTCTCCTCTTTTTCCCCGTTCTCTCTCCTCTTTTTCCCGTTCTCTTTCTCTCTCCTCTTTTTCCCGTTTTTCTTTGTATTTTGGGCCTCGATTACACGGGCCAGTTCTCATCTACATATGCCTTCAGTTCCGGACCCTTTAGTCCCAAAACTTTTCCTTCTTCTATGAGGTCCTTTTTCAGTGGACCTATTGTCTCAGCACGCTTTCAGTCGACCCTTTTGAAGCTATCTAACCCTCGTCAGCTAGTATACAACCACAGTAAAAAAGCGAGAAAATCCACACAATCACTTGTAAATAAGCGATCAAATTGTTGTGCTACACACAATCAACTCAACAGCAACCAATCAAGCAAATTCAAAAACAAGGCCCCGTCATGAAAAAAAAAGATCAAAACAATCAACAATGACTAACGTCTTTCCGGTAAGAAAAAAAAATCTAGGTTTCCACAATTACGCAAATTTCAAATCCCTTTTCATTGAACAAAACCCAGAATCAAAATCACTTATGGCTCATTTATGTTCATCCCGGACGACAGCCCAATTTGTGACGGGGCCCCCGAGCTCCCCCCTCGTTATTAAAATATGATTTTCAATTTTTCAGGGATGCAGGGGGTTATAGACAGAAGTATTTACGCTTTCACAACCAAAATGCGCTCTCGCATAGGCACACGCATCTGTCACTCACATTTGGCCCGCACAAGGTGACGGGAAACCAATAACATTTCATAGAAAATAACCCAAATTTATTTAACTTGACTCCGAGCCCCCACCCGTCACTACACAACACAACTATCGTATCATACAACAATGTAAACATCATACAGACAATCTCATAAATCGCATCCCCTTTCCTTCAATAACTCTTCATTAACCAGGAAAGACAATATTCCACAAATTTTGTTTGCACCTTTATAAACTTAAGAACAAATAAAACGTCCGTAACTTGCCAGCATTCCTTGGTTGATCTTCGGTTTCTCTATCCCACTGTGTGACTTGAGCTGAAGCTACCACACTGTTGTGTCCTCCTGATTGGCCAAATCCCAGTTGGGGGACACTGGCAACGTAGCTTGAGTCGCACCCTCACACCGAGTCTCCCGGACTCCAAAGTACTTCGCCCTCTCCACGGAAAGGGCTCCTGTCGGCCCCTCCCACAGGTCTTTTCTGGCTGCAAAAAACCCCACCGTTGTCCCGGCAGCTCCCTGTCTAGGCTCCAACAGGCTGACGCGTCTTGCTGGGCGACCGTCCCCACACGGGAGACAATTCTTCTCGTCGTCGGCTCCGAGGCTACAGCAACCCCACTGTCTTCGTCCCCACCCAGGGGACAACAAGGTGACAGCTAACCTCTGCTTCACGCTGTTTTTTTCTTGAGCCCTCAGCAAGACGGGCGAGTTCCTTTCCCCTTTAAATGAGTCACCACTCCCTGGTTTTTTCCAAACAGCTTTTATTCCCTTCTCAAACAAGAGAGAACCCGAGTTTAACTGGGGTCAACCAATGGAATCACTGGCACCACCATACACGTTTGACCAAAAAACCCAAGTTATTTTTTTTCCCAATGGAATCACAGTCCCTACACTACACACACACCACGTGCTAGGCCAACAAAGCTTGGGTCCAAGGGGTTAATGCATAACCCCCATCAAACTCATGGTCGATTCCCGAGCTACCCACTGTACTAACAGCCTGGACTTCTCTACGCGGGCTGATGCTTAGTATTATTCCCCTAAGACAAAAAAGGCGCAAACCACTCAATAGGCCGCAGCCTCCCTTCATTCCCAGAACAGGACACGAATGGTCGCTGTACTCTGCCTGCAGGCTGACGGTTTATACCCTGCGGTCCCTGACACGTCACCTTCCCTTCAGGCCCACTGGAACCCAGTGGGAAAAGCCAGGCAGTGGTGGACTGGACACTCCTTACCAAGGACCGGCAGGTCGGCCTCCTTGTCACTATCCCTCGGGCATCGAAAACATCTTCCCAGTACTCTCCTCCTTCAGTATACGACTCGGGGTATTCCCCTCTGTGATGCCTGAGTTGCACCATTTAACAAACCCAAGGAACTTTCTTCAAAACGCAAAACTACCCCTTTATTGCCTAAATGCTCGAGAAAAATTCCGGCCGACTCTTGACAATCTGCATCTTTCCTTTTTGTTTGCCCCTTCTCTGCTTCTTCCTTTTTTTTTTCCCTCCGTTGCCTTTCCCCTTCACTCATCTGCTTCTTCCCTTATTGGGTTTTTGCCCACTTCATCGCTTTTTCCTTTTTGTTTGCCACTTCATCTGCTTTTTTCCTTTTCTGTTTTTGCCCCCCTTCATCTGCTTCTTTCCTTTTTGTTTTGCCCCCCTTTATCTGCTTCTTTCCCTTATTTGTTTTGCCCACTTCATCTGTCTTTCCCTTATTTGTTTTGCCCACTTCATCTGCTTTTTTCCTTTTTTGTTTTGCCCCACTTCATCTGCTTCTTTCCCTTTTTTGTTTTGTCCCACTTCATCGCTCTTTCCCTTTTTTGTTTTGCCCCACTTCATCTGCTTCTTTCCTTTTTTGTTTTTCCCACTTCTCTGCTTCTTTCCTTTTTTGTTTGCCCCACTTCATCTGCTTCTTTTCCTTTTTTTGTTTGCCCACTTCATCTGCTTTTTTCCCTTTTTTGTTTTGCCCCACTTCATCTGCTTCTTTCCCTTTTTGTTTTGCCCCACTTCATCTGCTTCTTTCCCTTTTTTGTTTTGCCCCACTTCATCTGCTTCTTTCCCTTATTTGTTTTGCCCCCCTTCATCTGCTTCTTTCCCTTTTTTTTTTTTTGCCCCACTTCATCTGCATCTTTTCCCCTTTTTTGTTTTTCCCCACTTCATCTGCTTCTTTCCTTTTTTTTTTGCCCCCCCTTCAGCTGCTTCTTTCCCCTTTTTTTGTTTTGCCCCACTTCATCTGCTTCTTTCCCTTTTTTTGTTTTGCCCCCCCTTTATCTGCTTCTTTCCCCTTTTTTTTTTTTGCCCCACTTCATTGCTTTTTTCCTTTTTTTTGTTTTGCCCCACTTCTTTTGCTTCTTTCCTTTTTTGTTTTGCCCCACTTCATCGCTTCTTTCCCTTTTTGTTTTGCCCCACTTCATCTGCTTCTTTCCCTTTTCTGTTTTTGCCCACTTCATCTTTCTTTTTTCCCTTTTCTGTTTTGCCCACTTCATCTGCTTCTTTCCTTTTTTTTGTTTTGTCCACTTCATCTGGGTTCTTTCCCTTTTTTGTTTTGCCCCCTTCATCTGCTTCTTTCCCTTTTTTTGTTTTGCCCACTTCTTCTGCTTCTTTCCCTTTTTTGTTTTGCCCCCACTTCATCTGCTGCTCTTTGTTTCCTGCTTCCTTTGCCCCCCCCCCCCCCCCCCCCCCCCCCGAGTTCTCTTCTTTGTTATTGGTTTTGATATTGCTGGAGTGAAACTTGGCAACCTCTCTCCACATCAAGACTCGCCTGTCCCCCCCCGCCCCACCTCGAAGACTTGTTTCCCCTTTGAGTACGCTGCCTTCAGTTTGCTTGTTGATGGGACTTCTCCAGCTGTGAACAGCCCATGTGAGGTGGTGAAGTTTGTTTACTGCAGTGTTCAGCCTGTGAAAAGCAGGGAGTGAGAGGTGGTGAAGTTTGTCACTGGCAGTGTTCAGCCCTGTGAACAGCCAGCAGTGAGAGGTGGTGAAGTTTGTCACTGGCAGTGTTCAGAGTGCTGCTGCAATGACTGTGTTGACTTTCAGGGTCAGATCATCCATGGAGTGCGCTTCGGTTCCCGTGTGTTCCCCCGGGTTTACCAGCCACAGATCGGTGAGACTTTTGCTGTTCTGTCACTGTTCAGGATGCTTGGATTCATGCATTGATATGTGTGTGTGTGTGTGTGTGTGTGTGTGTGTGTGTGTGTGTATTAGTATGAGATTGAGACTGTATGGGTATGCACATATGTGTGAATGTGCATGAAAGTGTACATGCAGGTAACTATATAGGCACAGACAGATGTGTATCCATGTATGTGAGCATATGTGTGAGCAACATAGGTATTTGGATGTGTGTTTCAGCATGTGCACACATTTATATGTGCTTGTGTATTTCAATAAGTATGTTTTGTGTTTATGTATTTAGCATGCACACTCAAGTTTGTGTGTGTGTGTGTGTGTATTAGTATATGCATGTGTGTGTATGTGTATCGGTCTGCGCATACTGGAGTGTGTGTGTGTGTGTGTGTGTGTGTGTGTGTGTGTGTGTGTGTGTGTGTGTGTGTGTGCCTCAGAGAAATCCAGTGAATGATGTCCAGTTGGTGATGTGTGATGTATATTTCTTACTCCAGGTTATGATGATGAAGCTCAGTGGTTTGAATCTTTCTACATTTTTTTTCCCTTTTATTCTGTTCTGTAGATTCTCCCAAGAAGATAACCTGCATTGACTTTTCACCATTTGGCCATCCCTATTTTCTGGTGAGTGCTGGTAGTGTGTGTGTGTGTGTGTGTGTGTGTGTGTGTGTGATTTTTGTCAGCATTATGTGTGTGTATTTATGTTTCGGAGGGAGGGGGTGGGGGTCTATTGTTTGTGATGTGTATGTGTGTACATCTTTTGTTTGATATGGTTTGTGTATACAACTTTGGTTTCTACAGAATTTGTGTGTGTCTTTTATGTGTTGTCATGTGTGCTGTTTGACATAGCATTTGTGTGCTGGGTAGTGTATTAGGTTGAGTGCTCCTTAAGTGAGTGTGTGGCTCATTAGAATATGAGATTGGTGATCTTTAGTGTAGGTATTTGTGTGCTCAGTATATGAATGTGGTAATATCGGGTAGGTGATCTTTAGTATAGGTATTTGTGTGCTCAGTATATGAATGTGGTAATATTGGGTTGGTGATCTTTAGTATATGTATTTGTGTGCTCAGTATATGAATGTGGTAATATCGGGTTGGTGATCTTTAGTATATGTATTTGTGTGCTCAGTATATGAATGTGGTAATATCGGGTAGGTGATCTTAAGTATATGTATTTGTGTGCTCAGTATATGAATGTGGGATCATCATCATGAGTTGGTATGCTGCATGGTATATTAGTGTGCGTGTGCTTCATAGTGTATGAGTGTGCATGTGCTTCATAGTATATGAGTGTGTGTGCTTCATAGTATATGAGTGTGTGTGTTTGCTTCATAGTACATGAGTGTGTGTGCTTCATAGTATATGAGTGTCTGTGTGTGTGTCAACCTCGGTGTAATGTCAGTGGAGGAAGGACTAGCGCACAGCCCAAACACACTCACAGCTTGCTTACAATCTCATTCATATATCATGCATTCGTCACATCAAACCACTAGTAAAGTCTATAACTTTACTACACATGATCATAGAACGAAACATCAATGCATATGGAATCAAATGAAATAAACATTCTCTCTTTCCTGAACTTCACAAAATCATTTATCTAAAACATCATTAACTAACCCGGGTATAAACAGATTTCTACTTTACCTGGCCAGGTGATCTTAACTATTCACGAATCACTGTCTTTTCTTTTCTTTTCTTTTTCTTTTCACTGTCACTTTCACAACACGACACAACTGCCGGCACTGGTGTTGGTCTGATGGCGCCTGGTCAGGTGAGACTGTTGGCGTTGGTCTGTGGTTCTGCTTGGCGAAGTGACGCTGCCAGGTATGAGGTCGAACCCCGGTTAGGGTAGAACAGTGACTATCAACATCGATCTGTTCTCCTTTCTTTCTTCCTGCATTAACGCATTGCACTCTCTCTCTCTCTCTCTCTTCTGTCTGCTTTTTCCCAAAGGGGACAGGGTTTTGCTTTTTTTTCTTTTTTTTTTTCTTTCTTTTCTTCTTCTTAAATTAGCAACTCTCTCTCTCTCCCCACATCTCCCCTCAGCCCTTCCTCTGCGGGACTTTTCATGCTAATCTCTCCAACTTGGTTCTCTTCTTCTCCCTCTTCTCTCTCTTTCTCCCCCTTCTCCCCTGCAGGCTCCATCAAAAACCTCTCTTCCCTCTCTCTTCTGTTCGTTCTTCTCCTCGTTTCTCCTTTTTTCTTCTCTCTGCCTTTTCCCTCTTTTGGGCAGAGACAAACACCTAAAACCCCCTCATCTCTCGTCTTTCGTTCTCATCCCCCTCCCCTTCCTTTTGGCGAGGCCTACTTTTCCCGAATTTCCCCCCCCTCTCTCTCCTGTCTGTTCTTTTTTCCCCCTTCTTCTCTCCCCCTCCCCATTTCCTTTATGCTCAAACCCCGTGTCCAAGGGCCAGTACCTTTGGTCGTTTTTTTTCCCCTTTGACCCCCGAAGTTGTTCCCCTCAAAATTCCCTTTGGACGTTAAAAAATTTTTTGACGCCCCTTTCTACAGCCTTACTCTCTGTGGTGGTCAATTGGTCTTTTAAATTGTTAGCTATTTTTTTTCCACCCCCCCCCAACACTACCTTCCCCTTTCCCCCCTTTCCCTCCCTTTAAACCCTTGCGACGAAAGGGCTAAAAATGACTTTGGGGTTCCAAAAATTTGGGGCCCCGGAAAAAGGCGGGCCCCAAGGCACTGAGACTTTTTGGGCAAAACATCGAGGCGGGGTCAAACCCGCTTTAGTTTTCTGGGGGGAAAGAACTTTCTCTGGGGGAGCCTCTCCCTATGCTTAATTGGCCGGCCCGACCTATGGGCCCGTCTTTCTGACGCTTAGTTGGTTGATTTTGGGACTTATGCCCGTTGGGGGGTGGCCGACGACGGACCAACTTGGTTGTGTTGAATTTTTTGCCCGTGACAATTTCCCCCTTGCAAAAGCTATGCACCGCATTGTCTAAAAAACAACGGTACAAAAGACCAACAACCGTTTTTGCTGACACACGCTACACGCGCAAAGTTTAAAAAAAATACTTTACAAAAAGGGTTTTTATAAGTTATAAAAATTTTATTTTCTTTGGGGAATACCACTCCAATGAGTTACCCTTTGCGTGCGCTCTTGGGAAATTTCGCTCTTTTTTTTAAGACCTCTGTGCGATTATGCTTTCCCCAAACCTGCGGATTTGCCAATCTTCTCTTCACAATTCTTTTGAAAAGCACTTATAATATGATCCGACCAGCACTTCACTAAAGGAATCCCCACCCTCACTTATTGCTTTTAAAAGCATAAATTCAAAATGGGACTGTATGCCCCAAAGCATAATTTCTTCCACAGGGAACAGTTCTCAAAAAGAAAATTGAAAAAGTTCCCCAACTAAAAAAAATATGAACCTTTAGCCAACTGGGAAATAAACCCCTATCCAATAAACCCAAAATTGTCATAAAACCCCTTTTATAAACCCAAAGCCCCCCGGATATGTTGACTTCCTCTGAGTTGCAGTTTGGGGCTGGGACTACACGGTTTAAAATTTGGTCGTTTCCAAACATTCGGGCGACCTGGGATGTACTCACTCGGTCCCCTTTTAGGGCTCAGTGCCATTGCCCAAGGGCAGCACTCTGCTGTTTTTCAACTGGGCCTCCCTTTCAGGGGAAATTTTAGTGGTTGATGTTTGTTTTCGATCCGAAATCTTTTTCCCCTTCAAGTATTTGTGGATTTTTTGCACGGCCCCACAACAGCCCAAACATCCTTCTCTACTGGGGCGTACCCTTCTTCACACTTTGTCAACTTCCCGCTAGCAAAATCCACAGGAAAATCGACCTCTTCATTGGGTCCTGCAGCAATTTCTGCACCTATCCAAACCCCCTGATTTATCTGTCCGCAACAAAAAAAGGTTTTTGGAAAAATATTTGGTAGCTTCAAAAGGGGGCGGGAACCTTTTAAAAATTTCCCAAAACCCCTCTGCAGTGCTTGGGCCGGGGCGTCTGACCATTCACCTGCCCGGGTTTTCCCCCCCTTGACCAAAAACAATTTAGAGGGCTCGTGATTGCAGCAAAATTTGGGACCCAAAAAACCCCTTTTTAACCCAAATTTAAAAATAGCAGAAATCCGGGCTTCTGTTTTGGTCTTTTGGTTTTCTCTGAATTTTATATCTTCTCCACTTTCCCCTTTCCCGGGTGCTTTTTGTCGCCCCCGACAACAAAACTAGGAATTTCCCGGTTGGGAAAACCAAACCCGGACTTTGTTGGGTTTGGTGTTTTGGTTGGGCTTGTCCCCAACCCCTCCAAGACTGCTCCTAGCTGCCTCTATGCTCTCCCTTTTCTCGGATGCTATCAAAGGGCATCCATGAAAATTTACAACACCTTTTCCAAAACCCGTCAATAGCTTCCTATCATTCGAGAGAAGGGCCCCGGTGCGTTGACCATCCCAAAAGGGGGTACTCGCCCCTGGTTTGGGCCCATAGGAGTGGGGAATGCGTGACTTTCCCTTTTTGGGCCTCACTCAAGGCTATTTGCCCGTAACCCTTTTTCCCAGATCGTTTCCCGGGTGAAAAAACGGTCTTGCTTGTGGCGATCTGAGGGGAAAGGTTTTTTCCATGGGTTTGGGGGTGACCTTTCATCGACCCTTTGGTTTCACTGTTCAAAACGTTTATAGTGACACAGAAAACGATGCTCACCGACTTTTTCCCCACCCAAAACGAGGGTGCCTATATGATGTTTTGGGCGGTTCAATCACCCCAAAGGGCCAACATCTTTTTTTACCTCCCCCTCGAACACTTTTCTTGGTGGCCCTATGGGATCGGGTTTGGCTTTCACATGTCGGGGTTTTTGTGATGTTAAAATCCAAACCCTACTGCTCTGAGTTTTTTTCCCGCCCGGTTTATCCCGTCAGGGGGGCGCCCTTTACTGTTCTAGGAGCCCCCTAACTTCCTCCGTTTTTCCTATGTCTTGCCCCTTTATTTCAGTGACCCCATCCTGTAGGGCTTTCTCCCGGAAATCAGGCAACAAAATCTCCCCCTTTTTCTGCGGGTTCTTTACCCCCATCATGATTTCTGCTCGCCCCTTTTGCTGAGGGCTCACGCTGAAAATATTTTTCGGGGAGAGATTTGCATGGGAAAAATTTTGATTTCCCATTCAATCGGTTCGGGGGGGATCCCCGGGTTACCTTTTCAATGATGGTTGAAGGGGGCCCTTCCCAAAGCATTTAGCAGTTTTTGTGATCCCCTGGGAAGCGTTTCAGGACTTGATCTCCCCCCTTGGGAATTGGTTTCCCCCCTTCCCGTATATTTCTTCTTTGGACACCCTTTCCTTTCCCGAAAAATTTCCTTTGGGAACCTTACAGTTCATTTTGTGCCCACCTTTTGGGAACAGGGGGCGAGATTGGGCCTTTAGATCAACAGCCACTCTTCCCGAATTGTGTGTCAATTTTTGGGGGGTGTTTTAAAAGGGGCCTTTCCCCTTCACCCTTTTTGAGGCTGATTTTTTTTGAAAACATAAAATGAAAATGCAGAAAAAGGTTTTTTGTCTGCCTTTTTCTCCCGGCCCAAAGAAAATCATTTGAAAGTTTTGGTCAGGGTGTTTTTGTGGTGCCGAGGGGTGACCCGCCTTTAGCGACTGTGCCCACTGACATGAAAAGTGTCACGATAAAACCCGTTTGGGCCCCTAAATGAGTGGTCACCTTACCCGTCTTCCCCTTTTGGGGTGAACCCCTCGGTACAACAGCCGCCCCTTTTACAAGGGAAAATTCCCGTTCACCTCCCCTAACCTCCGTTTTTCCCCCACCTCTTGCCAAATCCCAAGACTTCACGAGCGAAAGGGGCTTGTTCCTGCGCTGCCCTTTAAAATCATAAAGGGGGGACACATCTATGCCCGATTCCTTCTTGGGCCAACTAACGGTTTAACAACCTTTTCCTCCTTCTTCCCCTGGGTTTTAATGCTTTCCCCTGTGGTCAAAAACCCCGGTTCCCCTGGATCCCTTGGGACCTTTTTAAAATTTTCCCTTTATCAAAACATGAAGGGGGGTTTCCATAACCCAAAGCGACAACTCGCCTGAGAAGTAAGGGGGAGTAAATTTTATCTTAGCAACTGGAAACTCCTCACAGGGCCCTCGATTAGAGTACGGTTGGATTTTTCCCTGTCAAATCCCCTTTATCGACCCGCGGTTTTTCGGACTACCCCCCCATGAACAACCAGTTTTTCTCGGAAACCCCTTTCCCCCCTTCTGGCCAATCCAAACCTTTTTTCCACTGGTAATGAAACTCTGCCTTGTGCCCTCCATCCCGGGCACTGACGGTGTCCCTGCTAGCCATAGGTGCAAATCCACCCTCTTTTGACTGAATCCCCTTTTTGGGTTCCCCTGAGGTCGTTTCCCTTGACGACCCCTTTTCCACCCCTTGCAAAGGGTGTGCCTTCTGGAAAAACCCCATGCGACAATCCCCCGCCACTGTCCCTTTTTTGTGACAAATGAAACACTAAAAGTCCCTTTGCCCTTCTTCTGCCCCCCACTGGGTTTGGAAGGCCCTTTTCCGAAAAAATCCCCCGGTTCCTTGACCTCTTGACCGGTGCCTAGCCCGTCTCTCCTGCACCTTTAGGCCCCAAAAGTTTCCCCTTATACACCTTGCGAACTTTAACAACTCCCTGCTGTCTTGGGTGTCCCCTCTTTCAAATGTATGGGGTTTAAATCCCGGGCCCCCCTGACAAAAACTGTTCTTTCATAACTAAAAATCTTTCATTTTAAGAACTCCCTTTTTCGTTTCCACTCAACTCTTTTTGTTGTTTTAATAGGGGTGGTTTTTTTTCTTTCCCCCATTATATCTCTTTTTTTTCGAACAATTTTATTACTACGGGCAGCCAAAATGGTGGGGTTTCCCCACAAAGGGGGGACGTAATAGCCAAACCTATGAATGATAATATTAGCTTGGGACAACGTAGTTAGTTTTTATAAGACGCCCAGCGCCTGACCCAACTATGAGAGCGAATTATAGGCAATCTGTGCGAAAGGGAGTACTCTGGGGCTGAAATGCCAACCCTTTAGTTTTAAACTATCTTGGAAGCAATGCCAAGCCTTGTATTTAACTATCTTGGGAACATACAGTAAGACACCCCTTGTCTTAGGATTACAATACTTGAATCCCACCCAGCTTCCTCTCTGAGAATTGAACAATTATAATAAATGGGCCCAGAATACCCTGGCAGGCTCGCCAATAAATTGTCAACCTCGGTGTAATGTCAGTGGAGGAAGGACTAGCGCACAGCCCAAACACACTCACAGCTTGCTTACAATCTCATTCATATATCATGCATTCGTCACATAAAAACCATTTGTAAAGTCTATATTTTTACTACACATGATCATAGAACCCGAAACATCAATGCATATGGAATCAATGAAATAAAACATTCTCTCTTTCCTGAACTTCACAAAATCAATTTTTCTAAAACATCATTAACTAACCCGGGTTAAACAGATTTCTACTTTACCTGGCCAGGTGATCTTAACTATTCACGAATCACTGTCTTTTCTTTTCTTTTCTTTTTCTTTTCACTGTCACTTTCACAACACGACACAATGCCGGCACTGGTGTTGGTCTGATGGCGCCTGGTCAGGTGAACTGTTGGGGTTGGTCTGTGGTTCTGCTTGGGAAGTGACGCTGCCAGGTATGAGGTCGAACCCCCGGTTTGGGTAGAACAGTGACTATCAACATCGATCTGTTCTCCTTTCTTTCTTCCTGCATTAACGCATTTGCCTCTCTCTCTCTCTCTCTCTTCTAGTCTGCTCTTATCAAATGGACATGGTTGCTTTTCTTTTTTTTTTTCTTTTCTTTCTTTCTTCTTCATAAATTAGCAACTCTCTCTCTCTCTCCACATCTCCCCTCGGGCCCCTTCCTCTGCAGACTATCTCATGCTAATCTCTCAACTTGGTTCTCTTCTCTCCTCCCTCACTCTCTCTCTCTCTGCCTTCTCCCCTGCAGAGCTCCACTCAGAACCTCTCTCTCCCTCTCTCTCTCTGTTCGTTCTTCTCCTCGTTCTCTCCTCTCTTCATCTCTCTGCCTTTTCCCCTCGTGCAGAGACTACACCTAAAAACCTCCTCATCTCTCTGTCTCTGTTCGTTTCTATCTCCCTCCCTTTCCCTGTAGGCGAGAGCCTACTCTCCCGAACTTCCCCCCTCTCTCTCTCTGTCTGTTCGTTTTCCTCCTTCTTCTCTCTCCCTCACACATTCCTTTATGCTCTAACCCCGTGTCCAAGGGCAGTACCATTGGTCAGTTTTTTTTTACCCTTGATCCCCGAAGTTGTCTCCCTCTAATTCCATTGGACGTTAAAAATCATGACAGTCCCGTCTACACGCCTTACTCTCTGTGGTGGTCATTGGTCATTTAATTGATTAGCTGATTTCACCCCCACCACACACTACCTTCTCCCTCTCCCTTTCTGCTTTAACCTGCGACGTCCGACTAACAATGACGTTGGTTCCACAAATTGGCCGGATAAGGCTGGCCCAGGCACTGAGACTCGTCTGGGCAGACATCGAGGCGTCGGTCAAAGCCGCTTAGTCGTCTGGCGGGACAGAAGTCTCTGTGGAGCCTCTCCCCTATGCTTAATTGGCCGGACCCGACCTATGGGCCCATCTTTCTGACGCCTAGAATGTTTGAGTTTTGGGCTTATGTCCAGTTGGAGTGGCCGACGACTGACCACACTTCGGTTGTGTTGGGAATTTGACCGTGACAGTGTGTGCTTCATAGTATGAGTGTGCATGTGCTTCATAGTACATGAGTGTGTGTGTGTGTGTGGGTTCACAGTATATGAGAGTGCATGTGCATCATAGTTTATGAGTGTGCAGGTGCTTCATGTATATGGTGTGTGTGCTTCTAGTATATGAGTGTGCATGTGCTTCATAGTATATGAGTGTGCTTGTGCTTCATAGTACATAAGTGTGTGTGTGTTGTGCTTCATAGTATATGAGTGTGCATGTGCTTCATAGTATATGAGTGTGTGTGCTTCTAGTATTTCGAGTGTGGGGTGCTTCTAGTTATGAGTGTGCATGTGCTTCATAGTATATGAATGTGCATGTGGTTCATAGTATATGAGTGTGTATGTGCTTCATAGTACATGAGTGTGATGTGCTTCATAGTATATGAGTGTGTGTGCTTCATAGTATATGAGTGTGATTTTGCTTCTTTGTATTTGAATGTGCATGTGGTTCATAGTATATGAGTGTGTATGTGCTTCATAGTACATGAGTGTGCATGTGCTTCATAGTATATGAGTGTGCATGTGCTTTGTAGTATATGAGTGTGTGTGTGTGTGCTCCACAGTGTATGAGTGAGTGTGTTCCTAATTGTACAAATGTGGGTGCTGCTTAGTGTATGAGTGTGTGTCTTTGTGCATGTGTGGGTGTGTTCCTCAGTGTATAAATGTGTGTGTTCTTTAGTGTATGAGTATGTGTGCTGTAAAGAGTATGATTGTCCCACAGTGTATGAGCATGGGCGTTAACTAGAGTATGTTAACTAGTGTATGAATGTGTGTGTACTTCATGGTATATGAGGTATTGTACTCTCTGGTATATGAATATTTGTGCTGTGTAGTAAATGCAGGGTTCGTACGCCCCTTGAACTCCTTGAATTCTGACAGGGAATTTCAAGACCTTGAAAACCTTTGAAAATCAATAAAATATGGTTCTGTTGACCAAACCTCCTTGAAAACCTTTGAAAATCAAGCCATCAGCTCCAAAAATCTTTAATGTGGAAAAAAAAAAATGGCAGTTTGATTTTTCCGTGTTCAGGTTAATGAAAAACTATTTTAAAACAAATTTTTACAAACATCGGCGCGATCCTGGATTGTCGTCTGCGATTTTACCAAGGGAGATAATTTGTAACTTCATCAAAATGGCACGAAAATTTGACCATTTTCTTTCAGAAATCATGTTTTAGGTTTTATGTGTTTTTGTGCTCAAGAAAGTCTGTTGAAAGCATCCATGGTGTTCATTTTGTCTATTTTCACATTTTTCTTAGTAAAAAAATGACTTTATTTGAAGGAGGTGTGTGTGTGAAAATTGCTTAACTTCACTTTTTTCAACAACAGTTAATGTGCAAGGAGTATAATATCTCTGGATCCAGACTAGCTAGCTTGGTAATTTTTTTTTCTTTTGATCAGAAATGATTCCTGCATGCAATTGTATTTATTTATAAGTCAAAACAGCACATATTATTTGCTATTTCTATTGGAATAATTCAAAAGCAATGAAACGCGAAGCCTGATGGCCACCATATGGAAAAAAAATTATTGAAAAAAAAAGCAGTTTAGATATATAAAAATCCTTTTAAAGTTGCATTACTATAGTTCAGCAAAACAATATATAAAAATGCTTTTGTAATTGCATTACTAAAGCTCAGCAAAACAAGAAAAGTCATGTTTCAAGTGCCTAACTTGTCTGCTATGATACAAATACAGTTCTTGTCATGAACCTTTTTTTTTCTCATCATTTTGCCCCCATTTGTGGTCCCCAAATCACACAAGAGTTTTGAAATCGCCCAAATATGTTTTTTTCTATGATTTTTTAAAAACATAAACAATAGAAAAAAATGAAGTTTTAAAAGAACGATGGTTTAATTTTCGTGCCACCTCTTGCCTTGAAATGAAATAAACGCTCCTTGAAAACTCCTTGAATTTTGTTCTTGGGAGTCTGTAGGAACCCTGTAAATGAGTGTATTTTGCATAGTACATGAGTGTGTGGTTAGTACTTACTTTATATTGCTGATTCCTCTGCAAATACAACCCTGACAGTGGTTCACCACTGAGATCATATTCACAGCTACATCCAGGGATCTCCTTTCAGTCTTAAACCCAGCAGCCCACAGAGAGCAGCAACAGTATTCTCGTCTGCATGTCCGTTGTGGCTCTTGTGTTGATCATGTGACAAGCAGGAAATTTTGGGTTGGCGGGTTGATCGGCCTCAGGTGCCCTCCACCAGTAGCTGAGCTTTCAGCAGCCTGAAGTGCCGCCGCCTTTGCTCTCTGTAGATCTGATGACTGTGAGTCTCTGCTCTCTGTAGATCTGATGACTGTGAGTCTCTGCTCTCTGTAGATCTGATGACTGTGAGTCTCTGCGTGTGTTGACAGGCTGGCTGTGAGGATGGGTCGGTGCATCTGTACCACACGTCTCAAAGTGAGTACTGTTGTCCTCAAGCAGAGAGAGGGATGAACTGAACAAAGTTTAGTGAGGGGGGGGGGGGGGGGGGAGGTGAAAGATGATGGGCTGGCTTGTTTCTTTGTGTGTGTGTGTGTGTGTGTGTGTGTGTGTGTGTGTGTGTTTGTATGATGTCTTTGAAGGAAGGGGTATGGGCTTGTGTGTTTATGTTATTCAGCAGTGTTTTTCTTTCTCCCCCCTTCCCTCTCTCTCTCTCTCTCCACTCAAACTATGATACTGAGAAAATGGGGTGAAGATATACAGTGACACAAGAAGCAAGGACTACAAACTAAATTCAACTCAGAGTGCATTGTCAGTTATGTCCCTGCCTTTCAACTTGGCATGCCCGGTTGTGAAAGTCAAGAACAGAATATCGCTAGAAATAAGTTGAGTAATGTAATTTTCAGAACTGATTTTGTCGCTACAAATAAGTTGAGTAATGTAATTTTCAGAACTGATTTTGTCGCTAGAAATAAGTTGAGAAATAAGTTGAGTAATGTAATTTTCAGAACTGATTTTGTCGCTAGAAATAAGTTGAGAAATAAGTTGAGTAATGTAATTTTCAGAACTGATTTTGTAACATTGCGTGCAACTTCTTGAAGAGGGAGAATTTTCAAGTCTTCAGAGTTCATCTTGGGAAATCAAAGTGTAGCAATAAATTCAGTTGCAACGTGAACAACTCAACAACCAGTTGTCAAAAAATAATTGTGTCATTCACAAGTGTTCTCTCTCTATGAACTCTGTATTGATTATTAGTCATTTGGGCAGAAAGATCAGAGTATTTGCTTCCTTTTTTTAATTGTTTTATGTTAAGTTTTTTTTTTGGTAACACTTACGTTTGCGGTTCAGCCTGATGTTTATCCTGCAGTAAGTGTAAACACATTAAACAGCAGGCTGCTAACGACAGTAAATGGGAAATAAAGCCACTCTCTCAGTGTCATAATAGGGGGCTGGAATAGCCCAATGGTAGAGCGCCGGACTTGTAATCTTGGTGATCCTGGAGTTGCGGGTTCGAATATCCGCCAGGCTGTTTCGGTACAGGGGGATTTTTCCCTCAGAGTTAACAGTGGTTCTGACTCCATTTCCCATACAGTCCTTCGAATGAGACTATGAATTGAGGTTCCATGTGTGAACGCATGCATAACATCTTGCACATACGTAAAATCCCATCACCAACTTTTGGAAGAGAA
The DNA here is from genome assembly GCA_018398815.1 of Conus ventricosus. NCBI lineage: Eukaryota > Metazoa > Mollusca > Gastropoda > Neogastropoda > Conidae > Conus > Conus ventricosus. The sequence continues at coordinate 10,593,642 of CM031627.1, forward strand.
GGCCAGTTTGGCCGTTGGTATGGATGGCATGTTACACAAAGTTGGAGTATGGTTGCCTTAATGGTGGGATAAAAAACGGTCAAACACACAAAACTTCACTCCCTTTGTTGGGTCGATGCGATTAATCCTTCCCTGGCTATATATGGATTGTCCGCAGGAGTATCAGCCTGCGTACCTGGAAGAAAAAGTAGAAATAGTGTCACATGAGGCATGGTCTCCCTTGTTAACTCTTCACATAAACCACATTGGTGGCTACAAGTCAGTGTCCATCCTTTCTCACCTGTACAAACCTGCTCTCTCTCTCTTGTTCTAGGTTAAACCACACAAAACCTGTCTCATTTCCATCTGCGGTATTACGCTATCGAGGGCAATTGGTCATGATTGTGGCTTCAGGGTAGGGTGTGATAAGCTGTGATTGTAGCTCTGTTTGTATTGGGTCCAATGTGGTCTGTCCATCATCGGCAGCCTGTGGAATTCAGTCTCATTGTCATTAAGTTAATCAAACTCTTTCTTTCAGCCTACGTTTCTGGAAAAAACAACAACTGTTGACTTAGTGGTGACTATGAAAAGAGTAGTGTGTGAGTGGCAATATGAACTGATGAAGAATAGGCTGAGGAAGAAGGAAGGGTGGGGTGGGGGTGTTGATCAAGGGAGTTAATCACCAAGTCAAGCTCTGAACCATGACCTTTGACCGACCTTTCAGAGCACCCCTGTCTTCGTGGCCCATGTTCAGCGAGGGGCAGGCAATCCAGACGATCCAGTGGTCACGCAGTCGGCCAGCGGTGTTCTTTGTGCTGGCGGAGAACTCCACGCTGCACACCTTTGACCTGGTGGAGACGGGCCTCCTGCCCATCAAGTCAGACCCCATCTCCTCCGGCAGGTGAGGGCTGTCCTGTGCTGGCAGGGATCTTCACTGGTAGGCTGCCCCAGCGAGGGGGAGGGGGGGGGGAGAAGAGGGGCAGAGGGGTGCACATCATTACTTTGTATGCCTGTAGTTGCCTAGGTCTGGAAGAAATGGCTGTGTTGGGTTGTAGTCGGGCTACATTTACTGCAGCTACTGGGTCTGGCTATAATAGTAAGCCTGGTTAGGGTCTGGGCATTATTACAATGTCTGACTAGAGTCACGCTAAATTAGCGTATTTCAATTGGCTATTTTAGATATATCATTATTTGAAAATTTGTCCCCTTTGCTTCTCATGCCAAGACCCATGAAAGATGGAAATTTCTGTTCTTGTCCATTACCTTGTGAAATGAAAACTATGATAATAAAAAGAAAAAAACAAACGGAAAGAAGAAGAAGAAGAAAAGCGACCAGTGTTGGCGTTATGGCCAAGCAGTCCTGGCCATCAGGGGTTGGCCTGGTGGGGAAGTGTCCCATGGACGTGGAATGAGACGAGGCACCACTGGACACCTGAGCAGCATGAGAGGAGGCAGCACTGGACACCTGAGCAGCATGAGAGGAGGCAACACCGGACACCTGAGCAGCATGAGAGGAAGCAGCACTGGACACCTGAGCAGCATGAGAGGAGGCACCACTGGACACCTGAGCAGCATGAGAGGAGGCACCACTGGACACCTGAGCAGCATGAGAGGAGGCACCACTGGACCCCTGAGCAGCATGAGAGGAGGCAGCACTGGACACCTGAGCAGCATGAGAGGAGGCACCACTGGACCCCTGAGCAGCATGAGAGGAGGCTGCACTGGACCCTGAGCAGCATGAGAGGAGGCAGCACTGGACACCTGAGCAGCATGAGAGGAGGCTGCACTGGACCCCTGAGCAGCATGAGAGGAGGCAGCACTGGACCCCTGAGCAGCATGAGAGGAGGCAGCACTGGACACCTGAGCAGCATGAGAGGAGGCAGCACTGGACCCCTGAGCAGCATGAGAGGAGGCACCACTGGACACCTGAGCAGCATGAGAGGAGGCAGCACTGGACACCTGAGCAGCATGAGAGGAGGCAGCACTGGACCCCTGAGCAGCATGAGAGGAGGCAGCACTGGACACCTGAGCAGCATGAGAGGAGGCAGCACTGGACACCTGAGCAGCATGAGAGGAGGCACCACTGGACACCTGAGCAGCATGAGAGGAGGCACCACTGGACACCTGAGCAGCATGAGAGGAGGCACCACTGGACACCTGAGCAGCATGAGAGGAGGCACCACTGGACACCTGAGCAGCATGAGAGGAGGCAGCACTGGACCCCTGAGCAGCATGAGAGGAGGCTGCACTGGACCCTGAGCAGCATGAGAGGAGGCAGCACTGGACACCTGAGCAGCATGAGAGGAGGCACCACTGGACACCTGAGCAGCAGTGCTGTCCCTTCTTCACCACCTGAAACTGACAACTCCTCAGGGGACTGCTGGCACTGGACATTGACAGCATGAGCTGAGGTGTGGCTGTGGCCGTGATCTGGATGAACAGCGTGAGGAGGATGTCGGTGAGAGCAGGGAAGCTGCGACTTGCAGAAAGGGGTGAAGGAAACCCACGGCGTTAATGACTGCCAGCTGTGGACAGTGACAGCGTCGTGGTAACGACGTTATGCGATGGTTGTAACAGTAAGAAGGACGATGGTGATGAAAGCAATAAGCATGTAGATGTTGAGGGTGATGATGATGTTGTGGCAGGGTGACGGCCATGACGATGGTGATGAAAGCAGTAAGCATGTAGATGTTGATGATGATGATGATGTGGCAGGGTGACGGCCATGACGATGGTGATGAAAGCAATAAGCATGTAGATGTTGATGATGATGATGATGTTGTGGCAGGGTGACGGCCATGACGATGGTGATGAAAGCAATAAGCATGTGGATGTTGAGGGTGATGATGATGTTATGGCAGGGTGACGGCCATGGCATTGGGCAGCGACCCGGCATTGATTGGAGGAAACAGAGTCTGCCCACCCACCTGGTCAGTAGTCCATGGACATGACATGGGCACAGGGGGGAGAGGGCGGGTGGAAGGAGGAGGGGTAGAACATGTGTGGGGATGATTTGTAGGTATGCAGGATAGGTGTGAGTGTGGCTTCAGTGTGTGTGAGTGTGAGTGAGTATGGAAACACATATATCATGTGGGGATGCATATAGTGTGGATATGGTAACGAGTCTCTGAGAGCAGGTGAATACATTTTTCTCTATGATTTACAAGATAGCGTTATTTGTCGTGCGTCCTGTTAGATAAAGGAGCTGTTTTAAACTCCTAACTAACAAATGTTTTTTATGTGAAGAACTTCTGCAACTACCAAACATGTTTTTAGAGCACCAAAAACAAACGTAAATTAAATTTTTGAAACTTAGGTACTTTTTGTGAAAAGAAAAATCCGAACAGTTAGCGCAAAGGTTATGTGACATGACGGTGGCCACATACACACTCACATGCGTGCAGAAACCGCCATGCCTCCTGCACACAGCCACACATTGGCACACTCACATGTGTGCAGAAACCGCCATGCCTCTTGCCCCACAGGCACACCACCCCACACCACATTGGCACACTCACATGTGTGCAAAAACCGCCATGCCTCCTGCACACAGCCACACATTGGCACACTCACATGCGTGCAGAAACCGCCATGCCTCCTGCACACAGCCACACATTGGCACACTCACATGCGTGCAGAAACCGCCATGCCTCCTGCACACAGCCACACATTGGCACACTCACATGCGTGCAGAAACCCCCATGCCTCCTGCACACAGCCACACATTGGCACACTCACATGCATGCAAAAACCGCCATGCCTCCTGCACACAGCCACACATTGGCACACTCACATGCGTGCAAAAACCGCCATGCCTCCTGCACACAGCCACACATTGGCACACTCGCATGCGTGCAAAAACCGCCATGCCTCCTGCACACAGCCACACATTGGCACACTCACATGCGTGCAAAAACCGCCATGCCTCCTGCACACAGCCACACATTGGCACACTCACATGCGTGCAAAAACCGCCATGCCTCCTGCACACAGCCACACATTGGCACACTCACATGCGTGCAAAAACCGTCATGCCTCCTGCACACAGCCACACATTGGCACACTCACATGCGTGCAAAAACCGCCATGCCTCCTGCACACAGCCACACATTGGCACACTCACATGCGTGCAAAAACCGCCATGCCTCCTGCACACAGCCACACATTGGCACACTCACATGCGTGCAAAAACCGCCATGCCTCCTGCACACAGCCACACATTGGACTCCTTTTCTAAAAACAAGCCAGAACACAAATTTTGAATTCCTCCCCAGGTAAAAAAAGAAAGAAAGAAAGAATTCTTTTTTCCGTTTCTGTCAGTGCCTCACTTCTTTTGGTGCAAGGGGGTTGTAATATTTCCTCTTTTTTTTTTCTTTGGCCAGTGTATCTTTTTTTTAAAAAAAAAACTCTTTTTTTTCCAGTACTTTGCAAAATAATTATATCAAATTCAAAGTCACACTGACTTCATTCACTCATCTTGCACACATCAGTTGTTTTTTTTTCTTTAGTTTACACAGACGTCCAACATGTCCTGTGCAAACAAATCACTCTGGGATCACAGACCCCAAATCTGCATTCTTTTTATGACAGTATTCACATCAAATTAAGAAAAAAGAAATCAAAATGCTCTTTGCAGCAGATCTCTCTCATCATCTGAAGGGCTGATGGGCTTTCATGTCCTATGCATCTTTGCCACCTCCCACGTACAGAGCGCTTTCCCTAGAAACACAAGGCACTCTGTTAGAATCAAAATTAATCACTTACTTGATCGATCACACGATCCACATCTTACCTATGATTGTGTGAACAGGGTAGAATTTGGAAATAATTCCGATCATGATCAAAACAAAAATAAACGATCGAAATTCAAGATTGTGATATTGTGATAAAAACTTGTATTGAAAATTATCAGCTATGTTCAGATGTCCCATGCTCACCCTGGAATCAGCAATAAATAACGATACAAATAAATGAGAGTTCAGCTCTCTGCTCTTTCACACTTCTTCCTGTTCTTCTGCTCCTCATTAACCTTTTTCTTTCTCTTACAAGTCTCTGTCCTTTCTTTTTCACTGCTTCCGTCAAAGCAACAGGCAATATCTTTTTTTCCAAGAGCACAAAGTACTATTCAAAGAAAACTGACCAGTGAGGAGCAGGCACCCTGTAAAGTTGAATTTGCTATGCAGGTTCAAAGTGCACACCAAAAAGAAAGAAAAGTTTTCCCTGTGGTGCATGACAGCCAAAATACTGTATGAAAATTAGGTAGTGGATGTCGTTTGTTGTGCACGTTTCTACTTCTGTGTTGATGATGTCTATAACTGACCATGGTTCTGTATGTGTTTCTGCGTCGATGATGTCAAAAACTAATCATTGTTGTCACTTACATGGTTACAGATAATCCACAATCCATCAGTAGGCTTAACACTTGACTCTCCACTTCTTGGTTGTCACACGCAGTGGTGCTAAAGTTAGGAGAGAGGACAGCTGTACCCGCACATGGTTTCTGAGGCTTTATTATCAATGTGAGGACAGCTGTACCCGCACATGGCTTTCTGAGGCTTTATTATCGATGTAGCAGCCCAGAGCCATGAACTCCTCCATAATCACGCTACATGGACAGGCTTCTGTCCTACTACACTGAACAATGATTCGTTGAAACTTTCTGGACGCTACTTCCATGCACTTAGTAAATGGCAACCACTTTCAAGACAGCAGTTGTCCTGAGACAGTGCTTCTGAACTCTGAAAGGTTCCCCAGTGAGCTACATGGGGATGACATTGAGGTGCACCCTTAGCTGATGGAAAATGGCAGAAGTTTGAAGTGGTCAAGACAGAATGGACAGAACCATAGTTAAAAAGAAAGTTAAACCAGGATTACTATGTCTGTAGAGTTCTGGAACAAAAGTCCCACCATTGTTTGCTGTGGTAAAATCATACTCTGTGTCATCCATGAGAGAAGTGTAGTACAATCACACACAGTCCTTCCCATTACGGAGGACTCGGGTACACTCACACTGTGTACCTCCCTCATGGAGGACTTTTGCACAATCACACACACTACCTGCTGTGTGGAGGACTTTGGTACAATCACACATGTACCTCTCTCCGATAGACTTCAGTACAATCACACACACTACCTGCTGTGTGGAGGACTTTGGTACAATCACACATGTACCTCTCTCCGATAGACTTCAGTACAATCACACACATATCTCTCTCAGGAACTTAAGCACATTCACACACATACCTCTCTGCAAAGAACTTCAGTATAATCACACGCTGTTCCTCCCATGGGAGAACTTCAGTACAATCGCACGCTGTGCCTTTGCTTGAAGGGCCTTGGAACAGCTGCATGCAGTACTTCTTAATTAAAGGACTCAAGGTACAAGCATAGCGTCGTACAGTCTATGGTTTTGTCTTTTTGTTTCTTCCACACTTGAATGAATTCTGGGGGTTTTTTTTTGTTGTTTTATTTTTTCTTCTCCAAATTTGAAAAAAGAAGGAAAATATTGGCAATCTCCATACTCCCAACCCTTTTTGCTGTTGTTGTTGATGAGAACTGCACACACTTCCCAAGTCATACTGGGCTGTTCTTGTTTGTTGTTTTCATTGTTAAAAGGCATACCGTTACATGACATTGGCTGCTTGGTCTGTGTGTCCATCAGCTGGTGGCACTGGACAATGGCTCAGCAGAACTGCATACCATCAGCTCATCTCTACGACAACAGCAGCCGCTGGAGGGCGACTTCCTGGCCCACTACACCGATAGATTCTGATCTGAATGCTTCTGCTGTTCACCTGTTTCTGGCTTTTTAAAAATTTATTTATTTATGGGTTTTTTTTTTTTTTGAGACAGTGATGATGATGTGAAATATGTTGCTGGATCAAGGGCACTTTCTGTGCAAAATGTCACAGGTGTTGTAAATGTGATGCGCGTTATGTGTGTGTGTGTATACATGTCTGTGTGTGTGTGTGTGTGTGCTTGCATGTGTGTATGAGTGCATGGTATGGTTAAAACAATTAGCTGTGTTTGGCTGACTATCTGAAAGATTTTTTTTTGGATTGATTCTAGGGGATATTTCTTTTTAGACATCTATGCAACTTAAAAGATAGAATCTCAGGCTCTTTCTATGTATTCCCCCCCCCCCCTTTTTTTTTTAAAATGTCATGAGACTATTACTTGATATACACTGAAAAATACTTGATTTATTTTTGCTTGTTGTTCTTTTCTAAATCAAATTGCAGACATGTTTTATAGGAGTACCATCGTAACACTTCAAAATCTGTTGACCTCTCATTGTGTTTAAATTCATGACGACATATTGTGTTTCAATCAGATGATAACGCATAGTTTGTGAAACATGCACACAAAAATTTAAAGGGAACAAAATGACAAAAAAGTGCCTTGGATAGCTGTGACATTCCAGACTACATTTCACCTGTCACACAGTGTTTTTACCAGGTTGTGAAAACTGCACACAAAAAACACGTCTATTTTTTATTTTTTTTTAAATCCTATATTAAAACCTACTTCTGCTTTTAACTGATATCAGCAGTGACCAAGTAAGGGTGTGAAGGGATAGCAGGTCACGCCCAGTGCATTCCCATGGTTTCTGTAAGCTTCATTTTGGTTGGCTAGTCTGGCTGCATTGTGAGGAATTGTGACCCCTCTTGGCCTCTGAACTTTGGCCCCAGCAAGCTGTTTTCCCTGATCCCTGACCCTCCTTGTGATTGATGGCCCAGCTGTGAAGACTTGTGGTCATTGGGAAGCTGAGGGGTGGGGTACATGTCCAATTACTTGGTGTTGAAGACATCATTGAATGACAGCTTGCATTCTTCAGTTTGTTTTCCTGTGAATGTATTTGAATTTGTTCAGAAACAACAACAAACGAATATAGTTTGTATTGGTATTATCTGAAATAGCACACCATGCATATATGAAACTTTTATGTTCACAAGTCTTGAGATGGTCTGTCTTATTTAACTGAGAGCGATAATTGTCTTCGACGCAATTGTGCTAATACCCCAAATCGGTTACCGAGTATGGAATTTCATGTGTAATGGTATGAACTCAGTTCGTTTGAGATCAGTACGATTTTTAACCTTTTTCATATTACATTTGTGTTAATGGAAGATCCACAGTGGATTATTAGTTTTTCTTCCTGGAAAAAATGATTGGTCAGTACTTTTTTTCCCTTTTTTTTAAACAAGAGTTACTGCAGCTTGAATACGATTTTGTTGGGAAGGGGTCTCTTTTAGCTTTATCCACATGGATCATGAACTGAAGTACTGAAAAATGAAAATTTGTGTTGTTTTGCTTTGGTGTAGGAATGTCACCGCGAGTTCCGTTTGTTGTGCTGTTCATTGGGGGGTGGGGGATGGGGGGTTGCGCTATCAGGGAAGTGGGTTTCTTGACACGCACCATTCAGTTCTCGTTTTCCATCAATGTGCACAAATGGAGAGGAGAGGAAGGAACTGCCAGATGGAGGTGGAAGAAACTGATGAGAGAGAAGAAAAGCTGGCAAAGAAATTTGGCAGTCCATGGTACATGTTTATGCTTGTACAACAAGCATGCACCACCACACGTGTGCACACACAGACACACACACACCTTTTGCTAAGAAAGAGACACACATGCACAAAGACATATATGCATCAGTTTGTATGTTTATACCCAAAGAACAAATATACAAAAGACCAGTCCTGTTTCAAGTGTCTGAAAGAAAACAAAATTGGCGAGTAACTCTTCCCTTCCTACCCCTTACTCACCCCCCCCCCACACCCCCTCTTCTCTTGACTGCTGATTGTAAACATCAGATGTTGCTCATCACCATGGAAGAGTCCTTGTACTGAGGTGTGCACAAAAAACAGTTAACTGACCTTTTTTTTTTAGGAAGATAGTGTGTGTCAGCTGTTTGTAGTTTTAATCAGAGGAACCTGTTTGTGTTTGGTTTTATCTTTGTGATGGGAAGGATTGTTTCTGTTGTTCCCCTAACGTGTGACATGATATGGTGAATGTTTCTCTCCTCAGAACATATCAGTATTGTTGTTTTTTTTCTTTGTGAATTCATTTTTGAAAAGACCAACACCAGACCAGCAAGCAACTGGCATACAAGTCATCCAGTAGGATCAGGTAACACCGGTCAAGTAAAAGTAACCAATACCACACCACAACAAACATGCAAATAATCAAGTAACAATAAGAAACAGTTTAGGACCATTCAAATAGATCTGTCGCTGTAGAAAATCTGACCTACTTTTCTGTTTTACACAAGCAAACTGTTTAGCCTTTCATTTTGGACACTATCATTCAACCTTTATCATGACATTCCATTTCCAACCGTGTTCTCAACTTTATGAAAAATATGTAGTAGCAAGTACTAAATTCTATTTTGTATTTGTGAATACGATCAAGCCAGAATTTCAGAAAAGGGAAGGTGTGATGAGTTGATTGATTGATTTAATTTAACGTCTGTTCACAACAATGGTGATATTAGACTAAGTGTGATGAGTGTACAGTGGATCATTTGCACCCCAAACCTAGACATAAATACTATTTTCAGTTGGTGTTTTTTTCAATTTATTTTTTTATTTTTTTTATGAGAGGCAGTTTCTTGTAGTAATGTGATAAAGAGTAAGAAAAAAGTGAAATACGGACATATGAAGAAAAAGAAACACCCGAAGGTGCTGGGGAGGACCCAGAGAAGGACTGTCTTCACCTGCCTTTAGAGCAGTACTGTACCACCCTTGGAGGCCTGCGCTGTGTTGACGATGGGTACAATATATACAAAGCTGTAAATCATTTCTATATTGTATTTTTTGGTCTCCAAGTCGATATTTTCTGTCTCAGAATGCCATTTTCTCCCCTTGTAACCTTTAATTCATTCTCTGTGTAATGTCTACTTTATTTGTCTACTCCTGTCCCTCAGTCACTATTTACTCTCTCTCTCTCTGTCCCCGTTTGTCGGTCAATATTCTCTCTGTAGTCATTTCTTCCTTCTCTCTCAGTTTCTGTCAGTAGTCTCTCTTCCTGTCAGTATTTTCCCCATCATGTTTGTCAGGAGTTTTTCTCTTGGATTAAATGTGGAATTGTGGTTTCAATTGGGGTAAACACCCAAACTGGAGAATGGATTGGATAATTTTCAAGTGTGTGACAGTGAATGATGCCGTTGCAGAAAAAGAAATTTACAAAGAAAGTTGTTTATGACTTCACTGGGGCCCGTCCATGACTGTGATATTCTAGCATTCCCAAGTTTCTGAGTGAGTAAGTAACCCACTGTTGTTTACGACATGAATATATTTTAATTTGATGAAGTTGATAAACATGGTTGTGGGCTGGTGAAAAGTAACTTTATTGATATGATCCAGTGGTGACCATGTACTCATGGTCAGTGGCTGGTCGCTTACAATGATAATAGCTCTGCCTATACATGGATATCCACTTCTTTTTCATCCGGTGTTTTTAGTGCAAGTTTACGCTTTGGTATACAGTTGTGTTTTTTTTTTCTTTTCTTTTCCAGGCGCTATTTTGAAAATTAAACAGTGAAAAAAATCGTAACAAAAACTTGTTGAAAGTTTTTGTTTCATTTTGTTTTCAAAATTAAAAATCAACTTAGAGGTATCATTTTGATATCGTGTTCAAAAAGAAATTACTATCTTTCCAAACATTTTTTTTTCTCACCGAGTCTCTTTCCCTCGGCAGTGTTCAGTATTGACTTTTGGGGGTGACATTTTAGCTGAATATCTTTGTACATTCAGAAGTAAATTATAGATGAAAAGTTTATGATTTAACTTGGACATTTGTGCATATAAATGCTTCTAGTATGGCATGGTTATGAAACCATTGATTAATAAATTTAAGAATTTTGTGAACTCTGTGCATTTACCTTTTCTTGATGCTACAAATCTGTGAGTGCGAGTGTGTCTGCACCCTGCTGACTTTCTTTATACAAGCTTGATGTCTACTCATTATATATCAAAGACATGCACAACATAATCTTGCTCTGTCTCCACACTGTCTCACTCACACATACAACAGCGGTCTATCTTGGAATTTTTTAACACAGACAACATTATCTTGTATACATACAAAGCAAATCTTTCTCATTATCTCCACCCTTCACACACACATGCAACAGTCTGTCCATTTTGAAATCTTTTTTAACATCGACAAAATAACCTTACATTATCTCCATGCTTCACATACACAAAACGTGCTCGCACGCACACAATCACACAACCACTAAGTACATTTTAAACGATTTATTTATCACAACAAGAACACTCAAATCTCGTACGTATGTTTTAAGTTTTGCAATGATTGTTTCAGAGACTGCACATGCATACTATAATACTAAAGTGATAAGTACAAAATTCAACACATGCTATTTGTTCAATGTCATAGCCAACATTTGGGACAACTTTGTTGTGAACACTGAATTTTAAGACATAATTTCATTGTGAACAAAACGGTTCATTATCAGCAGACAAAATGCTGGAAAGAGAAACATGATGATTAAACAGGTTAAAATTTTAATAGCAATTGATGTAAGCTGTGATTAAATTGCTGTAGAAATAACAACTGCAACACACACACAACAATCATTGATGCTAAAACCATGACCTTGAGCAGGACCAGTGAATGCTGTAACAACTAACACTCGCCATCCAATTGGACAGAACATGGACATCGATCTATAGTTACTAGACCTTCTGAACACTCATGTTGTAATAATCAAATGTAATGGACTCTGACAATAACAAGACACTAGGACCAAGGTTTAGTGTCCATCTATACCAGCATAGGTGTATCTAAAATACACATTACACATCATGGAAGCCATCTTTGCAATGCAGCAGCATCATCAAAGAATCAATGGGATTGTCTTAGAAGGATTCACGATTGTCTATAGACCAAACTTCTGGCTGGAGTGCCTACTGGCTTGTTTGCATTGTTGCCAATGTGCTGAGGTAAATCCACACCTGATCACACATCCCCCAGCTTCCCATCCTCTCACCCTCATCCAACCACCTCTCACGTCCTACCACACCATTCAGGCTGGGTGATGGGCGTTTCAAAGAAAGCAGTTTAAGGATTGTCCTGGAGAGTCTGAACGACAACCAAACAGAACATCTGAGATACTGATGGCCAACTGCGGGGGGACTGGTGATTACTCAACAGCTCTTAAAAAGTACATTTCACAATAGTACGGGGGGAGAGACATATCCAGTTCATTTGATGAATCCAGGAAAATTATGCTTCCACGGCAGCCGGAAGATGTCAACTTGAGATGTGAAGGAGTCAAACAGACATGAAATGCTGGTTCAAGTGCATGTCCACAGCGGCCACTCCACCATAAAATTGACGCATCTCCCCACACTATGAGGTCTACAGCTGTCGACCAATCAAAAAGGAAGCCGATGGGCATCCCCACACTCATATCTACAGCAGTCGACCAATCAAAAAGGAAGCTGATGGGTATCCCCACACTGTCATATCTGCAGCAGTCGACCAATCAAAAAGGAAGCTGATGGGTACCCCACACTCATGTCTACAGCGGCCACTCCAGGCGGAAGGTGATGCGTCTCCCCAAACGATCCAGTCTGCAGCAGTCAATGAACCATACAAGGACGATGAAACCTCTCCCCACACTGTCATGTCTATAGCAATCAACCATAGAGTGAAAGTGACACGTCTCCCCACACCGTCATGTCTATAGCAATCAACCATAGAGTGAAAGTGACACGTCTCCCCACACTGTCATGTCTATAGCAATCAACCATAGAGTGAAAGTGACACGTCTCCCCACACCGTCACGTCTATAGCAATCAACCATAGAGTGAAAGTGACACGTCTCCCCACACTGTCACGTCTATAGCAATCAACCATAGAGTGAAAGTGACACGTCTATCCCCCGAAGTCGGAGTGTGGCTGCCCATGTGGCGGGGTAATCAAAAACGGTCACACACGTAATGTTCTCATCCCCAGCTGATGCATTTGTGCCATAGTGTTCAAATGCTTCGGCTGTTCGGATGATCCCTGGAGTCTTTTAGCCAGGGTACGACAACAACAACAACAACAACAAAGTGACACGTCTCCCCACACTGTCATGTCTATAGCAATCAACCATAGAGTGAAAGTGACACGTCTCCCCACACCGTCACGTCTATAGCAATCAACCATAGAGTGAAAGTGACACGTCTCCCCACTCTGTCATGTCTATAGCAGTCAACCATAGAGTGAAAGTGACACGTCTCCCCACGCTGGCTGTGGACTAGTCTGAGCCACTACGACAGAGGCAACGTATGAAACAACAGCCCGACATTAACCAGGCCCCAGCGGACACAGACACAGACACAGGCCATGTTGGCCAGGAAATTGCAGCAACTCTCCCAAGTGAAATCAGACTCGACTGTGTGGTTCCAAGTCTTTCCATCAGGATCGACAGCACACTAAACAACTATGGCTGGGGTGACAGGGGCTGACGAATCTCACAACTACTGGCCTCCGAAGGAATTGAGCTAGCCACTTCCCAGCCTCCGTCTGTCACACTGCCACGCAGATGTGGAGCTGACCCTGAAGAAGATCAGTTGCCTGCCATCACCCGAGCTGTTGACACGGCACTAGTCTTCTTCACTGCCGTAAGCTTACCAAAGACACCACTGCCAAATACCATCAATAATCAGTTATTGATATCAAAACATTGTAGTTCCACTCTGGTATTCGCACACAATCGATGCTCTTCAGATTTTCTTTTCAAGACACATGTCATGTGCTTTGGACAATACCAAACCAAACAAAAAAAAAAAAGGAAGATTCCTGAAACATAGGAATCAGGAGAGGCAAATTACCTCGAATTAAAAAAAAAAAAATTCAATACAACTTTTGGGTAAGTGGGGATGGTGATGCTTCTTTCAAAAATGGTCTACTTCAAAAGATCTAATAACAGCACTTCAACGCTTTTTGCTGACTGACAAGACCCACACTGACAATGCCCAAGCCAACAATGACAAAATCCAACACACACATCTTTTCTTGTCTTTTTTTTTTCTTTAATTCAAATGGCACCAAAACACACAAACTTACACACACACACCGACTTAAAAGTGCATCACAATTCTGTCAAAATCTACACCTAAAAAACTGAATCTGATGATAGTATATACTTATGATAATGTATGAATGTCTTATAATAAATGAATGCCTTACGATGATGTATGAATGTGTTATGATAATAAATGAATGCCTTACGATGATTTATGAATGTCTTATGATAATAAATGAATGCCTTACGATGATGTGTGAATGTCTTATGATAATATATGAATACCTTACGATGACGTATGAATCAGATGATAGTATATGAACACCTTACGATAATGTATAAATGGCCTATTGTGCTGTATGAATGTCTTATGATAATATAATGAATAACATAAGATGGTGTATGAATGTTCTATAATAGTACACAAATTCCTTACAATGTTGGAGGCCGGAATAGCTCGGTCGGTAGAGCGCCTAACTCATAATTTTGGTGATCCTGGGGTTGCCACAGCTTTATATTTCCGTCCTGATTGAGACACTTAGTGAAAGGGCAAACAAACAAGGCTTTACACATTTGTAATCCAATATTTTTGTTGCTGTAGTCTGAGCAGAGGCATGTATCAAACTTGTGTACTACTTACTATGGAAAATTAACTTCCCAGAAAGTGATGACGTCATTTTTGCACAATATTGTGTTTGTTGTCATTGTTCTAATATTGCCTGACCACTTGCGTACAAGCTTTCATGCGGCATCTATGTTATCTACAAGAAAATAAACCCAGTCGAGTTTGGTATTAAAAGAATTGTTAAGAATTCGCCAATTCAGTCATCTCAATAGCGCAGATATATTACATTTTTCATGACAATAACTAATTATCAAACCTATAGCCCCATTTGTAATGGCCGCTCAACCTTGCCGAACACATTGCTGCCAGACCAGCTATGCACAGATGACATTCAGTTGGCCGAATACAGTGCGGTTAGCTTGCTAGTGGGGAGCGGCCTGCAGAAAACACCCCTTTCCCTGACCTGCATTCACGGCTTGGCCTCTGCAGCTGTAAACTCCCCTGCGACTCAAAACTAAGTAACTTGCTCTGAACAGCCGTGTTGCGGGTTTGAATCTCCACCAGACCGTTTCAGTACAGGGAGATTTTTCCCTCAGAGTTAACATTGGTTCCGATTCCATTTCCCAAATAGTCCTTCAAATGAGACTATAAACCTGGGTTCCGTGTGTGAACGCATGCATAACATCTTGCACACACGTAAAATCCCATCACCAACATTCGGAAGAGAAGGCCAGCCTGGCCGTTGGTATGGATGACACGTTACATATGCACAGCATGCACCCTGCGTGAAAAATCGGAAGACTGAAAGAATAATTTTGTTAAACTGAATGAACGAACGATGTTGACTGAATGACACAGGAAACGACTGAATGAAGCGCCAGCAGGCAGCTCTTCAGTCGGCACTACCCAGGTAGGCATCCCATTGTGTAAACGAGAATGATGATTGTAAAGCGGTCAGTTTGGTCTCTGGCTAGGGATAGGCGGAATATAAGTACTTTCTTAAAAAAGAAAAAAAAATGTATGAATGGCCTATCGTGATGTATGAATGTCTTATGATAATACATGAACACCTCACAACAATGTATGAATGTCTCTGATGATCTACGGCCACACACTGACAGGTGGACAGACAGCCACTGGGAATGACTGTCCAAAAACACTGGTCAGGTTGTGCATCACTATTATCACCTGTCTTCTACGCAGCTGAAAGCTTATTTCAGGCTCAGGTATGACCAATGACAAGTACAGTCAGTTGTAAATATGGAACATACATTGCATCGCACGCATACACATACATACACACACACACACAATCAAAATACTAGCAGGTATATAGATCTACCTGTATACATACATGCCAATGATGTGAACTGCATTTTTTTTCTTTAAGAATGACCAACAATGACAAAAACAAAAACGTATATATAAGATTTCATTAAAAAGGACATCTTTTCACAAACACCCAAATAATACTGATGAATGATTAGTAAATGCTACCAGAAATAAAAAGAAGAAGGCATGATGAAAACTTGATAAACTGCAATTTACACAAGTAAATTTTTGCATTCACATACATACACAAATTTTTTGTGTGAGTGTGCACACAATTATTTGTGTGTGTGTTTTGTGGGGTGTGTGTGTGTGTGTGTGTGTGTGTGTTTGTAAGCGTGTGTGTGTTCAAAGTGTGGGGTGCCCGCGAGTATGTTTCGTTGTACAGTTTTGGGTGTTTTTAAAATATACTGCTAGTTAAAACTCCCACCTCTAAATTTTCTCGCATATCCCATTTCATTTCTTATTTACCTGAGCTAAGAGTCACATCTTTGGTAGATTAAGGGCTTGAAATCGTTTGCCGTGTTCCACATCACCTTTCATCTATCACTGTTCTCTTTGTAAGCTCATCAAGTTTAATCAAGCGCCAAATTTCTCCATTCTTAGACAAGACGAACACACTGGCCAAAAGAATATGTACATTTCTAACGAATTCTTGAAGTTTAAATATCCTGAGAATGTTTGTAAATACCGGTTGGGAGTCATGTAATACTTGGTTAGAAAAGCGCCCAGTGGCCATTTTTCAAGGGCCAAAAATCTCTCATATATATATATATATATATATATAATATATATATATATATATTATATATATATATATGCACAAACACAACATCACATTCCTACATATGCACACAATGACTTGCAAGACCATGCATGCCGCATGTGCCTGCTGTTAACACACACACTCAGCATGGAAGTCACTGAGATAGGAAGCAACAATCAGCAGCAGCAGCAGACTGTTGTTGGCCCGTTTCAGGTCCCTGCCCTCCCTCCCTGCCTGACTGGTCCCCCAGTGTCTGACACACTGTCAACTCTCAACAGAGATCTGAACACCACTTGTACAGTACCACCCATGAACAAATGCCCCATCTCCAAACACTTGTTTCTCTTCTTCATTTTTTCAAAACCATTTTATGTGTGGGCTAACACTTCTTTTTCTGCATCATTTTCCTTTTACTTTCATTTTTATTACACTAAATGTGTGTCCCAATAAAGAGATGACCCGGTTGACAACCTGATTCAGTAAGATGTGCACGGGCCATTTCAGACAGGTTCCACTGTCACATCACGTTTTGTTCCACACGTGGAAGCCCCCACTTTCTGGCATTACAATTCACAGCGTCTCTTCCTATAAGCAGCCAATCAACGAGGGACACAAGTTCTGGCTTTCCGTCTCAGCAGGACGGCCACAATCAAGCTTTACAATCCACAGATTTTAAAATCAAGCAACAACAATGTGTCTGGTGCAAGCCTATGTCTCACCATGACTCCGTTCAAACCATCCTACATGTGGACATCCCAGAAGCAGAGCAGGGAGGGGACAGAACATGATGGACTGGGCCGGCTGGCTGTAATGTCTCTGACCTGTTGCGCCTGACTAAGGACAGAGCATGGTGGACTGGGCCAGCTGGCTGTACTAATGTCTCTAACCTGTTGCGCCTGATTAAGGACAGAGGACTGTGGAAATCTCCAACTGGTCAAAGCACCATCACGGAACTCTCACCAACTACTGTCATGAAGGAGTAAAATGTCCAAGTGCAGACATCCTCCAGGAGAAAGGAAAAAGGTGGCGCTAGCAAGGGGTACTATGACACACCAGCCTACCTCCAGTGTAGGCAGCCTTCCTTCCTGTCCACAATACTGATCACCGCTGTCCTGTACTGTAAAGACAGCCCTTGTAAAAATTATACAGCTGTCAAAATACTACCAATAAAACAATTCAATTCTTGTAAAAAAATATCGTTTTCTTTGGTTTGGAGAGCATGTTTGTTGGCTCTCATTCACTCTTGCACAATGTTTCACATATTTACATCGGCATGTTGTACTATTTTTTTCCACAATTATTGAGGCTTTGATACTATTCACAATACATGTTTAACAATCAAAATACAAATCTACCTATTTCTCCCACTATCAAAGATGCTTTAATGCCATCGGTAATAAATTTGTGAACATACAAGTTACAGCGTTATCTACATGTAATATTATTCTCCCATTTGTACAGACCTTTGATGCCAGTCATGATAAAAGTTGTAAACAATGTATCCTCTGGCAACTTGCCATTTTCTGCAGGATCTAGAGTGCCACGAAATACAGCCAATGCAGTGAATCTGATCCACAAAAAGAACAACTCCCAGCAGACTCTCTTTCTTGGCAGACCTGATTTTCTGAAAAATTTAATGTGCATTCTCTCTATTCATACAAAATCTGCCTCCTGCCTAAAATGCCTCCACATTTCAGGCTCTCTCTTTCTTTTTTGGGTTCTGTTTTAAAAGAATTCAGACATCCATCCCAAGATATTCCATGGTGGCCACAGAGAAGTGGGCGCACTGTTCAGACTTCTGGGACACGCTCCTTCAGGGTAGGGGTCAGCAACCACCCCTTCACTGGCAGCCTACTCCCCTTTCCTTTCCAAGAATGGGATGTGAACTTCATTGGTTTGACAGAAAGAACGTCTTTTTGTCAGTTGCCACATAATGCAGCCACCTATATAATTACAATGGAACAGGAGATGTGAGGTGTTCACTGCATTTCTGACCCAACCACTAAAGCTTACCACTGACAACTACTACTGATGTCTTCTCTTGATTCTGCCCACTGATCTGTCTGACCAATGTCCACCACTGATTCTTACATGGGTGAAACCGGGGAAAATGAAAAGCAGTAAAGCCGGGGTCCAGGGGGCTGTATTAGGCCCCCATGGCGGGGTCAAGGGCCAGTGTCTCTTGTTGGGGGTTAGGCGGCTTTGCCCCCTGAAACTGACGTTTTTACACCTTTGATAGGTAAAGACTGGGCATCTGGCAACACCTTACCTCCTTTTTACCATGCAATCAACAAGAACCCCATTAAACTGACATACATGTTACTGACCTATATGCAGTGGAGTTCACTTCATTCAAGAAACCGGAGGCAGAAATAATATTTATTGACTATAATTTGAATTTAGCACTTGTGAAACGTATGAAGACTGCTTGCAGTTTGAACTCAAGAAATAGTTTGTGGTGACCAGAATCGGGTGTAGAAATCAGGTGTAGAAGAACTCCCTTGTATGGAAAACTAGGCTTTTTTCACTTCAACCCAAAACTTGTATGGTCTTGTTTGTTCCAGCAGAAGGTTCAGCCTGCAGCCCAGTGTCTCTGTGGGAATGGCATACAGGTGGGATGGGAGTTATCGGTACTACAGGTATGTGCCTTGGCTCATAGATTTAAATTGTTAAGTTATAAAATGATTCTTGGATTTATACCTTGAACCCCACGCATATGTGGTTCTTGAAGAGTCCAGAAAATTGTCAATAAATTCACTAGAAAATGGAGATTATTAAATTCTGGGCACAAGTTAACTTCTAGAGGAAGCAAAATTAATGTCATTTGAAATGTATAGATTTTTGTTTACCGGTACTTTTTATGAAACAGGTTCTAAAAAACCTTACATATAAGCTGTAGTAACACTGGGGTTACAAGCTTTACACCAGTAATTACACTGGGGTTATCAGCTTTACACCAGTAATTACACTGGGGTTATCAGCTTTATACCAATCTCCTGATTATCATAAATCAGGCGTGAAAAATAAGAGTGGTAAGATCAGTGTAGACATGACTGCTTTGCTGAAATACATCAAGATGAAATCAGTCATACAAACAGGAATGTTTTAGAAACATAGATTGAATATTTGCTCATTTGTCCTACTAAATCAACAGTACTGTGCTTTGTTGAAAAACAGGTCCAATAAAATTGCCAATTAAAGTGGTTCAGCTGGGGTTACAAGATAAAGTCAATGGAAGGCTTGTATTTTAATTCGTAATATACACTGGTGGTTTCAGCTTTATAACCAATCTCCTGATTATCTAAATAAAGGCGCCGCCAAAATAACGAGTTAAGAAACAGAGCTTTGACCTCTGGCTTCTTGCTGAAATAACAAAAATAAAACAGACAAAATCACTTGTTTTCGAACTAGATTGCTATTGCTCATGCCAAGAACAACCCTTGCTTTGGCTAACACAATCTGAAGCCGACCATAGCAAAGTGAATTTAAGTTGTTTATCGTTAAATTATCACAGATGAAGACAAAAGTGCAAGGCGTGTTGTCTTGTAACTCGTTTGTCACGATTCCATTCTACATTTTATTTGAGAGCTTTAGACCACTCACCTGTTTAACACCATATGATTATGTCAAATTCTGTTCCCATGATTGGCGAAAATAGGATGATTACGACAAACGTTAAAAAAAAAAAAATTGGGAAAAAATTCTTGAGACAGCATTCTTCAGTGGTAATTTAACTTGCAGATTCTAATCGTAGGATGGAAAATCTGACCAAAAAGCAACAACTCTTGCTTAACTTCCGCACACAAAATGACATCAGACTGTGTCAAACTTTTGACATGTCCAGAAATATCGAAAAAATCAGCGAGAGAGCACGAGTCTAGCCAAAGCATGCTGATGAATCAGGTTTGAAAGTCATCTGGTTCAGAAGGAACTGATTTCATCTTAGTTAACCTTTTTGAGACGCGCCATGCGATAGTGACGGCAACTCAGTGACCCATTCACGATGAGCTGTTCTGTGGTGATGGCAATGCTGCTGTACTCCCCAGACGTGCCATGCCTCCATGACGGCACAACTATAATAAATCCCATGTTCTCTCATCTACAGGTCTAATGGATGCAGCTGCCCTAAATATTTAGAACAGGGTTCTAGCCACTGGAAGGGTAAGTTTACATGCACTAGCAGTGACCTCTGTGACCCCAGAGTAGTCCAAACAAAGAGACCCCTCTGGCACTGGGAATTTCTGCAAAAGGCACACGTGGAATTTCCTGCCCTGCCAACATATCTGGCAGAAGGAGAATGACATGGTTCAGAGGATGAGGGGGGTAAAGGTGTACAAGTTTATCAAAAAGAATCCGAGCTTGATTTATTTGCCCTGTGTATTTGATACTTTCAAACGTTGTATCGTCAGAAGCCAAAACAGTGAAAAGTGTATACAGTGTGCAATGATTTATTTTAATTTTCTAAAAAAAACATTTCACTTGGATTTTACATATTAAGTACCTCAGCTTTCTCTGCATCTATTCAAAAGAGCGAAATGTTATGCCCCTTTTCTTCCTCTTTTGCTGTTGTCATACTAACCAAACAAACGTAAACAAGATTATGTTCTCCTACATTTTACTTATATTGTTTCCGTAACTGTAAACGTTGCTATTTTATCCAAAATGTATTCAAGTCTATGCTCATTGCAAAGTTCGTGTTTTACCCTTTCCATTGATATATAACTGATGCTTGTTAGGTTTATATTAGGGGACGTAATATAAAGTCAAAAAGTGCAAAAATCGCACGTCTGCAATGGTTGTAAGCACGTGCGGTGCATGCGTTTGCTGGGAAGTGACGTTGGTCTGCCGCCCGTTGTGAAAGTATTAATGTAAAATTAGGCGGTTACTATCCGGAAGAAACCTCTGGTGTGTGACGGCATGCAAAAACAAAACTTGTTTTGAACATTGGCATCTTTCGTAGATGTACCTTCATTACACTCAATGAATGGTACCACGACAACTATCCAAATCATCATTTGCACATCATCTCAGCAAAATGACAAAGAAATGATCGTTTGGGAAGAAAAAAAAACCCTGGATCGGACGGACTAATCAGGATGCCGTTTGACTGAAACATTTGGGGAAGGTAAGGTAATGTTGCTTATAGCCCAGCCGACCGCAATTTGCAATCTCCGTACAGACGGCGAGGTCGAATTCCAGTGTGTGGCCTTTCCAGACATGTGGTTTCAGCCATGTTCCTACCGCTGATGTCTTCTACTGAGGTCTACTACTGAGGTCTACCACTGATCCCTATCACTGACAGCTGCAACTGACGCTTTTATGCTCCATTCCACAGACGTTCTTCTCCATCTTGACTTCCCTTTGTTGGCAACCCCACACCAAGTCCACAAGTCATCAGCATCTCTTGTCATACTACATGCATGGCTGGTTTCACCCCAACACCCTTTCAAGGCATCCCTCTTCATTTTGTGGGTAATGTTCTGCACAGGCTACTTGTCCACAGGAACAATGTTGTAACCATGTCACATTTTTAAGGAATCAGTAAAACAAAACAATCAACAACACACACCAAAAAAAAAAAAAGGGGGGGGGGGGGAAGGAGGTCAGTAAAACAAAGAAAAAAGAACCTCAGAGAAATGAACAATAAAAAGAAGAAGAAAGAAAAAAAAAAGTCTGTCTTTCATGGGATTCACATCTGTTAACTCAGGGCATGGCATATCATTCACACATTCTAACTATTCTACTACAGCACATTGTCGCTGATGTAGGATTTCCTTCATTGCTTGTGCATGCACCACATTGCTTCAACCATGGAGGTTGCGAGTCACAAACTGCAGCATGATTTGGTCACTCTACATCATTCTGTACCGATATGGACCAGGTTGGAATGGCTCAGTACTGACCCTGGCCTAGACAGATTCTACAGAATATGAACTGAACTTCCCAGGTCTGAAGGTTCAGCCATGTATACCTCCACTGACAACCTGTGACACATGCTTCTTCTACGTGTATGACGGATAGCACCAGTGAACTGAATCTTGAGAGTCAAGGTCACCTTTTGCATTCCAAATTAATCTTTTTCAACGTTTCAAAAAGATCAGATATATTATTCAACAACTGTAGGATAAACTGTCGGTAAGGCAAAAGAAAAGATCAGATAATTATTCAACAGGACTTGTCAGGATAAATGATCGCGAATAGAGCAAACAAGCACAAAAAGATCAGATATATTATTCAACAGGACTTGTTAGGATAAACTGATCGGCGAATAGAGCAAAACAAAGCACAAAAAGATCAGATATATTATTCAACAGGACTTGTTAGGATAAACTGATCGGCGAATAGAGCAAAACAAAGCACAAAAAGATCAGATATATTATTCAACAGGACTTGTCAGGATAAACTGATCGGCGAATAGAGCAAAACAAAGCACGCCCTGATTCAAGCACTACCTCAACAGACACAAAAAGAAGCAGGTGATGATTGAAATAGCACACAGACATAAGTTGATAAGGAAATTCTTCAAAAGCATAGGGATTGGTAAGGACTGAAACATTACAGTGAAGCAGATGATGACTTAAACATCACAGGGACAAAAGGAAGCAGGAATGATTGAAGCTTTAACATCCTTCACAAGCAAAGGAGGACAAGCACGTTAGCCACTATAATCTTCCATTAATACATATTACTGCTGAGTTGTGGCCCTTTGTATGCTGAGCAGCCCATGTTAATTGGCCATGCTCAGTCTGCTGTCAAAAGAGCAGAAACCACAGTGAACTCTGCCAGCACTCCAACTGAAAGCTGACAACAGGGTTTTTGACAGCAGCCTCATACCAGTACTGACATATATAATTTTGCATACCAATGTCACCTTTGAAATACCGGTCTAGCATTTCTTCCTGCTCCCCTAATTTGCTGTAACACATTCAGACACCATTCTTGCTGGAATCCTCTAAACTGCCCCCAGGACAAGCACCACTACTGTGTCAAAACGATTACTGTTCAGTGTCTTAAAACAGACACAGTGACCCCTGTGGGGAGTGAACTGAAAATCAGACAACATGTGATGACAGCAGTAATGCCCCTTTGATGCCTTGTCTCTTTATCCACTTGCACACTTATTCACGGAGCAGAAAATAACATCATACTTGTGAACACGTACATAATGATTTCTGACATGACATTTTTGCCCGTTACAAAGTTATGTGACAGCATGAAGGAGCTGAACAATGAGTGTATATAACTACAAAGAGATAAATTTAAAGTCATCAATCAGAAAAAGATCAGAAGCAAATGCGACAGGATTGCTTACTTCTCATTCCTTTTGTTATTGAAAAAGTGATCACTCTCACAAAGAAAAAGTCACAGCTACAAACAAAATGCAAAGTGCACACATGCACTCCTTTGGCTCCACCTGAATAAGATTACAAGTACAACATACTGTCACTGCATACAGTCATTCCACAAGTTCATCATACAATTGTTACAAATGACAACAGAGTTACTGCAAATTCTGAAACAAGATACCATCAAAACTCACCGAAAAGTATTCAGTCACTTACATCTGCACGACAAGCTCTTCCCATTAAAACAACATCCATGTATACATCAATTTGACACAAGAACACAAGCTACCATAACAGCTACAAATGAATAGTCTTTGACCATTTTCTAACACACAACTCCATCACAAAAACACATCCAGTAAAATCATTTGACACATTTCTGCACAAGCTTACCATCCACAACATACCATGTACTAGTCCTCTGACAGTTCTCACACAAATTACCATCACAAACACACATTCCAGACAAAATTTTGACATAGCGACAAGCTTACCATAATACTATGTTGTTTGACATTTCTCACACAATAATCACATAACAAAACACACTGTAATTTTACAAGCTACCATATAATACATTTTTCTCACACATAACACAGTAACACAAACACACCTGTAATAAATCATTTACACATTTTAGTTCTAATTCCACACAAATCCACAGTAACAAATACACCCTGTAATCTGTAATAAGATCATTTAACACATTTTTCAAACGACACTGATGACAGATGAAGAGACAGAAAAAGAGAAGGAAAAAAAACACGTAATGATTGTTAAAAGAAAAAAAAAAATCTGGAAGACGACTATTATGTCTCTGGGCAGACCACTATTATTTCAATCTTTTCATCATTTAGCTCCAGGTGTTATGGGCCAACCAAATTTTCAAAGGTCTGCAGTGCAACTAAAAGTGAGAGTGTCAGCTGACTCCCTTCATTGGACTGAGTGCGACTGTTCAAAATTCATATGAGTTCAGTATGTTGTTGGCCTGTCCCTTTTCACTTTTTCTTTTCAAAAGAAAAATATTTTCCAGAGACTCGGCTGGGCCAGAACTATCTGTAAACAAATTGCCCTGCCCAATGACAAACACTGTGACACTGCTCCCTGATGGGGAAAACAACAGATAAATGTCCACAAAACCAAAAAAAAAGGCACAGATGTGTGACCATGAACTTAGGGTATGCTGCCCACATGTAACGCAAAAAAAAAAAAAAAGTCGCTTCATGCACATGAACATGATTAGAATGTTGTAATGTCTCTGATTGATTAGATTAAAAAAAATCATTTACCAAACAAAGCATCTTAAAACAGTCAGGAATCTTAATTGGCGTCCAATTTTAGGCAATATGCTTTGAAAAAAATACAAATTTTCTACTTTTAAACTTTGGAACTCTTACCACTTTCGTATGTGCATTCAATGTTCAACACTATCTTAATGTGATTCTATGTCTACAGAAAATGTCTAATTAATGGTATGTTTCACTGACTGTTCAAACAATGACAATTTTTCTATTTCATATTTCAAGAGTAACGTTATACCTGAAAGTACCTAACTGTCTCTGTAAAGACAATCAATAAAACTAACAAAATGTTAACACCCTAACTGCCTCTGTAAAGGCAGTCAATAAAACTAACAAAATGTTAAAAACCCTAACTGCCTCTGTAAAGGCAATCAATAAAACTAACAAAATATTTTTAAAAACCCTAACTGCCTCTGTAAAGGCAATCAATGAAACTAACAAAATGTTTTTAAAAAAAAACCTAACTGCCACTGTAAAGGCAATGAATAAAACTAACAAAATGTTAAAAACAATGACACATTTCACATTAAAAAAAACCCAACCACCCCCACTAACAACAACATAATCATACTGAATAATAACAAATATGGACACAGACTTAGTTCATAACTTAACAATACACCCCTATCCATTCTTTCAAAAGCAGCAAACAAGCTAAAACAAATTGATTACCATTGTTCAGTCTATGGATAATGTGCATTAAAGACTATTTTAAAACCAAAATCAAGTAAGGGATGAGAAGAAAAAGCTGTTAGAGAGGAAGCAACATTTGTGTTAAATTTCTCTCATCTTTTTGTAAGTAACACATTACACATGACAATAAAATCCATATTTTAAGGGGAAAAAAAGGTCGACAGTATACAAGATCATTATGTCACTGTAAACTACTGGACGAGCTAAACAATGAAGAACAGTGGGCTTTTTTTTTTCTGTTCGTCAATTTCACATCTGTCACCTGACAAAAAGTAGACAAAAAGTTGATAAAAAGACAACAGATGAATACATAGTAGAGGCCAGAATAGCCCAGTTGGTAGAGCGCCGGACTCGTAATCCAAGGGTTGCGGGTTCGAATCTCCGCCGGGCCGTTTCGGTACAGGGAGATTTTTCCCTCAGACTTAACATTGGTTCTGACTCCATTTCACATAGAGTCCTTCGAACGAGACTATAAACCGAGGTTCCATGTGTGAACGCATGCATAACATCTTGCACACACGTAAAATCCCATCACCAACTTTCGGAAGAGAAGGCCAGTTTGGCCGTTGGTATGGATGACACCTTACACATAGCATACACCTTCCCAAAGATGGAGTATGGCTGCCTTAATGGCAGGATAAAAAACAGACATGCACACAAAACTCCTCTCCCTTCGTTAGGCAGATGGGATTAATACTTGCCTGTCTATATAGGGAGTGTCCGCAGGAGTATCAGCCTGCGTACGCAGAAGAAGAAGAGTATATAGCACAGTCTCTCAAACAGCTCCTTAAAAAAAACAAAAAACTGCAGAGTAAAAAGTGCAGCACTAAAAATATCTGAATAGTACTTGCAGACCATTATTTCGTTTCAAATACAAACTGAAAAACATTACCTCCTAAATACAAATACAGCAACAGACATCACTTCCTTCCTCCTATCAGGGCAACTTCATTCCCACCCCTCTCTTCTTGTTCCCAGAAAAAAAAAAAGAAAACACTATACCAATGCTGAAAGGCAAGTGAACTTTTTTTTAAAATACTCAAATCAATATTCAAATCATAATCTCACAACAAGGCTGTCCAACGAAATTACGAACCATCTTTTTTTTGGATCCTAAAAAAAATCAGCAAGATAATTACTACACACTGAAAACAGAACATGTAAATCTCACTCATATTTAGCCACCAGAAGACTAAATTTCTCTTAACCACAAACTTATAACTTCACCACAAGCAAGACGCTAGCAAATGCAAACCATGTGCCTGTACTTAAGAATTTTTTTTTTTTATGCATAGCAATGCTTCATTTTGGGTTAACCAATGAGAAAAGTACACATCTCAATGAAAAATTATCAAATACATCTTATAAATTTTTCCTAGACAGAATCAAAAGAAATCTTTTGTGCCAACAGATATGGCAGAAATTCAGGCATGAGGTTAACATACACTCACCGAAAGCCACAACAACAAAAAAACAAACAAAAAATGTTATTGATCCAAATCACTTATCATTCATTATAAAAATGTGTAAAATTCACCCTTTTCATCTTCAAAGTGACTGCTGATAATGGAGGCAATGTTCATGTCAGTAATGCATGTGGGATCTTCCGAAACTTGCACCAAAAACAACTTTCAGAGAAATCAGAGAACAAAGCACCTTCGCATATGATGCTGATAATAAATCAAGCCATTTAAACAACTGTCAATAACGGTGTTATCTGATTATGAATATCTTTCATTTTCTTTTATAATTAACATGAGATATCCAATATGCCACTTTTTGGCTGAAGATATCAAATGCACAATCAATCACAATAGTTTTTTGCTGGCTCTTCCTACATATTCCACACTCAGACCTGCAAAATATGAAAGCAGACTCTTCATTTCACACACAAACTTGAATGAAAATGCCCCCAACTGATTTACTTATCAAATGAAAAATGAAATAACAACACCAAAAAACAAAACAAAAAAACCCTGGCTCTGATAGTTTTTCAAACAATCACAAAATGAAATGCTCTCATGGCAATATTCAACATCTGCATTGTAAACATGCTTACTTTATGCATCATTTGCTGTTCAAGATTCACAAAATATGACATTACATAGAGATAAATTGATATGACTATCCCGAGTTTCATTCTCTAGAACTTTCTTTGGCAACGTCAAAGTTAAAAGCGAGGCAACCTACTTTCAACAACAATTGAAGCAATCTATCTTGCAACATGAGCACAGATTGCTTCTTGCCATGCATCATTAACAAGCACACATCTTTAACCATGACTTATGACCAGCTCCATGGAATTTTCTGTTGGATAAGCATAGACGAAAGTCTTCTTCAAGAGAAACTGACAAAAGTGTCACAAATATATGCAAGCCAGATAAACCTGGTACTTCTGCTCACATATTAATTGGTTTTTATCTAAAGTATTTTCAAAGGGTGTAAAACGCCTTTATGGAATGAAAGTTTATTCATGCCTTGTCACCAACAATCCAATGTTATTCTTGTGTAATACTTGCTCATGATCACAGAAAAGCTGCGATTAAAGTACTGGGCAGATTCTGATGCAAGACGCCATTTCAGATTTTGGGATATATCACTGTGTACTTGCACAATTCAACTACATGAATCAACAGCCGACAAACGATTCTCTTACAATCAGAGCATTTTCAAATCAACATCTTCGTCTTTCTTTGAATGATTTTCAATACTGAATCAACATCATACAAAAACTGGTGTGAAAAACATGTAAGGAACCGATTTTTTTTCCATACACACATACAAGGCAATTAAACATGACTCTGCACGCGCGAGCGCACACACACACACACACTGTAAATTGTGTAAATTCAAATACAATGGTAATTACAGAAAAATATGTGATTATGCATGCTAAACTCATAGACACATCAGCAATACTTTGTATGCAAGCAATTAAACTAAGACTCAGAGGCAGCCTCCACACACAAAAAACTGACTTTATAGATTGTTAAATTCAAAAAATAATCACCAAATATAGTTTAAAGCTGATAAACTCATGGAACGCTCAGCAAAATTGTTATGTAAACTTGACTGAAAGCATGCCAAAGAAGAGTGTGTTCTAAACTAACACAATAACGCCAGCTAAAATGTTATAACATTGTAAACTGAACTGCAAAGTATCGTTCAAGCATTGTACACTGTAACTGACAATGTGAACGCTCAGAACAAAGTGTATTATTTGTAACTGTAACTGACAATGTGAACGCTCAAACAAAGTGTCATTGTTTGTAAACTGTAACTGACAATGTGAACACAGAGCAAAATGTGTATCAATATTGTAACTGTAACTGACAATGTGAACTTCAAGCAAAATTTTTTGTAAACTGTAACTGACAATGTGAACCTCAGCAAATTTAACGTAAGACATGTGACCTGAGCAAAATTTATTTGTAAACTGTAACTGACAATGTGAACGCTCAAAAGCAAAATTGCATTATTTGAAAACAACTAGACAATGTGAAGTTCAGAGCAAAATGTTGTATTACTTGTAACTGTAACTGACAATGTGAAAGTTCAGAGCAAAATTTGTATATATATTTGTAAACTGTAACTGACAATGTAAACGTTCAGAGCAAAATATGTAACTTGTAGACTGACAATGTGAACACTCAGAGCAAAATTTTATTATTTGTAAACATAACTGACAATGTAAATGTTCAGAGCAAAATATGTATTATTTGTAACTGTAACTCAATGTAAATGTTCAGAGCAAAATGTATATTATTTGTAAACTGTAACTGACAATGTGAACATTCAGAGCAAAATATGTATTATTTGTAAACTGTAACTGACAATGTAAACGTTCAGAGCAAAATATGTATTATTTGTAAACTGTAACTGACAATGTAAATGTTCAGAGCAAAATGTATATTATTTGTAAACTGTAACTGACAATGTGAACATTCAGAGCAAAATGTATATAATTTGTAAACTGTAACTGACAATGTGAACGTTCAGAGCAAATATGTATTATTTGTAAACTGTAACTGACAATGTGAATGTTCAGAGCAAAATATGTATTATTTGTAAACTGTAACTGACAATGTGAACGTTCAGAGCAAAATATGTATATTTATAAACTGTAACTGACAATGTGAACGTTCAGAGCAAATATGTATTATTTGTAAACTGTAACTGACAATGTGAACGTTCAGAGCAAAATATGTATTATTTGTAAACTGTAACTGACAATGTGAACGTTGCCTTCAGATCCGGATCCCCACCACTGTCCTGCACCAACATCAAAGGACTGGTCCCTGGATCACCCTCCACCCTACCTTGTCTTTACATAGAAGCAGGCATTTTACACCATACAAACATATTTCGGATAAACATTTTCAAAAATTAGTAAGTAGTATCTACGTTATCTTGCGAACAGATTGACAGACACAGGTGAAAACAAGACCAGTCTGGTGGGGGTAACGTGACACTGCATGGAAAAGAGTATCTGAGAATGCCACAATCTGTAGTGACCAATCAGATGAGGTTATTATATTTGGTGCACAGGGCTGAATATACTTCACTTAGGTTTCCTTTTTGACCATTCACCCCTTACGACAAACTTTACCTTGTTGGTATTGAGGATCAAGGGTGTACGTGTTTTTATGGAAGAAGCTGAATGAAAAACGAGATTGTTTAAATTTTGTTTTCAATCTTTGTCTCTTTTCTTTTTTTTGTTTTGTTTCCATCAATTTTGTGATTTGTCTAACTTTGTAAACTCCCTTCTGACTGAGACACTGAGCCCGCTACATGCATCTGCTGAAGGGTGACAGAAGCAGTCGAACATTCCCTGCTGCAGGTAACTACAGCTGGACAGATCTGCAGACTGAAACTTGTGCATACTGACATTTTTCTTTCATTTTCTAAGTACTTATTAATTTGTTGATATTTAAATCATAAGGTACGTCAGAGTAGCTTAGTGGTAGAGTGTTGGACTCGTAATCTTCGTGATCCTGGGGTTGCAGGTTCGAATCTCCGCCCGGCCGTTTGGGTAAGATAGAAATTTTTTCCCTCAGAGCATAACCCTTGGGGTTCTGACACCTCCATTAACATGTTCACATACTAACCGTCGAATGAAACTATAAACCGAGGTTCCGTGTGTGAATGCACGCATTAACATCTTGCACACACGTAAAATCCCATCACCAATTTTCGGAAGAGAAGGCCAGTTTGGCCGTTGATATGGAACACATTCACATAGCATGCACCTTCCCTGAAGCTGGAGTATGGCTGCCTTAATGGCGGGATAAAAAACAGTCATAATACAAAACTCCACTCCCTTTGCTGGTAGATGGGATTAATCCTTGCCTGTCTATACAGGGAGTGTCTGCAGGAGTATCAGCCTGCATACGCGGAAAAATAAAACAAAAAACAAACAAAAAAAATATTTTTTAATGTTGTAAATCTTCACAAATCCTTACATATTTATTAAACCATAGTCTAAAAAAACTCCACATTTGAGTAAAAACATGCCAAAGAAAGTTGCATGTTTTTGAGACCTGGTTTACTCCCCTTTGTCATCATCATTCCAAGTTTTTAACACTGTAGGGGAAAAAATTTAAACTCATACGGTTTTTGTAACTTATCTTGGAAATATTCAAGTTTCAGAAAATGAAAACAAGAATCAACCCTGAAAATTCTGCCCTTCAGCCTCCTTTACAAAGGCTGCATCACACTGCCAACAGTGGAATCTTCTACAGGTATCTGTTCACTGCAAAACGCTCATCCACTTTATACAACGCACAAACGAATCACTGACGTCCGATCCACTCTGAAGAACTGTACATTTTCTTTCCTACTGTACGCATCTCAAAACAACACTACAACTAAAACAGATCATT
This sequence comes from Conus ventricosus, assembly GCA_018398815.1. Taxonomy (NCBI): domain Eukaryota; kingdom Metazoa; phylum Mollusca; class Gastropoda; order Neogastropoda; family Conidae; genus Conus; species Conus ventricosus. Next base: position 10,625,544 of record CM031627.1, read on the forward strand.
CAAGCAGAGCATTCAGCTGTTCAAAGAAGAAAAAAAAAAGGGGATTTCAAAGCCACTTAATCAATCAACTTGGGATCTATCCAGCCAGAATCCAGTAGAAGAAATATTGATGAAGCAAAACCAAGAGTGTTTCTGTGAAATCTGAATGAATAGTGTGTGTGTGTGGTGTGTGTGTGTGTGTGTGTGTGTGTGTGTGTGTGTGTGTGTGTCCATGAATGCACCTGTCTTCGTTGTGTGTGCCTGCATGCGACTGTGTGTCTACACAGTGCATGGCATCTAAAGCACAGTACAAGAAACGCACATTAATTATAACTATTGACATCTGCTGCTGTTAATGTTTTTGGCAACCTAGTACTGTCAATATCTGATAATACTGTCTTTTTGTTATGTATAATCATGAACTGTACCCGATATTATAATTTTTGTAATCTATCGGGAGGTACTGTGAAGCCACCATCCAATCAAAATTGAGTATACAATAATCAGTCATAAAAACACCAACAAATCAGCAGCAATGTTTCATGGGGAAAGAAAAAGGAAGCTGCTTCTGTAGAAATGGAAGGGTGGGGAGATCTGTTGCTGCGTCACCAACCAATAACAAACCTACATCAACAGCAACATTCTGGGCAGCTGTCCTTCCCACCCTGTCTCCAGTAACCCGTCATCATTGGTCCACCCACAGGCCAAAAGACGGAGCAGGCAGAGGCATGAGGCAAACATGAACAGTTACAGCCATTAAGTAATGACCAGATACATGTAGAAAATAAATTAAAGCATTTGACCAAACAAATTCAATTCTATATCTGCCTCCAGTCATCAAAAATGTTGCAGCTCAACTTTTGATTTGAACACAAAATCAACAGAGAATGGACAAATCAGAAGTCTTGCTTGGCGCTGCCAAAGTAAAACAAGTCAGACACACAAGAAGAGCTGCACGGTTTTGGCAAGTGAGTTAACAACTGGAGGCATTTTCTTTTTCTTTCTTTGTTTCCCTCCTTGAAGAATCTCGAGTTTGTCTGTTTATTTAATTCTTTTTTTTATAGCTTTTGTGGTGCCCTCTTTATATATAAAGAAAATAAGTATGTCAATCTCCCTTCTTCCTCCCTCCTAACACATGTTCCAATTCTTCTCCTCCACCATTCTTCTCCACAACTTTATGGCACAATCCACCAAAATGCATCAGCCAGATTCCTCCGCACACAGGACTATAAACTTTTTTGAGTGACTCAAAACAAAACAAAAAGAAATCCAGAGTATGGTGCACCACTCATTGTCAGTAACTGCAAGTTAGAACTTGGCGTAGCACATCCACACCTCAAAGAGTTCATGTCCATAAACACAGAACACTACACAGAGCAAACACCATTTCTGACGCCCTAAAAATATGGTCAGTCCTGTACTTCATGTACCAAGCAGGAATGGCAATGCTCATGATGTCAGCACCGTTTGGGTTCACTACCTTTCAGGCCTTTTCAACACTCAAGTCAATGACTCACCCTTAGTTCTTCATGGCAAATGACATCAGGTGAAAACGCTGACAGGGCCCAGTGAAATATTTGCATATGAACATTCCAACCCTTTACTCAAGTCATGCTGAAGTATTTTCACAGTATTCAGCGGATCTATCAAGCCACAGTGAGATGTGCCCATCATACCTCTAGTGTTGGCAGTCAATTCTTGTGAACACGCTGCCAGTCGATTCTGCAATTATATGTGTCAAAACTTCTGTCCTTCCTAGACATAAACACCTAGGATACCAATGGGTGTGCAAAGTTGACAGTATATGAATGTTAATAACTAATCATATGTGCTGCTGCTAACAATTATGATGTAAATCAGTGTGTTTATGTGCTTATGTTAAAATGTGCAACAATTGAAATGTGCTTGATGTTGACATGTAATGCTATCAGTCCCTCAAAGCCATGACAACTTCTGTGAAATGTGTATGTTGTTTACATGCTCAGCCCTTTTTGTCCTTCAAAGTTCAGATCCAAGTTAACAGTAAGTGTGCATCCTGAACAATACTTGAATGCTGTTATGTGTATGAGGTTTATGTGTCAGTTCTTTTCGCTCTTAGTTTATGTTGCAAACAATATCTGTATGTTATTAACTTCACGTGGATCATAGTTCTGACAATGTGCATTAGTAATAAGTGTACATCATTAAAAACATGTCTATACTTCACCTCTTTTTACCTATAGCATATGCCAAGAACAATATGTTAATGTTTTCAATAATATATGTACAGAAAACCTGACAATGTGTATTAGCAATGTATGTCGTTAAAAGTACCTGTTTTGTAATTAATAATTTGTATGTTGTTTACATGTCAACTGACAACAATTTATAACCTTTGCACAGTTTGCAATATCTGAGGTTACAAGGAGTGAGATGACAGTCACTTAATCTGTTTCCAACGTATCTTTCAGCTTCTGTTTTCCTTCGATACACTTGTCCACTCTGTCCTGTTCCCCCCTTTCCCCTCCTACCCCATGCCCCACCCTCCACTCCCCTTTTTTTTTTTTTTTTAAACATTCTGTTCTTCTGTTTTGGTACACATCTAGATTTGCATAAACACTCTTCCCTCTCCCTGTGACAACGAAATTTCATTCTGGCCAGCTCGGACTTAACAGGTTTACTGCTATTTTTATTGAAGCTGTGAATGGCAGGCACCTGCATCACTTACACTGTATCCTTTCTCTGTGAGCTGGATCTTCCTCCTGAATGTTGTTGCTGTAAACGGCATGTCTTCCTGGACGAAAGAGAGCCTGAAGTGAAGTTTGTGCAGCACACCGTCACGAACCCCCCCCCTGCCGGGGCATCTCCACCCATGTCAGCACGGAGAGAAGAGAGATGACAAAAATATCACAATGATCTACAGCTACCTCACTGGACGTGAACAGCCAGCATCTCCTGTCCACACGGGCTGGAGGACAAACCTTAGCAGCAGCTGCTGTTCTCTTTGGGAAGTGTGTCCGAGGATGGGGAAGACAACACCACCGTGTCATCCGAGTGACTGGGACTCTGGCATGGGGGAGGAGGAGGAGGAGAAGGAGGGGCGGGGGGGAGGTGGGAACAGGGGCTTCAGGTGGGCTGCCTGTTGTGAACCCGGTGATGCTGACCGATCGAGTCATGGAGGCCATCCGCTCCTCCACACAACCAGCAGACAGGCGAGCTTCTGCATCCTGGTCCCAACACTCCTCCACGGTTGAAACCAAGCTGGCCATGCCCTGTTCCACAGTCAAAAGTGAGATGTCAACTACAGCAGGAAGAAGTGAAAGAAAGCAAAAATACAATGAAACGTAATGTCACATCAGGATATGAACTCATAACAACAAAAAGGGAGAGCCAAGACCCCCATGATTTGATCTGGATCCACACCAAATGTAAGCGAAAAATGCAAGTTTACTGTAACAATAAAACACACATACACACACACTGAAAAATGTAGAAACTAGCATTCAAAACAGTGCAGTCTGCCACAAATCTGACCAGGGAGTGTTGCATCATCCACTTTCCTGTGCAGCCATGACAGAACCACTTGTTCATCCAACTTTTGCCCACCTCTTTCACTTTCGGCCATCTTCTGGGGAAACAAAACGGTGACTGTTCACCCTCACCAAGAACATTTCATGAGATCCTGTCATGTCAGTGTTGTCTGCTCGCAAACTTTGCAGAGTCTACAACGACTTTTTCCTTCCCCCTCACTCCCTATCCCCACCACCACCCTCACCCTGTCCCAAGTTTTATTCTTTTGTTCTGGTTTCATCCCCCTTCCCTTCCGTTTCTTATTTTCACATTTCTCTAAAATCGACACATTTGAGAAAACTTGACAGGCCTGCAGTTGTCACTAAGTAGTTTCTATATTTCTCTTTGATGTCATTTTGCACAGACTTCTGAAATTTACATGGATTTTTTTTTTTTTCATATGCCAGAGTTTCTCTCTTGAGGCCTCCCAAAATCTGTCATAACGTAGGGAGGATCATGCACATGCTCCCTCTGAAAAAATTCTTAGAATGTAGATGCAAAACAGTGAAGTTCTGATGCTATCTAGTACAACTTTAAGCTTGTTTCCAATCATTTGCAATGAGACAAACATTAAAACCTTGCTGCACTCCCCTGAACCACTTGCTTTTTCAGTCTCCGTCTAAAGCCTTTGCTGTTGCAGACCCTTTCTCCACAAATCGGCACAGGACATGGTCACACTCCTCCAAACTTTGCCAAGCAGCTCTAATGCCCACAAATCGCCACAGGACATGGTCACACTCCTCCAAACTTTGGCAACAGCTCTAATGCCCACAAATCGGCACAGGACATGGTCACACTCCTCCAAACTTTGCCAAGCAGCTCTAATGCCCACAAATCGCACAGGACATGGTCACACTCCTCCAAGCTTTGCCAAGCAGCTCTAATGCCCACAAATCGGCACAGGACATGGTCACACTCCTCCAAACTTTGGCAAGCAGCTCTAATGCCCACAAATCGCCACAGGACATGGTCACACTCCTCCAACTTTGGCAAGCAGCTCTAATGCCCACAAATCGCCACAGGACATGTCACACTCCTCCAAACTTTGCAAGCAGCTCTAATGCCCACAAATCGCACAGGACATGTCACACTCCTCCACCAACTTTGGCAACAGCTCTAAATGCCCACAAATCGCCACAGGACATGGTCACACTCCTCCAAACTTTGCCAAGCAGCTCTAATGCCCACAAATCGGCACAGGACATGGTCACACTCCTCCAAACTTTGGCAAGCAGCTCTAATGCCAAGTTGCACCTTGACAGGATAAAACACCTTAAGTGATTACAGCGAAAACTTTGACTGAACTGATCTCCTTCCTAAAGTTTGATCTTACTGAATCTATCTCCTTCCTAAAATTTGGTCATCTGATACAAGAGATCAACAGACAAAGAGCCCACTGTTTTGCAGAGAAAAAAACCCATATACAATGATCCATCTTTCTTTCCTTGGAAATTTTTTTTCTTCTGCAAATTTCCTCAGATTAAAAAAAAAACATCAGAAAATTGGGAGCCCTGTTTCTCCCCTTCAGTGTGTTCAATACTGCTCATCTTACACAGAGCTGTTTTATACAACTCTTGTCTCATCCAAAATGATCCCCCCCCCCCCCCCTCCTCCCATTTCCTTCCTATTCTGTCCCCTCCACCCCTTCCTAATTCCCTCTTCTCTCTCCAGTCTGCCTTCCTTCTTCACACATGCATATACCCAAGTCACCCAAGCAGGCACACAAACATGGGCCAGCATGCATCCACAAGACAAGAACCCCACAGCAGCCTTCCTCCTCACCGTGTGAAGCTTCCAGTGCTGGAGAATGGGGGGCCTCTTTTTGCGGGTGACCACATAGTCCTGCATGGCCTCCAGAGTGGGGTGGGGCCCCACCTCTTCCGCCGATTCAAATGGCAGCTGATATTCTCCAACAGGGCCTGTCGTAACCAAAGTACATGTTACAGTCAATTTACAGATGGAAATACTTGTCTTTCAATGAGAACAGTTTCCAGGGATGTCTGTGGATTTAAAGAGTCCAGGCCTGAAAACGTGTTCTAAAAATTTTCCAGCCCTTAAAGTACCAATCATTTATACGAGGTTCCAAATCAAAAATGGGTCAAAAACTACTTCCAGATCTGTCTCTGCACCCATGCTTTCAAGTATCCTCTTACTGCCATCTTTCATGTAACAAATATGCTTAGAGTTCCTTTTGTCTAAATGCATTACTCTATTCTTTTTAACTTTCATTTGACAACTGCGTCTGACCATGAATTCAATAAGTCAATATGCAATGGTTCCCCAAGTTTCAATGCATTTGTATGTATTAGCTTGTCCACAAACACACTACTTACTACAGTCAAGTTCTGATGTCAGCCAAGTCTCTACAAGACTTTCTCTTTCTGCTTTGCTTCACAACAGTCTTGCTTCTTGTTGTAACTGTCAGAACCTGGGATCTTTTGGAGATGGTACAATATCCTTTGCAGTCTTGCTGGTAATGGTACTGAAAAGTTCATAATATGCTGGTATTGATTACATCTTAGCAGTTCTTTTACTGAACTGTGAGAGAGAGACAGAGAGAGAGAAAGAGGGAGAGAGAGGGAGGGAGGGACAGCGCGAGACAGAAGGGCAGTACTGAGGGGTGGGGAGGCAGAAGGTGTCAGGTGGGTGGAGACAAAGACTGTGAGACCTTAGGAGAAATGGTGATTCCACAGACAGGTAGAGAGAAGGGGTTTTGCAGCAGGCAACTTGAATTTTCCGCATCAGATTTGAAAGTAATCACCATGTTTTTTTCTTCAATTAGCAAAGCCCATTGCCACTCAATCATAATGCAACTTTCCATTGCAGAAACCTCTGGCCTGAAAAGTTCAACTTTCATATTTCAACCATAAATCGCGGGGAACAATGCCAAAGGGAATCATCACTTTCACTATACCTAAATGGTACATTTCCGATTCAAACTACGCATGCGCATTATGGATCTTGGTCATGCTTGCAGTTTCACCAAGACAAAACAGAGAATCACTGTTTTGACTTTTGAAGGCATATTGAAGGTCAAATAAAATTGTTTCACTGCAGTTCTGTAATGTATCATCCACTCTGAAGAATAATTCTGACTAGTTGACATATGTTTGTATGACATTTGGTCTGGTTTTCCTGTCCTTTTTGTTGTTGCTATTGTTATAGTTATTGAGAATGCTGTTCCGGATATAGAGATCCCCATTCGTGAACACCTACCCTCCCCACACCCTCTTTCCAATTTTCATTTTGGGGTTCCGAAGCACTCCAGAGCAACTTTCACCCATGATCTAATGAAAATGTGCTAGCATGGATGTATATGATAATACCATTCTCTCAAGCGAGAACAGACAATTTCTGAAGCCAAATGACCTAAAAAAAAAAAATTTCCTGACTGGATTTCTAGGCACAGACAGGCAACTAGTAAGCCTACATTTCACCAGCCATGGAAACAGGCAACTAGTAAGCCTACATTTCACCAGCCATGGAAACGGACAGGCAACTAGTAAGCCTACATTTCACCAGCCATGGAAAACAGGCAACTAGTAAGCCTACATTTCACCAGCCATGGAAACGGACAGGCAACTAGTAAGCCTACATTTCACCAGCCATGGAAACGGACAGGCAACTAGTAAGCCTACATTTCACCAGCCATGGAAACGACAGGCAACTAGTAAGCCTACATTTCACCAGCCATGGAAACGGACAGGCAACTAGTAAGCCTACATTTCACCAGCCATGGAAACGGACAGGCAACTAGTAAGCCTACATTTCACCAGCATGGAAACGACTGAGGAGACAAAATACATAACCACAACAATCTTAACAAATTAAATCAAGGAATGATGCTGCACAGTCCAGTATGGACCCAAAAATTCTGACTCAAGAGATAAACAGACAGCTGGAAAAAAAACCCAAAGAGCATATTTGAGGCCATTAAAATTGTTGAAGTTGTTGTAAGGAGAATGACTCTTCAACTTTCTTCTTTTTTTTAAATTAGGATTTATTTGAAAAAGCACCATTTTGAAGGCGATCCCCATCCTTTTTCACAGCTGACACTAATTTCCCAAATCGAGTTATACTTACTCAAGGTAGAAGCAATCCTTTATGCAACACCTCCCTTGTCAAAATCACACTAAGAGGCCAGCTGACCAGAGATCAAAGAAGGGTTGAGAGTAAGAGAAAACCTGCATTAAGTAAGTATCTGATAACTGAGGAAAAAGGTTAAACTAGAAACTGTCACTTCCTGTAATGAACAGATCGAAGTGAAACAACGTTCATCACAGTTCACATGTCTATCAGATCAAGTGATAAAATGCGTTTGTTTCTTAGACTTGCTGAGTGCTCATCAACTGGCCCATTGCACAGAGCTCTTTCACCCTTTAAAATGTATAAACATATAGGTAAAGGCTGATCAATATGCAGATGCGAAAAACTACACAAGCTGCGGACCACAAGAGAACACAAACTGTCACTATGTAAAGCATGCACAAGAGTATGCATGGTATGTACACACAAAATATGATGTAAACAAGAGGAAAGCACAGCCGATCTGATTGTCCTGAATGTACACAAGGAGTTGCAATACAGATACAGAGTTTGATCTGAAGCTTAACCTTTTTCATAAAGGGGGCAAGATTTTTCACAGTTTTTCTTCTTTAAAAAAAAAGTTTTTCTGTTTAAAATGCCCATAAACATTCAGACACATTCACACACCGGTTCACAAGGTTCTTTACACCCACAAACATTCAGACACCTGTTCACAAGGTTCTTTATCACTGCACAAAACTACATTATGTTATGTCCTAGCTTTTGCTAGGGATCATCAAATTTCACGATTCAGGCGTATTCCACAACACCTGTACAGACGATGCAGTGCAACACACACATGAGGCATTCAAATGTGTCCTGTAATCTGATCGGTTTGAGAAGTATGAAACCATACTCAAACCTTGTGTTGACATTACTCAAACCTTGTGTTGACAGCAAGCCAAGCATTTGCACACAGACCGTCTTTAACCTGCTAACCACTTCAGTCTTTCCCCCTCCACACACACACAAAAATGACAAGAGCTTGCAAACCATCTTCATCTCTTTTCTCACCACTGACGATTTACCGATTCCAGGCCAGTTGCACAGTTAACAATTAGGTTACCAAAGCAAATAACTTGCTGACATGTTGGAGGCTGCCACAGGATCGACTGGTGCTAGTGTTAGCAAAGCAGACCATGTGACCAGTGACCAAGCAAGGGACCTCACCTTCAGCAGCGCCACAGCGGGTCAGGAGCTCCCAGAGGACCAGGCTACAGGCATACATGTCGATGCGGAGGAAGGCGTCACGGTTGAAGCAAATGGCACCCTCGAGAACTTCCGGCGCCATGTAGCGACGGGTCCCCACCTGTTCAGATCTACACTATCAATGGAACATCTAGCATGCCATATTTGCAGACATTTGTAGAGCATGCACTGGTACATGAACTCCCGAACATCTACTGTACTGCACTGTTCATAAACATAATCAGTTTTGCTTAATATCCATCCCCCTAATCAATTTGATTTTTCTGATGGTGAGCACGTTAACTGGACCAAGTAAGTACCTGCCACCTATTCATGGGACCAGTTTGTACTTGAAAAAAAAAATGGCACTTAATTTACAACCTTTATTATTCACATGGACTACATTTTCTAAATAATAATATCTAAAGACTTTTTATGAGTCACACTAAATGAAACCTTTGTGTACCATCTTACAACCATTTCAAAGTGTGGTCTATCTGCTTCAATCAATAAAAGCAGAATTCACTCATCATGTTGTTACTGTTCGTTCAATCCCACTTCTTAAGTATCACCTAGTAAATCAAAAGTCATAAAAGTCAGTTTTTAGACTATGCTGGGAACCCGGTTCACTTGCAACAACCACAACACTTTGTGTGGACAACATCAAATTTACATACTTTTACAAACCAAAATCAGCTTTTACAGACTTTTCTCAGCTTTACAAAGGGCATGTCAGTTTCCTCCAAACTTATCCAAATCTTTAATAACTATATCCTGTGAAACATATAGTGCATTTTTTTGTTTACACTATCCACTTAGCCAACATTTAATACTCCACACTGACATTCAAACGGTTATTTACCCCAAATGCATGTGCTTAGTTATTTACTATTTCAGCAGTCTCCCTGTTCCCACTAAGGTCTCATTTCCCATCATAACATGAAAATGCATCAGTTTGCATCATCCCTCCATAACTACATTGTTCCCATAAAAACAATGAATAAAATGCATGCAAGTGTGAGCATGCACAACACACACACACACACACACACACCACACATGTGCATATATGTAGATAATGACAGTCACATGCTACTAATTTGCAAGGCTTGGGTGCGCGCGCGCGTGTGTGTGTGTGTGTGTGTGTGTGTGTGTGTGTGTGTGGTGTGTGTGTGTGTGTGTGGTGTGTGCGTGCGAGTGTGTTGGTGTGCGTGCGTGCGGTGTCGAGTGTGCGTGCGTGTGTGTGCATGCATGCGTGTGTGTGTGTGAACAGGGAGGGTAGATGCGAAAAAGAGAAGAGAGGGAAGGGGGTGGGCGTCACCAAAAGCTTTGCCTGAAAATGTTCCATCTGAAGTAATCTGTGAGAATCAAGTTATCAACAGTGTCAACTCTTCATGCTGTCAGTTAAATGTTGGTAAACTGCCCGAATACAAGCTTCAAGCCTCCCACACAGCTGGGCAGTTACATCAGTAAGGATGTTGGAGAGACAGTCCAGTGGGGGTCAGTGGTCATGGCAGTGGTCAGTGGACAACCCTCCTAACACTGCAAAATATTCTAAAGGGAAATCATCATGTGTGCATGCATCTGTGCATCACAACAGAAAACTGAGACTGGAATGCATCTTGAACACAAAAACAAGTTTCTTTGATGGTTTTGTATGTATATATACATGAGTTTCTTTCTCTCTCTCTTATTTTTTCCCTACTTTCAAACTTCGAAATGCTCAAGAAAATGGTAATTTTTGACTTGGATTTAAAATGCCACACAATTCAATGACAAACAAAATATACCTATGTACCTATGCTAACTAGCAGAATACTCGTAAGGAAACAACACCTACCAGCCCGTGAATCTCTCCTGGGACGTTGCCTGGCTCAAACTTGATAGCCAGACCAAAGTCAGCCACACAGGCACTGAGATCCCCCTTCAACAGCACGTTCTTGGACTTGAAGTCACGGTGCGCAATGCGGGCTTGGATCCCTGCAGAGACCAACCAAAGACTGCTGCTATTCTCTGCCCTGTTTCCAGTTCCAGTGCCTAGCAAATGGTCAAAAAGTACACACAGATCCCTCCTTGGGTGAAGCTGTCAAACCCCAAGCATTGCATCTACACCACTAACATTTGTTTTATTGTCATTAACTGATCAAGCAAACAAGGTATCTATGCAGGGATGAAACTGGATTTAAACAAAAAAATTAAAGACTGGGGGATGCCCAGGTCTCTGGTGGGATACAATGGCAGCACCCCTGTTGGAGGGTCAGGGGAGGAAAGGGGGGGGGGGGGGGGGGGGAGAGGGGTATTGCCCCCATGCATCTGGAGAACATTTGTGACGCTGCACGCGAAAATCATGGATAAGTCGCCAGCTGTAGTTTTGTGCTGCGCGCGTTAAAGTGACTGGAGCTAAAAATATCGATGTTGACATTTTTTAATATTTAGATTGTATGACGTTTTATCTGCTAAGTTCTCAAGTATTATTAACAAATACGAAGTAAAAGTATTTTATTTTAATATTTTCCTGTCGGGAAATGATGGGAAACTGTGGGAAACAAGCGGACTCGTTTGCCCCACTTTCCAACACGATTTCATTCACCTCAGAGTCGCAAAGAGCGGAATAACACCACAATCTGGTTGTAAACTGTCTACAAGCCCTACTTTTACACATTCCAACACTATGTCTGTGTGTTTATGCGTAGTAATTCTGATTTGATGTGCGATCACTGTGGTCAGAGCGACTTATCCATGATCAAATTTAACTGAAGCTGCATACACCATTGCTACAGATTTGTTCTCTGATGTGAATTATTTGGAAAGTAGCATACTTCTACTGTTAAAGTCTAAAATTTTATTGCTCTCAGTCTTTTCATTGAAGCTCAGTAATTGCCGAAAGTGAGTAACTGGAAGCGTGCTTTTCGAACACGGAACAACAATGGTGGCGTCGAAGCTGTCGAGCGAGCAGATCTCAAGGCTGCTGTCGGAAACGGCGAATTTCACCTCGCCAGAACTGATTGAAGCAGTGACAGACTACTTTGGAACAATAGAGAATCTGAAGTCGAAGATTTTAGTAGTGAGGATGAAGATGATCAACCTGTGCCTGTGGAAAATGGGGCTGAACACGAACACACTGAATCTGGTAAGTGATCTGTTTACATTGTTCCACGAATGCTGTCGCTTCGGCATAAGTTTGTTGTTTTTTAAAGTTTGTGTATATGTATGGCGAACAGGAATTATTGTGATGAAAGATATCACACATATTACTTGATTTCCGTGAATGATAGCTTAAGTTGTCGAGTATGATTTAAAAAAACAAGTGAAATACACTGATGCTGTTGATACTATTTTTAGTAACAGGCAACACTGTCAAGCCAAGCCAGATTGGAAGTATGAAAAACATCACACTCAGATTATAGATAATTGTGGCACTTAATTTAAGGTGTTTGGAATGCTGTGCTATAAATCTCTTTAGAAAGGAGGAAATAGTGTATAATGCATTTCAGATGACAGATGATGTACAGATGGGTAATACTAATAGGTATAGTTTGTGGTTTTTGTGAGAGGGGGGGGGGGGGGGGGGGGGGGGGGGAGGAGGGCTGTACACAAAAATGCAGTGTGTGTGTGTGTGTGGTGTGTGGTGTGTGTGGTGTGTGTGAATGAATGAATGAATGTGTGTGTGTGTGTGTGTGTGTGTGTGTGTTGTGTGTGTGTGTGTGTTATGAATGAATGTGTGTGTGAATGAATGAATGAATGTGTGTTGTGTGTGTGTGTGTGTGTGTGTGTGTGAATGAATGAATGTGTGTGTGGTGTGTGTGTGTGTGTGTGTGTGTGTGTGTGTGTGTGTGTTTTGTAACTGGCAGGGATGGGGAATGGGCAGGGGGAGGGGTGGGGGGTAGTTGTAAGGGATGGGGGGTAAGGCTGTAAGTCATTGTCAGTGTGTCACTGTGACTGTGTGTGTGTGTGTGTGTGTGTGTGTGTAGTGATTTCATTAGGGAAGGGTGTGTGTGCTCAAAATCATTGTCGTTATGTCAGTTATGTGTTTGTGTGTGTGCAAGTATGTGTGTGTGTCACTGTGTGTGTTATTTCATGTGTGTGGTTTTATTGAAGGAAAATGAGCCTTCCTATTTTCAGTTTCATTGAATGCAAAATATCTGTTTCTGTGTGTTTCCAGCTGATGAGGCTGAGGGCTGTGTGATTCGTCCACCAGTCGTTTTGAAAGCGGACCTCTGTGATGCTGAAGAGGGGATGGCCTGCTTCAGTGCTAATGCAGGAAAGCCAGAGCCAAGCTGTCTGTTGGGTTTCCTGTTCTGCAGCTGAATGACGACAGCCTAGCTATTTCAGCTGTTGCACCGGGGTGAGTGACAGCAACTACCTACCTGATGCCTGCCCCTCATAACCATGGTGCTCAGTGACAAGCATGAGTATGTGTTCAATGAGATCATGGAGTTTGTGAACCAGATAAGGAGATCGGTGTCCACAACCTCAGACTCAAAAATCAGGAAGGGTTCACCCAATCTCTTTCCTAAACTTTCCTCCTGTCATAAACAATATCACCAGACTGTCAACCCTCACTGCTGAGCTTACATGTCGACTAAAAATCAAAAGGGACTGGCAAGAAAACCACACACATGTGACTTTCAGTGCAAAAAAAAGACTCATTCGAAAGGCCATTTGGCAGCTCAAATGGATTGTGCCATTGCTGTAATTGATTTTGCTACGTGGGAGGGATGGGGTTGGCTAGGCTATGGAGGGGTTGTGCTGGCAGTAAAAGACTGATCTGAAACTAAAGACAATAATTTCCCAAGGTTTAAGTGGTTGATTGATATTGTGAAGTGTTCATTTGTACATGCTTATGTGATGATGTTTTCTGATGTCTAAACTTGATCTCAGAAAATTAAATTTGAATGATCTCACAGAGTGTCACAGATAACATGGATTTTTTAAAAACTAACTTACTATTAAGCAGTACCCTAGGAGATTCTGAAACTTTCGAAGTGATCTGCTCTGGCGTTTTTTTTTTACAAATTTTTGTGAAGCATGAATGCAATGTTCGCCCATCATAAGCCATACCCCAAATTTTCAATGAGAATTTAATCACAACAGCAATGAGTTGGTGAATGAGAGTCGTTAACTAATCTACTGGTTCATGTCTGATTTATAGTTACCAGTCCTACAATGCTGGAAAATTACTAGATCCCTACTTGTGAATTTAAACCAAATATTAAATGAATTTTTTTCATAAACGGTCAACGCAACAAGTATCAACGCGGTACAGAATAGATCAATAAAATAAAGTGAATGTCTTTTGGTTCTTGTTCAAATGTCATTCTTAACCCTAATTGAATGCTCATTCTGAATTGAAGGCCTGGGATCGAGGGTTTCGCGTGCATGTCACATTTGATGAGGAAAGGGAAACAAAAACCATTTTAAAGCAAATAAGAGCACATTTTAGGATAAACATTTTGTCTGTCATGCCAACTAAACTGTTAAATCTTAATGTAAATCCATGAAATGAAGGTGGCATTTAAGGAAATGTAATGACTGACATCACACGCATCACGGACAAATGGCATAAAATCATATGTCAAAGAAACAGACCAGAAAAAACAGATCTAATCGGGAAAAAAAAAGAAAAAACTTGAGAGAGAGAGAGAGAGAAGAGAGAGAGAGAGAGACAGAGAGAGGGGTGGGAGAGGAGGAGACAGACAGAGAGACAAAGACAAAAGTGTTACTTGACGACGATACCACATAAGCACTAGTGTGCTTTTTTACATCCAGTCATTACCCTGAGTAAGGACAATAATATAAAACCAAACAACACATCTAGAAGTATGTAAAACAAAAATAGATATGGAAAAAGGGAGAGTAAGAATGAGAATGTAACATTTTTAGAAAAAAGTTATGAAAAAGTTTTACATGCAGAGAAGGGGAGAGGGGAAGACGTTTTATAATATAACAATACTGGCAGAAATGTGGATATATTCCATGAAAAGAATGAAGACATGAAAAATATACTGTCCATAGCCCAGCGGACCATGGAGGCCATGTTTGGCTTAGAATTCATTCCACTTCATACAAGTAGGCTAGGAGAGAGAGAGACAGGGTGAGACTGAGTGAAAGAGACAGACAAAAGTCCGAGATACAGACACACAGAGAGACTGAGAGAAAGGCACAGATGGTGAGTAAAACCGAGACAGACAAACAGATGGGAAAGAGGGGGAAGAAAGAAAAGAGACAGACAAACCGAGAGACAGGCAGACAGAGAGACAGAGACAGGGACAGAGTGAGAGAGTGAGGCACAGACGCTGGGAGAAACAGACAGACAGACAGACTGACTGACAAAGAGAATGACTTACTGATACAAACTGAAGCATAATATCAAACATACACATCGTAACAAAGAAACAAAACAAACAGAGAAAACACAACACACATACAAATCAACAATTCAAGTAAGAGACTCACAGACAGACAGAGAGAGGTCTACATCAATGCAACCCCCCACACACAAATCAGATTTTAGCTATAGGTTTTTCAGATGTTCAGAGTTTTCAGCGTCCTCACCAAGTCATTTCCATCTCATTTCCTTCTCATTTGATCAGCAGGCCTACTTCAGCTCTGCACTGCAAACAGTGCAACACCGTGTACAACAGGAACACAAGCCTTCATGACTATGCTTCTCACACAGCCACTGTTACTGCGGTATGGTCACCATCTTTTCCATTCAACCATTCTCAACTCCATATACTCTTCACTTTCACCTCAATCTTGGACACAAAATCATCTTCCATCATTGCAGGCATATTTTATCAAACCAATTAACAACAGCTGGCGAAACCATGTGAAGTTGTAATCTTGAACAGCCCTCTCCAGAACAATCACCATGGGTTCAACAAATCTTGAACAGCCCTCTCCAGAACAATCACCATGGGTTCAACAAATCTTGAACAGCCCTCTCCAGAACAATCACCATGGGTTCAACAAAGCAAAGGCTGAATTTACGTCACCGAGAGTTTGTCTCTAAAGCTGACAGATGTGACTTCCAACCACTCCCACGGTCGGATTTTCTCAAGTTTGAAAAACTCCATATCCATCCAGCAGTCAATCCATGCCTGATTCAGTTCAGGAAGGATTTTAGGTGGGATCATGCTGGGAACTCCATGTCCATCCAGCAGTCAATCCATGCCTGATTCAGTTCTGGAAGGATTTTAGGTGGGATCATGCTGGGAACTCCATGTCCATCCAGCAGTCAATCCATGCCTGATTCAGTTCAGGAAGGATTTTAGGTGGGATCATGCTGGGAACTCCATGTCCATCCAGCAGTCAATCCATGCCTGATTCAGTTCAGGAAGGATTTTAGGTGGGATCATGCTGGGAACTCCATGTCCATCCAGCAGTCAATCCATGCCTGATTCAGTTCAGGAAGGATTTTAGGTGGGATCATGCTGGGAACTCCATGTCCATCCAGCAGTCAACCCATGCCTGATTCAGTTCAGGAAGGATTTTAGGTGGGATCATGCTGTGCCCTAAACAGTTTGAATCTCTGACAGTTCACTTCTACTATGGCCAATAGGCTATGGGAACTATGGCCAATA
>CM031627.1:10644431-10684431 GCA_018398815.1 Conus ventricosus
ATCAACAAGAAATAGGGGCAAAAAACAAAAAAAATTCATCCTGAGGAACTAGATCAGAGACACAATAACAGGATGGGAACTACTCAAATGTATCTCAATCATGGCACTTTCCTGCTATCCAATCCAGGGTTCCTACAGACTCCCAAGAACGAAATTGAAGGAGTTTTCAAGGAGACTGGAGTGTTTATTTTATTTCAAGGCTACAATACTCGCATAAAAATTGAAAAAAGAAATGGCAGTTTGATTTTTCTTCGTTCAGGTACATGAAAAAAAATATTTAAAAACAAATTTTTTTACAAACATCATCGCAATCCTGGATTGTCCTCTGCTATTTAACCAAGGAAGATAATTTGTAACTTCAAAATTGATGCAGTTACAAATTATCTCCCTTGGATAAATAGCAGATAATAACCCAGGATCTCGACGTTTGTAAAAATTTGTTTTTAAATAATTTTTTATTAACCCCTTGACTGCCGCTATTTTGTATCAGTTTTGCACTTCTGTGTGCCGGAGCAAAATTTGACTTTTTGCGTAGGTTCACTAATTTGATCAGTGCTCATTTATTTGTGGAGATCTCTCTTAGATTTTTGGCATATTTTCTTCTTATACCCAGGGCTATAATACCTGCAAGTAATATTTGATTTTGTTCATTCTGAGTATAATAAATAATCTTATAATTCAACTTTTTTTTTTAAAATTATATTTTGCAAGCATACAAAAACCCACAGCAGCAAAACAAAAAACATACAAACCCAGCCAAAAGTGGTTTTAGTGTTTACTGAACACCTGTGTAAATATTTGGTAGTGAATTTACAACCCACAATTGTTGTTTTATATGATAAATTTATGCATTTCTGGGGTACAGTACGATCCAGGTATCAAGGGACACAATTTTGTTTTCTTAGGTAGGTTCACTGATATGCCCAGTGCTCTTTCAATTCTAGACATACATCTTAGATAGTTGGGAAATTTTCTTGTTATATCCTTGGCTCACAGATATCACAATAGTTTGATTTTGTTTGTAATGAGTAGACCAAAATATATATAATGATAAATGTTTTGTTTGAAAAACAGACACTTTCAGAACATAAACAAAACTATAGCACTAAAATCACAATGAAATACCACAAAACTGGTGTTAATATCCTTTGAACTTCAGGACAAACATCTGTATTCACAGTAAAGCTTGACAATGCATAAAATGTTTAGCAACCCAAATCATAGGGGGCAATCCAGCCCAGGTAACGTGGGAAAGAAGATGGGAATTGAACATTATGCACAGCATCAGTCTGCAAATCTTGCAAGCGTCTTGGGAACTGGTCTTGTTTAGCAGAGATGAACTAACAATAACAACACTAAGTGTAACTTCCAATTATTCTGTCAGTTTTCTTTCACACATCTGGTTTGGTTCACTCATGAACTAAGTGCGATTGATAAAAAGCCATTACCACAGAAGGTAATAAATAAAACATTGCAAAACCAACCCCCCCCCCTCCCCCCCAAAAAAAAGAGACTGCTAAAGATAGGACTGAGCTACAAAAATCCACACCACAGATGATGAAAGCACACTAACAACTGAAAAATACACTGGTGTCGCAGAGAATACACCACACCACAGAACCTATAGACAGAAGGATCAGGATCCCACACTACTGCCAGTAAATGCAAGTTATAGTTGACTGACACACATTTGTGTACACACAACACACACACACACACACACACAGTGCACAAGCACCATATTCAAAAGCAACACACACGCACCACAACACACACACATGCATGTACACACAACACACACACACACACACACACACACACACACACACACACACACACACACAGCACCACATGCAAAAGCACCACACAACACACCATGCACAAACACTACACAAACACCACACACACACAATGTATACCCACACCATGCACAAGCACTGCTCTCTCTCTCTCTCCCTCTCTCTCTCACACACACACACACACACACACACACCACACACACACACACACACACACAGCCTGCACAAACACCACACACACATGTGACACACTCACAAGCACACACACAACACACACACACACACACACACACACACCGCAAAAAACAACTCCACGAAATCCATGGGCTTGAAATTGCCAATGTTTACCTTGATACCTGGGTCACCCGTGAAAGAAAGGTCGAGATTTGGGCAATCAGCACTGGCCTCTGTCCATTCTGAAACAAGTTCCGACT
The DNA here is from genome assembly GCA_018398815.1 of Conus ventricosus. Classification (NCBI taxonomy): domain Eukaryota; kingdom Metazoa; phylum Mollusca; class Gastropoda; order Neogastropoda; family Conidae; genus Conus; species Conus ventricosus. Next base: position 10,646,665 of record CM031627.1, read on the forward strand.
GACGAGTGCCACACCCTCTTCCTCTGCCACGCCCCCTCACACTGGACCCTCGCCGTTGTCCACAACCCCCTCCCCTTCCTCGACTCTCCTCCCGACCTCTCACGAAAGGTGGGAGGGGGCACTCGACATGCACGGAATCGGCTCGTCACTCTCCAATTCGGCCCCACTTGCGCCGGTATCGGTCAGTTTGAAGTCGGGGATCAGCTTCGTCATCAACACCAATGTCCGATAGCAAAGGGTGGTGTTGATTGTGATCACTTTATTCCTCCTCCGAATCGCTTCATTCCACTTCTTTGAAGTCTTCGTCATCGCTTTCACGGTCTCGGATAACTTCTTGATGCACTCACAGCTTAATTTTTCCATCCCATGCGAGACACTTTGTGAAAGGGCCGAACAAACAAGGCTTACACATTTCTGATCCAACATTTTGGTTGCTGTAGTCCAAACAGAGGTATGTATCAAACTTGTATACTATAGTTAACTAGGGAAAATTAAATTCCCAGAAAGTGTTGACGTCATTTTTGCACAGTTGTGTGTGTGTGTTGTGATAGTTTGAATATCGCCTGACCACTTGTGTACAAGCTTTCATGCCGTATCTACATTATCTACAGGAAAATAAACCTAGTCGAGTTTGGTACTAAAAGAATTGTCGGGAATTCGCCTATTCACTCATCTCAAGAGCACAGATATATTACATTTTTCATGACAACCACTAATTATCAAACTAACAGCCCCACTTGTAATGGCCGCTCAGCAATGCCGAACACATTGTTGCCAGACCGGCTTTACACAGATGACATTCAGTTCGCCGAGTACAGCACGGTTAGCTGGCTGGTGGGGAGCAGCCTGCAGAAAACACCCCTTTCCCTGACCTGCATTCACGGCTTGGCCTCTGCAGCTGCGGGCGAGCTGTAAACTCCCCTGCCTCTCAAAACTAAGTAGCTTGCTCTGAACAGCCGTGCACTTCAAGAGTATTAGATCGTTTGAAAACGGCACGCGCCTGATCGAACTGCATGCTCGACTCGCCATCTTCAACCGAGAATGACTCAGCCGAACTTTGCCGAAGTTATTGACCAAAAGGACGCGAGCCGGTCAGTCAGCTGACCCGTGAAAGGGAAGAAACCGTCCTTTAGGGTCCCTGCAACCGTTTAAAACCATTTTTTCTCCTTGCCTCCCTTCTTTAAATCGCCGAATTTTGATGATGAAATTATCTCGAACGCCGTTCGTGCAAGGGCACACAGCTTTCCCAAAACCATCTCGAACGCCGTTCGTGCAAGGGCAGTCAACAGGTTAACCTGAACGCAGAAAAATCAAACTGCCACTTATTTTTGCCACATTATAGATTTTTGGAGCCGATGGCTTGATTTTCAAAGGTTTTCAAGGTTTGGTCAACAGAATCACATTTTATTGATTTTCAAAGGTTTTCAAGGCCTTAAAATTCGCTGTCACAATTCAAGGAGTTTCAAGGAGCGTACGAACCCTCCAATCCCACTCAATAATGTAAGTTGTGTGTGTGTGTGTGTGTGTGTGTGTGTGTGGTGTGTGTGTTTTGACCGATGTTGTGCATCTATTTTATATATTGTAAACCATGTACTTCAAAAACGCCAAAATACACTCCAATAATCACAATAAAATGAAACATAGGATTTAAATGTGAAATTATAGCCTGTCTATGACTGTCTATGGCAATACCATAACTGTCATCTGAAAAAGATACAAATTTACTGCAAAATCATCAATGCTGTTCATAGAAACTTGGATTAGGTTGTTTAATTTTCTTAACATTACATCCATTGGTAAACTGTACTAATTCCCATCCATTTCTCTTCAGTAATAGGCACGAAAATGAAATGGATAAGGACAACTACATACAAGTTACCAAATGGATTAATGTTATAAACAAATTAAACAACCTATCATAATTTATCTATGAACCCATCCTGTTATTGCGTCTCCTCAGGATAATTTCCCCCCAATTTCTTGTTGATGACATCACACATTACTATGTCAGGCCTTGTATAATATATTTATGACATCAATTCTTTGCTCTGTCCAGTTGCCAAAGATGGACATTACGTAGTTGTATTGTTTCTGTTTTATTTTCTCTTGAAAAAGGCCACGTGGCTGAAAATTTGAAATATGAAGAGTGGAATTGGGATTTTGTATTGCTTTTGTTTCTAAAAAACATAAAAATTCATCTGAAATTTTACAGACAAGACAAACTCAAATTAGTTCTTTAGTTTAACATCTGTTCACCAAGAGTGATATAACATGGTGACAAACTCAGGGAATCAATATGAATAAGAGTGTATGGCTTTTATTGTAAAACTAAGAACAAACAGTCAAGTTAACTAAACCCATTAAAAATATGGCTAATACCAGCATTATCTCATGCCTTATCTCACTCTCTCACACACACACACACACACACCACACACACACACACACACACTGTAAACCTACTTCAAAATATTTTCATGCGACATCTGTGGCAAGCTGTAAATCTCCTGCTCAGTCAACCAAGACTGCTTGTCCTGCAGAGGAAAGACTTTTAGTGCAACAACATCCGAGCCAAGCTTTGCTTTCCACACCCAGCCAAATCTGCCACGGGCTCGCAGTTCAATTCTTTCTATTTGGTCCAGGTTCCAGGATGTGGGAGAGGGGTTGGCAAGGTAGGCAGGGTCGATGGTGGGCAGTTGCTGATGCCCTGTATAAAAGTTTTGTTGGCGTCTCTGGAACAGACACAGTATTCCCCTTTATGCACACATCTACAGACAGTATTTCCCATTATGCACACATCTACTGACACAGTATTCCCCATTATGCAAACATCTGCAGACACAGTATTCCCATTATGCACACATCTACAGACACAGTATTCTCCATTATGCACACATCTACAGACACAGTATTCCCCCATTATGCAAACATCTACAGACACAGTATTCCCCATTATGCAGTGATGTAAGATTTCCATGGGTCTCCGGTCATTGACCGATAAAATGTAAAATGACCGATCGGCTCGACCTCCATCCGGTCAAATGTCCGATCCTAATAAAAAGCGAAGCGGTCGCATGTCCTATCGTTTTCACGAGGTCGCGGACAAGTCTACAGCCGTTTTATTGTGCGGAGGCGTGCGAGACTGAGTAGCGTTGAAAGACAGAGCCAAGCGCATCGCGTGTTCGGAAAATTTGCACAGCTCTGAGGCTGTGTCTGAAACGCGATGCGATAGGCGAGAGGAGCACAGACTTAGAATTCAGCATGAGCGAGTAACTCTTGTTGAATTTCCGGCCTGCGCGTGGTTTGTTTTCCTTCACATCCGACAGTGGTAAAAAATGTGTGCATCACGCCATCAGTCTTCATCATGCCACCAAAGAAGAGACTCAAATGTGAAAAAGAGATCATGCGATCTTTGAAAGTTCTATGTTCGCAGCCATGGCGAGATTGCCAGAAGGTGAGTTAGGCATGCTCTCGTCTACGACGGTTCCGATATCATCAACATAATTGTTTGAATTGTTTATTTGTTATTGATTTTTTATAACTTTTCTCCAGTTTCTAGTCGACGGACTTGAGTTAAAAAATCACATTTATCACAATGAATCCTTTGCCAGTCTGGTACTAATTATATTTGTTACTCTCAGACACGTGTCTATTGACCATTTAACATCTAGACACAGTTTCCTATAGGGTGATTAAAAAATCTACATCACGTATCATTATGCAACATCTACAGACACAGTATTCCCATTATGCACACATCTACAGACACAGTATTCCCATTATGCACACATCTACAGACACAGTATTCCCATTATGCAAACATCTACAGACACAGTATTCCCCATTATGCAACATCTACAGACACAGTATTCCCCATTATGCAACATCTACAGACACAGTATTCTCCATTATGCACACATCTACAGACACAGTATTCCCATTATGAAACACATCTACAGACACAGTATTCTCCATTATGCACACATCTACAGACACAGTATTCCCCATTATGCAAACATCTACAGACACAGTATTCCCATTATGCACACATCTACAGACACAGTATTCCCCATTATGCACACATCTACAGACACAGTATTCCCCATTATGCAAACATCTACAGACACAGTATTCCCATTATGCAAACATCTACAGACACAGTATTCCCCATTATGCACACATCTACAGACACAGTATTCCCCATTATGCACACATCTACAGACACAGTATTCTCCATTAATGCACACATCTAGCAGACACAGTATTCTCCATTATGCACACATCTACAGACACAGTATTCCCATTATGCACACATCTACAGACACAGTATTCTCCATTATGCACACATCTACAGACACAGTATTCTCCATTATGCAAACTCTGCACTCTGATGAGGCACAGACTTCAACACAAGACTGAACTCAAAACTACTGGCAACATTTTCATACTGTCTTCAGCTCACCCCCTCCACTCAACAAACAAGCCTCCAGTGTATCTGATTAGTATTCAAGAATTGTTTTGTGCCTCCTGTTGGGTGAGATAAGAACAGATATTTTCCCCTTTTTACGTCTTCTTAATTTTCACTTCTATTCATAATTGTATTTATGTACTGAATTTTGTTTCAACAAGAAAGACAGAGAATAATGGCACGCTGCAATTTTCTACCACTGTTTATATAAACATTTTCTTTTTTTCCCCATTGTTTAAAAAGAAGTTTATATCTAATGTCAAATTAAATTCACAATAAATATTTTTTCAGAAAATGCATATATAGGCACAGTCGCTCTGTCCAACATACGGCATGTACCAAGTACACTGATTCAACACATTAAAAGTATATCATCACTGCTCATTAATGAGACTTTTACAGGCATTTGTTACACCATATAAACAAAACAGAAAAAGCTATGACTTCAACAATGGAACCCATTAGAAGGCATATCATTATTTCACTAGAAAACATTTACTGATAACAAGCAAGATACAGGCACACACTTAAATTCACAAACATACGTATATTCACACAGATACTCCCTATAACTCCTGTACTCTCTTCTCTTCTCTCCACCCCCCTTCCTATTGCATTCCAACTGCTCTTCCCAAACACAAAGAGATGCATTTTGAAAAACAAATGGCACACCAAAGAAATGAAAATGCAAATCATCTGTAATTATGGAATGCCGGACATCACATCATCTACCATATAATGATATATCACCAATTTTGCACAAAAATATGTCACTGTCAGTGTTTTGAATGAATACCTTCCATCATCCATGATTGTCAAGTTCATCTTAATTTGTCCAAATACACTAGGTTCACTATGTAACTGTTATTGTTGTTATCGTTGTTGCTGCTGCTGTTTTTGTTTGACGAATCTGTTTCTAAGTTTTGAAATTAAATCGTAGACTTTGTTTGAACTGGCCTTTCCCAGTTTTCCTGTACATCCTGAATTCCGCAAGCAGAGTAATTAATTCAATAACTGCATCTGCTTTAAACTGATGTTTAGAACCAAATACAACAAAAAAATCTCTGAGACTTATGCACTCACACAGTTCAGACATTTCTCAGGCAAGGTCTTATTTGTGACCAAAACTCTGGCACAAGGACACTTCTACAAAAGGTAAGCAGCACCTGTTTCCTCTTATTAGCATCACATATCTATAATGGTAGGATAAGATAAGATAATGTTGCTTATAGCCCAGCCGAATCTATAATGGTGAACATATGGCAGCTTACAATAAGTTACACATACAAACCAAATTTTCTGTGCTGGCAGTAGTCTATATGCAAAATTCTCCATGGAAACCACTTTAAATGACTCTCACTGACTATCTAAAACTAAGGATGTGTACTTTAGTTTTCCTGTTTAGTATATTCAGTAGGACAAATCTGTACCCATTTCAGTTTACATGGGGAAGGATGTGAATGGGGGACAAGGGGAGGGGGATAGAGGTGTTAAAATCATGATCTGTGAATGTCATTTTGTTTAAACCGACCTTTAAAATGTGCTATTCCTTTCATATTCAGTATTTACTACCGTCATAATTCTGTAGTGTATGTCATTTCCTCCTACATTTTGTCACTGCATTTACACTACCATACCCCAGGCAGCAGGCAGAAGACATGCCAGGGGATTTAAGGTGAAAATGACTGAACGTGATCGCCATCAAAATCCAACTGTCAATGATAAAATGAGCAACGTTAGTGATAAAATTCTCAATCTAGTCCTTTAACTTTATGATGCTATAAGTATAACTATAACCTCTGATTACATTTAAATGTTAAAGTGAATCATTTCTACCAAAACTTTCCCAGCATTTTCCAAAATTTCAGGCAGAAGACACACCAGGGGATTTAAGGTGAAAATGACTGAACTTGATCGCCATCAAAGTCCAAGTTCTGTCAACGATTCACGATCAAAGTCCAATTGTCAATGATTCACCATCAAAGTGCAATTGTCAATGATTCATCATCAAAGTCCAATTGTCAATGATTCACTATCAAAGTCCAATTGTCGATGATTCACCATCAAAGTCCAATTGTCAATGATTCACCATCAAAGTCCAATTGTCAATGATAAAATGAGCAATGTTAGTCGTAAAATTCTCAGTCTAGTCCTTTAACTTTATGATGCTATAAGTATAACTATAACCTCTGATTACATTTATGTTAGACTTTGAGTGAATCATTTTTTCCAAAATTTCTGGCTTCATTTGTAACAAAATTTCTCGTAATGCTTTGCCACATTAATCCAGAACTTACTTTCAGATCTATTCATATTTCGTGTTCTCCACCAAAACTAGTTTAATTCCTTTAATTTTCTTGAAAAGTTAAGCTTGATGGAAAATCATAAAGGCTATCTGCTTTGATGATGATTATTTTATTTCATACACAGAGAATGGGGGGAGGTGGGGGGGGGGGGGGGGGGGGGGAAGTAGCATAGTCAGGTGCCAACCCCTGAGACAATGTACTGAAATTAGGGATTTGGTGTCAATGACAGCTACATATTGATAGGCGCCTGATATTGTGCTAATGATAAAGATCTGTGAAATGCAAAGGATATGAAGAGGTTTTAATGGTGCACTCCACTGAACCAGTACGGTTCCTACAAGTCATGAGTAAATCTGAAACTTTGCAGCGAAAGAAAAAAAATTAGACTTTGTAGTGAACGAAAAGCACAAACAGGTCAAAGTCTTTCCATGAAGTCTACCAGCTATTTCCTGTAGTACAAATTCTTCACAATCCAGCAGTCTCCTACAGGCTAGCCATCTGTCCACATTTTCCTAGATACTTTGCATCATTGGCAAGCACTGCTGTGTTTGACAGTCATGCATTATACTTTTAAGTTCAGCATAAAAACTTTGATCTGTCGTGACAGAAAATGTTCGATGCCGTCCATTTTGTTGCTTGTTAAATAAAATTAAAACAACTTGAACTCCTGAGTTCTTCTTTACTAAAACACTACTGAAGATTCTTCTCAACCACTGAATCCATAGACTTAGAAACACTGCTCACAGAATGAAGCAACATCTTTATGCTACATTTTCAAATTTGCTTGGGAAGGGGGGTGGGGGTGGGGGGGGGGGGGGGGGGGGGCTCTAAAGAAATCTATACCAGCAACTGCTCAATTCACTTTTTCAAACACTGGCTAGGGTCTGGTAGGCTGATAAGTATGTGTATAACTTGTGGGTTATCAAAGTTTTCATGATATTTATCTTCCAAATTGATGTCAACTATCTCCTTGGCTTGACCCAACTTATAAAAAGAGTTGTACATTTTCAAGCTCAGTACAATAATTCTATGTCACAATACTGTCCATCTTAATGCAAAAACAACCCCAAGTATACTCCAGGATTTCATATTACTTGTATTTCTGGTAAGAATCTCTCTTTTGAATTTTCTCACGAGCTAATCCAGACTGCCTGAGTTGTTGTTGGTGGGGTGAGAGAGAGAGAGAGAGAGAGAGAGAGAGAGAGAGAGAGAGAGAGCGAGAGCGAGAGAGAGAGTGTGTGTGTGTGTGGTGTGTGTGTGTGTGTGTGTGTGGTGTGTGTGTGTGTGTGTGGTGTCACTGTGTGTGGTGTGTGTAGAGAGAGAGAGAGAGAGAGAGAGAGAGAGAGGTGTGTGTGTGTGTGTGTGTGTGTGTGTGTGTGTGTGTGTGTGTGTGTGTGATGTGTGTGTACATGTTTGTGTGTTTTAATGTTTGTTTATATTAGGGTCAGAAATTACAGCAAAGTAGACTTTAAACACTCCTGAGGATTTTTCATTTCCATAAAAACACATATAATTTTTAAAAAGCTGTATCATCAGCAAATTGTGACAACAGATTTGATTTTGTTTGTTCTTTTGTTTTAAACCTTTTGTATCCTGATTACTTTTTATCAATACAGACAGTATTTCTGCACAGAGCATAGCTAAGGAGAGCAAGAGTCATCCTGCCTGACCCTTTTTGTTGTTGTTGTTGTTTACTGACAAATTGAGTAACTTTCGTCAATCATGATACACATTTACTGACTTAAGCAATTAAAGAAAGTTTCAGTCCATTTCTTTATGCCTCCGCCAAAGCAACAAGAACAGAAAAAAAAAAGGAAAAAAAAAAAGAGAATCAAGTGCTTTTGGAACACAGAACCACATAACACCTTTTTTTTTTCTTCGATCTATTACAACTAATGATCCTAGTATGACTATTTGTGTGAACTAGTAATGTAGTATGACAGATACATTCATCAATGAACTAGAAAGAATCAGTTCTGGGAGTGACCAATAATGCATGGTAGAACCGATTTTAAGCGCTGCATTATCCAAATGGCCTTTATGAACAACTTCAACTCCAGTGCAATGAGCTGCCAGTTTTTCAACTGGTTTTGTCTAAACCATCGTGAACAACAAGTAAATTCCCCTTGTCTTTACGTTAACACTGCACTTGTCTCAAGCTCTCAATAACTCTTTCCCTATAGATGTACACTGATAGGGCTAGTCTTTTCCTGTGTTCGTGCAATGTCTATGCTCACACAACCACTGCTTGCTTGGAAAGTTTAGCATCCCACCCCTATCCTGCTCGCTCCCTATTTCCCTTCTATATTTCCAATCTAGTAGTTTGACAGGTGGCATATTTAACTGATTCAACTTTATATTACTTTTGGGGATTTAAAAAAAGGGGGTTAATGCATTACTGGGCACTTGAGACAGTACTGTCTATTGCTGGGCATGTTTTGAACGCAGCATAATGTTATCAGTATATCACCCATGCTGGGGAGAAGCTATCGATCTAGCTCACATTATTGTAGCCCAAGACAGATAAAATTCTCTGGATGGTGGATATCAATGTACTTTATAATTCTTAGTGACTTTGCCCCAAAGTGAACCTGAAGAACAGAAAAGTTTTACACATTTTGATTTATCCAATCAATCATTTAGCCTCAACTGAAATTTCAGTATCCATTTTGGGTTACATTTGAACCTGATCACACTTCACACATACAGTAATTTTGGGTGCATGCGCATGCATGCATGCGTGCATTTGTGTGTGTGTTGTGTGTGTGTGCGTGTGTGTGTGTGTGTGTGTGTGTGTGGTGTGTGTGTGTGTGTGTTTGTGTGTGTGTGTGTGTGTGTGTGTGATGACGGGAGACAGAGAGAGAGAGAGAGAGAGAGAGAGAGAGAGAGAACATGTACGTTATGTGTGCATGTGCGCAGATGTGCATGCATGTGAGCATGCACACATGTAAATGTTAAGTAATGGTAGTGAGACTGAATGTGTGCTTGCAGGAGCAGGAGACATGAATGGAACTTTCGGGGAAACAAAAAAGAATCAAAATTTCATTTTAAGCATTTAAATGAGAAATTTACTTCTTACTCACATACAATGCTGCAACTTTAAAGCTAAATGTTCTACTCAATAAATCATACAGTTATGAATCAATTAATGAGGTAATAAACAAATAAAAAGTAGATCTAGTTGCAAAGTGAGACTGCAGGCGGAAATCTAAACAAATCATAAAATAAATGTTAGCGAACCGCCCAGAGAACGTGGACAAATGAGTCACAAGACAAAACACAACGCGTTTTGACCTCTTAGGTCTTCCTCAGGTGAGACATAAACGAATAAAACAACGAAAATTCACTTAGCTTTGATCGCTTCAGATCGCTTAGGCCTTCTTCCTTGTGCTGAACCCTAAACGAGCTGAAGCAATCAAAGCTAAGTGAATTTTCGTTGTTTTATTCGTTTATGTCTCACCTGAGGAAGACCTAAGAGGTCGAAACGCGTTGTGTTTTGTCTTGTGACTCGTTTGTCCACGTTCGCTGGGCGGTTCGCTAACATTTATTTAAGATTTAAATAAAAAGTAGATTGCCAGTTTTCTTGCTTGAAACTGGCTACAACAAGCTGAAATAAATAATAACAATAATAATAATAATGAGGACAATTTCTATAGCGTCCATCCTAACAACATAGGCTACAGGGCACTTTACAAGTTTAACAATTCAACAACTAAAAAAAAATATTAGCAGAACACACATACACACACCACAAAATTCTGCGTTCACAAGTCATAAACATACACACACACACGCACGCACACAGCACACTCGCATGCGCACACATACACACGCACGCACACACACACACACAAACACACACACACAGGAACATAATGTTGCATACATAAACACACTATATGACTGGTGAACTTTTTCATTTGTACACGAGCAAAGTGTGTAAGTGACATGTAGTAATTTAGTAATAATTCAGGTAGTATCCTGCTACTGGCGTTTGAACAGCTGCAGCCTTGAAAGTCGGGAAGGAGGGGGCATGACGTAGATGGAAAGGTAGTGAATTCCAGAGTATTGCCGCAGAAAATGAGAATGCTCTAGAACCATGCTGCTTTCGGATAAATATGAGGGAATTCCAAAAATTTGGTCATCAGAGGAAGAATGGAGGGGACGTGTAGGGAAATATATTTCAAAGCAATCAGAGAGATAGGTAGGCGCTTCACCTGTGATAACCTTATAACATAGACACACCGACTTATACTGAATTCTGTGCTCGACTTTGAGCCTTATAACACAGACACACCGACTTATACTGAATTCTGTGCTCGATTTTGAGCCAGTGTAATTTCTTCAAGAGATCCGAAGTATGGTGCTGTTTTGGCACCTTGAAGCTAAGGTGAGCGGCTGAATTGGCACCTTGAAGATAAGGCGAGTGGCTGAATTTTGAACATGTTGTAGTGGCTGGAGTAAGGCTGCCAGTGCACCAAGGAGAAGAGCGTTACAATAATCTAGTCTTGACAGAATGCAGGAAGACGCCAATGTCTTCGTGGCCTGTTCTGTAAGGAATGGTCTGATAGAGCTGATGCAACGGAGTTCAAGAAAAGATGCTTGGCAGATTTTGGCTACGTGGTGTTTCAGGGTGAGATCAGAGTCGAGATAGAAGCCAAGGTCATGAACAAATGGCATAAATGAGATGTCAGTGGAACCTATGACTACTGACGGATGAAGACAGGGGTCTTGAACTTGTGAGTGTTTTGTAAACAGGATAGCTTCTGTTTTATCATCGTTTAATTTCAGCTTATTAGCAGACGTCCACCGTTTCATATCAGAGACACTTCATTAAGCAAATAAAATAATGATCAAATTAATTGGAAGCGTAAGGCCAATGAAACAGAGTGGGTGACTAATTCAAATTCCTGTAATTCTGTCTAAACTCTTTCAGTGACAAAAGTACTGACAGAAAACAGCTGTAGTACTGACAGAGAACAGCTGTCAAATAGAAATAGTCACTGTCCACATTTCAGCATTACCATAGTTCTGCTGTCAAAGCACTGTCACTGACAGAGATCAACTGCACAACTGAACAACCAAACACAATGGAGCCCAGCCACATGATGTTTTTGTTCCCCCCCCCCCCCCCCCCCCCAGGCCAGGTGACAGTGTATCAACAAGACTGAAGTTAAGAGGCATTGGCACAGGAAATGAGTTGAGTTTGTAGTGCACTTGACTCTTTAGTCAAAATAACAGATGAATCTTTTGTTCATTAAGTTTTACCTTTTTACCCAGAACTGGCCTAAGTCCTGCTCAAACAGGGCTTAACTAGTTTGTTGTTGTTGTTTTTTGTCACTTGGGCTAATCATTGTTAAAAGATCATTCACCATGACAGTTTTTGCACTTCTGGGTTTTACAAATGTACTTTCACTACACACACACACACACACAGAGGCAGTTACTCAGATAAAAGCATGAGTGTGCAGAGTAGAAAACTGCCTGCCTCAGACCAGGTAAAAATAGTATCCAGCCAGGCATTCTAAAAATACCAGCCAGTGACAAGTCGCCTTAAAGCTGCAGCATACTTCTTCTTTGGCTACTGGAGTCAAGCCTCACAATGTTCTGCTCTGAACTTTCTGATGGCCACCGCACCAGCATAGAAGTAGTGAAGTAGCAAAATGGGGGACTGCAAGGGGTTGGTGGGGGGAGGGGCATGGGGATGGGGGGAATGGAGAGGTTGGTTGTCAAAATTACACTGGACCAACTGGGTAAGTTAAGAATGAACTTCAGTTGCTCTGCACCACAGTACATGGCAAAGTAAAGGGACTATAGAGGTCAACAAGTTAAATGATTTTCCCAGGATTCTTCCATGCCATTTTGAGACATTTTCAAGATAAAAAATCAGCTAGTTGGCACGGATGTGGTGGTACCCTCCGGAGGAAAAGCTTACCTGTGCGGACTCTGCAACTAACTGCATGGGAGCAATTCCACTGAGATAGCACATGAGATAAGATAGTCTCTCTCACACACACACACAGAACAATACTAACCACTGAACTTAAGGTTCGGATCTTGACGACAGCTAAATGAATCTGAAGACTTTAGCACTGAAGCTGAACCACCATCAAGGAACATGGGAAGAAACTGTCACAGGAATTTGATGCGAGGTCTCTCCTTCCTCCCCACCCTCCCTCCCTTTCTCCCCCTCTGTCTTTCTCTCTCTCTCTCTTTTACACACACACCCACAAAGAGAGATAGTCTGTACTATTGCTCATTTCATGAAATAAGCAAACCTGCATTATATGTTTTTCTTTCCTTTCTTTTTGTCTGCTTGTTTTGCTCATTTAAAGATCCTATAACATAGGAAGATTTTCTGCAGATTTAATTATTTCAACAAAATCCTGCTCATCTGGTGTGAACAATTTCGCAAAAACAGCCAAACATAGGCACTTTAACCACATATGATCCACACATACATACACAAATTCACACACATACACACACACACTGAAAAAGAGAGAGCTTTTTTCTCATTGTTTTTTCTTGTTTACACAAAACGTAAAGTTAAAAAAAAAAAAAAAGGGGGGGGGGGGGGGGGAGTATGTCATATACAACATTACAATTAAAAAAAAAAAAAATCCTCAAAATCATACCTTCCACACATAGCATACCACCACCACAACCACTGCCACCACAACAATGGGAACAATGGTAAACGAGATGGTTTTGATCGCCTGTTTCGTGTCCTTCACCACGGGTGGGAATAGCGTGGTGGTGCCACTGCTGACTGTGACGGTGCTATTGTGAACAGTGATGTTCTGGTTGCACAGATCTCCCTCACAACAGCAGAAATGGACACCTGTCGCACTCACAGGGTCCCTCTGCTGGCACTGTCGCTGGCAGTCGCGGCCATTGCTCCAGCACCCTTTCTTGAGGATGTGGACACCCATGTGGACACCCACGGTGTTCACCCATGATGCAAAGCATTGGCTCCGCCCTGAGGGGGTGGAGGGTGCAGGGCATTTCACCACTGCTTTCACTGGTCTGCATTCTTTGGTCACAGGATCACACTTCTTGTCCAAATATTCCTCGCATGTGGTTCCTGAGTGTTCTCTGTTCTCTTCAGCAGCAGCAGTCTGTTGAGGAAAGGAGGCCACTGTCAAGACAGAGCAAAACAAAAATATTTACAAAAATGACAAAGAATGAGGTTAATATCAAAATCACCAAACTCAAACACAACATTTTTCTTGATTTAAATAAAAAAAGGTCTAGACAGACAGAGGGAGAGTTCACTTGGTCTGCCATTCACCACAAATCTGATCAGTTCATCCTTTGTTATAACTATACACTGATAACTACGTGAAATGTCATTTCATTTAAAAGTCACTTAAGATAAGATAATGTTGCTTATAGCCCAGCCGACCGCAAAGGGCCACATCAGGGCTGTCACCATGTTAAAATCAACTCACCAGTCATTAAAAAAAAAAAAAAAAACAACAAAAAACTTTCACAATCTTGTTAAATGACATCGTCTACAAACGCACCAGAAAGTTTGTTAAAAATCTTTCTGCCGTAAATCTTAAATCAGATAAAAAATGATCTAACAAATCGCATCCTACAGATCTGGAATCACATTTACAATTGAAATTAACCCCGCTCTTGCCTCACCACCCCCTCCCACTCATCTGTAATGCAGCGAGGGCAAGCGGAGGGGACTAGGATTACCTTGGCCACCCTCCCCACAACAAGGAAACCATCATCCCATCCCTCCTTGTCCCCCTTCTCCTGTCAGTCACCTTCCCAGGTAAGGGGGATGGCCATTTCATCAAGTATGTTATACATTCCTGTAAACGGGGCACATTATTCCCATTGGCCCTCCGTGTCTGCATTTTGCCTTCCCGGTTTTGGGAAGTCGAAGTTTCGTTCATTTAGCATGTTGTGTTGGCAGCAGTCCCGGGAGGACAATGCTTGATGCCCAAGTGGGGTTTCTCCTAGGGTTGTGAATAGCGCTTGGGCTGTGCAAGCCAATTCTGGAGTGACAGTCTCTGTTGCATTGATACAGACGAAGCAGGACACTGGGAAGAAGCAGAGTACCGCTGTTTGCGGCGTGCTTGTTTCTCTGCTGCCTGCTGGGTTCTCTCCTCCTCCGCTTGTCTGGATTCCTCTCTCACCATTTGATGCCAGCAGTGGCGGTCGTCGGCAGCTGTTTCGCAGGCATAGGGTAAATGTTGCACACTGTCATGTCACGTGCACACATCCTTGACCCGAGAGTGGGCGTCCTGTGCGTCTGTACCAGTGGCAAGTTGGCCATAGAGTTGGTCCTTGGGAATACGCCCATCTTCCATGCCGTTACGTGCCCGACCCAGCATAGACGTCTCTGGCTCAGCACGGCGAACATGCTTGGGATTCCACCCTGGCCAGGATGTCGCTGGGGCAGTACTCCGGTTTCCTGCCAGTGATCCCCCCAGAAGCGTTTGAGCAGCGCATGTGGAAGGTGTTCAGATGGCGTTCCTGCCTCGCTGGGTGGCCCCATGTCTCGCTGCCATACAAGAGAGTGCTGAGGACGCAGGCCTGATAGACACCATCTTGGTATTCTCTGTGAGCTTCTTCTTGCCCCCACACACTTTTGGACAGCTTGGCCAAGTTGCTGCGGCTTTCCTATCCCCGGTTGATCTGTATGTCAAGTGACAGGCTGGTAGAGAGGGGTCGACCCAAGGTACGTGAATCCTCAGTCACTTCCAGGTGTAGTCGTTCATGCTGATACGGGTGCGTGGCTTGCATCCTGTGTGCTAACGCTGGTCTTCTTCAGACTGATCGTGAGTCCAAATTCTTTGCATGCATCAGCGACCTGTCCATGAGTCTCTGCAGGGCCTCTTCAGTGTGTGAGGCAAGCGCTGCATCGTCAGCAAAGAGCATCTCTCGGGTGGGGATCTGGACCCCTTTGGTTTGGCTCTCAAGCGGAAAAGGGTTGAACAGCTTTCCATCTGAGCGTGTGTGCAGGTAGATTCCATCTTGCGAGGAGCTGAAGGCCACTTCAGAAGCATGGAGAAAAAGATCCCGAAAAGTGCGGCGTGAGCACACACCCCGGGTTTTACTCCGCTTGTGATGGAGAAGGGTTCTGAGCAAGACCCGTCGTACATAATGAGCTCTTCATGTCCTCGTAAAGTAAACCACCATGCTGTGCAACTGAGGAGGACAGCCGATTTTTTCTCCAGGAACGGAAGAGGCCTTTTCTCTGACAAGGTCGAAAGCCTTTGTTAGATCGATGAATGCCAAAATACAGTTGGCATATCCTGCTCTCTGCACTTCTCCTGAAGCTGGCGCACTAAAGAAAATCATGTCAGTTATTGACCAGCCTCCCCTGAAGCCACACTGGACTCTGGGTACACTCGAGCAGCCAGGGGTCTGAGCCTGGTGAGGAGAATGCGGCGAATACCTTCCCGACCATGCTCAGAGGGATATCCCTCTGTAGTTTGTTGCAGTCACGGGCGGTCCGCCTTTGTTCTTTTTAGAGTCACAATGGAAGCATCATACTTGTTTTGGGGGGATGCACCCTCCCCCAACACAGAAAAAGCAGGTTGTACAGGGTTGCAGCAGCGCTGACTTCCCACACTTGGGATCACTTCAGGTGGAATGCCGTCATTTCCCTGGTGCTTTTCCACTGGGGAGCAATAAAATGGCTTTGCCGAGTTCCTCCAGCGTGGGCACCTGGCCCAGTTCTTCCATCACAGGCAAATCATTGAGGGCATAAAGGGCAGCGTCAGTGACTTCTGTTTCCCGGGAGTAAACTCCGAGTAGGGTTCGACCCATCACTCATCTGTTGATCACGGTCAGTGATTGTCCGCGCCTGTTAAGACTTCAGAGGAGCATTTTCTTCACTTCGGGCCCCAACTGCCCTTGATCCCATCCAAATACCACGAACATTTCCAAAATTCGGCTGAACGCTAAATTTGCCCCTCGCACTGGTAGCAGCCAGTAGTCACTGGCACATCGTCTTGCGACCCTCTGTGCGTTGCTCAGTGCAGTTCTTAATGCTGCAAGCGTCTTCCACGGGGGGTTTTCTTGTATGCCAGAGAGCGTTACGCTTGGCTTCAATGACCGGCTCCTTTTCAGAGAGGTTGACATCAAACCAGTCCTGGGTTCTTTCCTTACTCTCTTGCCGAAGGCTGAGATGGCGCATCGTAGACAGCATCTCTGAGGGTATTCCATCTTGCTGTGGCATCCTGTTCTGGCAATCTTGGGTGTCTCTCGACAGCAGCTACAAATTCCTGTCTGCGATCAGGGTCTCCTGTTCTTGCAACTTGATGCGGGGATGACCTATTGCTTTGGAGGGGTGCAACTTGCGTGGCTGTATCCTCACTTTGCTGCACACGAGGGCGTGATCAGTGTCGCAGTCGGCGCTGTGGTAGCTTCCGTTGCCAGGACAGGTTCACAGCTGAGCGTCTCGTGACCACAAGGTCCATTGGTGCCAGCGATGAGCCCTTTGGGGTTTTTTCCAGGACACTTTATTTTGGGGGTTTTTGGACTGGAAGAAGGGTTGGGACGCAAAGGCTGTGGTATGAGCACAGCTCTAGAAAACCTCTGTCCATTGTCGTTCAACTTTCCGACCCCGTGATGACCGATGCAAGATGGCCACGACGGGTGATAAAGAACCAACCCGGGCTTTTTAAGTCACCAAGAAGGACAGCGGCTCCAATTTCGGTCCCCTGCCAACCTGGGGTCAAGCTCATTGTAGAAATGGTCCTTGATGTCTTCTGAATTACTCAAGTAGGAGCATAAATGCTGAAGACTTGACAATTCTGTATCTGTAGCCAAGCGGATTGACAGGATACGATCTGCCACCTGTTGGGGTTCCACTAATGCCTAAGGCTGTTCTTTACTGCAAAGCCGCTCCTGTTTTCGTGGTTCATTGGGTTCTTTCCCTTTCCAAAAAACGTGTAGTTTTCTTCCCTGAGAAGCCCCTAGAGGGTAGCCTGGTTTCTTGGAGGGCCGCAACGCTCGGGCGTCGAGTCTTGTAAGCTCCTGTCTATGATAGCAGTCTTCCTGGAGTCTTTTACATGTGAAAGGGTCTCTGAGATTCCGGGGCACAGGGTTCTCACATTCCAGTTTGCAAAATGAAGTGCTGGAAACTTCTTTGGTTTTCTTGAATTGCCTGGTACGATTTTTCCGTCTGCTTGTCATGCCTAAACATTTGAGCTCCAAGCACCCACTGAAGCAGGCAGATGTTGCGAGTCGCACCTTACTCTGGGGACTGCCCAGCTGGAGGTGGGGGGTTTAGCTGACCAGCGGGACACGATGATCCTTCCCACCATCGGAACAACCCTGGCATCCTACTCTACGCCAACCAAGTGTGGACTTATAACCCGTAACGCTGTCTCCTGTGTTGGTTCTGCTGAAACGTAAAGCTGGAGTGACCTCTCCAGCGCAAGCTTGGTGAAGAAATATGGAGTGCGTTTTGGGCCCATGCATCAGATCCCCCTCTGGGCCTTGCCAGTGGGCTCTAAAAGATGTGGGCACAACGTTTGGCACTGGTCTGGCTGCAGGAGCTGCCCGGAAAGAAGTCAGAATTGACGTCCAACCGCCTTCTAAAGGGGCCCACTCCGGATTTTCCTCTGGTTTACTCCAATCTTCTCCTGAGGGTGTCCAAAGGCAGCGGAGCCACATCCAATGGACGGGGAAACGGAGCGGGGGCGTCCAGGGACCCAGGGTCTTTGCGCTCCCAGTCGTCCAGCGCTCCTAGGCACTTCATGATTTTGGGCATCAGACTTTTTTCCTTTGTCCTAGATGAGTGGCCTACCAAGGCTGCCAGGCCCCATCCACCCGGGTTTTGGAATAAGAGATTTCCTTCTCCTAGGCAGATTCGCAACCGGGGTTGCACGCTCAGACCCGCCTGCCCATTATACCCCCGGGTACCGGTCACTGCCAAAAACAGCAAGCTTTGTGGAAACAGGATGCCACGGAAGGCATTGCTGTGGGCACTGTAATGTAGGAGGGGCCCCCTTGCAACGCCTTGCAGCCTGGCAAACCAGACAGTGGCTACACGGCGATCACTACACCAGGCTGCCTACCTGGGTAGTGCGACTGAAGAGCTGCCAGCTGCGCTTCACTCACTGATTCAGTCGTTTCCCTTGTTATCCAGTCAATATCATTCACTTAAATTTCCTTGCTTCCTTCATCCTTTCCATTGTATGCGTGCGTGTGGGGCGGTGCGTGCGTGCGTTGTGTGTTGTGTGTATATACTGTATGTGTATGTGCGTGCATGTGTGCGTGCATGTATGTGTGGGTGTGTGTTGTGTGGTGTGTGTGTGTGTGTGTTGTTGTGTTGTGTGGGTGTGTGTGACCTATACAAGTGTTAGAACACTAAAGTACTATATCTCGCCTGAAGTGAAACTAGTGAATAGATAATAAAATAATTACAGGGGTTCCACTGACTTTTTATTTTTGCGTCAAGAAACCCCGCCCCGCAAAAATTGCGTCAGGGGCTAAAAAAAATGCGTTACAAAGTAAACTGTACTCCCCTCCCGTCAAAACAGCTCTGAATCACGCGCCTTAACACCGCTGAAGTGCAGAGCAGCTCGCTGCAGGACGCGGAAAAAATTCCATTTTATTTCGAGGGAGAAAGGATGAGGCTTTTTGGAACATTCTTGATCTAGCAAAAAGTCAGCGAGTGCCACAGATAAAATTGCACGCAAACATCAAATTGGGGGTGTTAAGCAGTCGCTGTAGGTCTGTGCCGTGTTTTGCCCCTCTGACATAGGCTTGCGGTTGAGAACAGGGTCCTGGGAAAATTGGGCTCGCTAAACGCAGGGCCCCGCGAAAAAAATGCGTAGGAAGGCAGAAAAACGCAATAATTACGCAAAATTTTGCAATAAATGGAACCCCTGCCCATATTCATTCTCATGATTCTGTAAGTACTTGTAGGATCAGAAACCCTGACACTTTCATCCGACACTGTTTTTTTTAAATAAAGATCTTTAATTTTTTTTTAATTTGTGGGGAAAACAGTTCCCTTTGATCTGCCTAAAACATGAATATTTCACATTTTCCCAGTGTTTCCAATTCATGTTAGATCTGTGTTACATCGTGTGGCACTTATTATTTCTTTTTCTGACAGTGAAAAGACAAGCAACTTTACGTTCTTCATACCCAAAAAAAATATACTGATCAAAATACAACAAAAGTCAATAAATTTCAAACCTGACTAACAGAATACAAACAGGATTTCAGGTTCAGACATGTCTGATAAAACAAAAACAGAAAAAAAAAAAATCCAGGCTTTTATCAAGACTTTCTTCAAAACCCTCATGATCTTTTCTGACACCTCTAGAGCTAATAACTGTTTGCCAACAAAAAATGTAACCACAAGAAAAAAGCGTGCACATATATCCATGCAAACACACACATACCGCAATGCACAAGACACACACACACACACACACAGAGTTAAAGACATGTATGTAATTTGAGCAAATGCTTTAAGGTGGGTGGGTTCTTCCACTTCTCCTGACCCCATACCGCATCAAAAACGAAAAAAAAATCACCTTAGTTTTATGGTTGTCGGCCCAGGCTCAAAATGTTTTTTTTTAATTCATACCTTTACTATCATTTCTGTGCCTTGAATGTGTCAAAAAAGGAAAAATCTTAATTTTTCGGTCTTCAAACCAAAGCTCAAACTTTTTTTCTTCATATGTTTTTTACTTTGACTGTTTTAAAATACTCTGAATGCATTTAATTAGTCTCAAAATGTACAGTTAAACCGCTGATTGTTGATATTACATAGCAAGAGATCATCTTTCCTTTTGTTGGTGATTTGTATAGGCTTGTGGTTAGACATTTGACCAAGTTTCTTTTTTGTCAGCATGAACTTGATGAAGAAAGGCTGGTCTTGCAAATTACATTTTCACAATTTTATCAAGTCTACAAGTTATAATCAAAGTACAAAAAGACCATGATGAACTGGCCTATCAAAAAAAATCATTTTAATGATACGATGTAACAGTTTCTTTTCTGTTTCTTCAAATAAGTACATTGCTCATTTGTTTTGTTTTCACTTTGCTTTAATTTGTGTTTGTTCGTTTGTTTTAAATGACAAAGAGTTTGAAATCACGCATTAAGAGTTGACATACTGTCTTTCTGTCTCTCTCAGTCCCCTGTCTGTCTGTGTGATTGTAGATCTTCATGTTGTGTGCAGTATGAGAGAGAGAGAGTGAGAGAGAGAGAGAGAGAGAGAGAGAGAGAGAAGAGAGAGAGAGAGAGTGTGTGTGTGTGTGTGGGTTTTGTGTGTGTGGTGTATGAGTACATGTGTGTTGAGTGAGAGAGAGAGAAAAAGAGAGAGAGAGAGAGAGAGAAGAGAGAGAGAGAGAGAGAGAGAAGAGAGAGAGAGAGAGAGAGAGAGACAGCAGACAGACAACAGACAGACAGAGACAGAGCGCTCAGAGAGACAAAAGAAGAGAAGGGTTTTTCCACTGTATGTAACATCTTGGATTCCTTGTGTTGAAACTGAAAGGAAACTGAACATATTCAGCTGTAGAAACTTAAACACCCCATTTCAGCTCCAAACAGCATACAGTTTTTTGAAGCCTTGCACTGTTCTCTCTGAAAAAAAATTAATTGTCAATCTATGATATGACAGATTTTGGAAAATTCCAAGACTTCTCCAGTTCAACTTTAAAAAAATGACTTTTTCATGACTTTTCCACACTAGGAATGTGTTTCCTTATTTTCCATGACTTTACCAGACTTCTACTGTTCTAGAAAAACCCCGGTTAAAGAGTTTAATGTTTTGGTCTGCCTTTCACTAGTTTCGTTCATGCCTATATTGTCTGACATCGTTCATTTGAAAAAGGTTCAAATGTATTATTAAAAAAACACCTATACAACGCAATCATCTCTATAGATCTGTTAAAAGTATTTCACTCTTAGTCTTATGCTCTCTTGAGTACATAATGATTGAAAGTGATCAGTATGTCTGATGAGGGAAATTTCATTTTCCAAACTCAGTTGACAATTTTCTTTGGACTTTGCCATAACCATGGAATCATAATTTTCCATATTTAAAAATCTCTCCAAAAAGAGTAAAAGTAAATTTTAAAACAAGATCTAGTACAGTTGGGATGTTGCCTTTTTTAATGAATGTAACCCCGTTACAGAAGAATAAGCAACTATTGTCTAAAATGTTATTCATCAAATAAGTCTTCATTTTTCACTTTCTCGTCCACTGAAAACCGTCCGAGGCCATCGGGGTAACTATATAAAATCTCCGCTGTTTTAAAGTGATTCAAACGATTGTGAAAATCACAACATGGTAAGTTCAATATAGATGTAGATAGAATATAGAATATAGATGTTTTGTATTTAGACTTTAGAAAAGCATTCGATTCAGTACCACTGAAAGACTTTTAAAGAAATTAAGTCTTATGGAATAATAGGAAATATACTTGGTGGGTTAGAGACTTTTTATCAAAAAGAACTCAGAAGGTAAGGATTGGGAGTTCCTTCTCTCATAGTGCTGATGTTAATTAGTGGGATAAACCCCAAAAGGGAGTATTTTGGGACCAATATTATTTAAAGGCGTTTATAAATGACCCCTTAGAATAAAGAGTACATGTAAAGTCTTTGCAGATGACACAAAACTGTATAACTCTCCAAAAATTGCATAAGGAATTACAAAAGGATATTTAAACATTAGTACAGTGGCCCGATACTTGGAACCTATATTTTAATGCAGAAAAAAGTAAAGTACTTCATATTGGGAAAACAAACCCACAAAAGGATATATAATGAAAATTGGGGGGAAGGAAATAAAAGTATCTAAATGTGAAGAAGAGAAAGACCTAGGTGTGACTTTTAACAAAAATTTACTATTTGACAATCATATTGTAAATAGTATTAATAAGGCTAACAGAATGATTTGTAAATAAAAAGGAACCTTTACATTTAGGAAAAGGACACTTTTTTTGCATTTATATAAGACACTAGTTAGACCTGTTCTTGAATATGGCAACACGTATGGTATCCAATGCTAAAGAGACAACAGAAGCTCTAGAAAGGTACAAAGAAGAGCAACCAAATGATTCATAATAAAAAGATTTCTCATATCAGGAAAGATTAAAATATCTGCAACTTCCAACACTTTAAGGGAAGAAGAATAAGAGGAACTTGATTCAAGCAGTACAAGAATTTAATGAATGATGATGTTGATAAAGCATGCCCTTTTTTTTTAGCCTACTCCCAGAAGAATGTTACAAAAACAAGTGAAATAAGATATTAAACAATATCTAGAACGAATTTAAGAAAATTTACTTTTACTAAAAGAGTAACCAACTTTTGGAATAAACTAACACTTAACCAAACGTGCACCTAGTATACCCAATGTTTTTAAGAACCTCATAGATAAACATGAATTATTAACAAAAATTAGATATGAATTTGATGGATAATAGTCTGAGCTACCTTTTGACTGGGCCAACGGTTACGAAAAAAAAAAAAAAAGGATATATACATGTAGGCTTATACAGAAGGGGGGTAAAAGCCCCAAATAGGGTAAGTTGTATTTTATACAAAAAGCCCCTGATCCTGATCCTGATCCTGAAATACCGGTAAGAGAAAGAAAGATAACCACAATGACGAGAACGACTTAAAAATTCGAATAAATTTCCCACCTTCGGGTTTTTGTTACTGTTGTTTCTGTTTCTATTTTTAAACTTCAATAATTTCTGCTGCTTGAGTCGGCTCTTGAGATTCGACAACAGCGCACGCAAACGATTTATTTGTCAATCGTCTTGAGCAACTGATTGGGTCTTATAGCAAATAAACAATAAACCAACAATTAAAACAAATTCAGTAGTCTACTTACGGTCACTATTCTGAAGAAGCAGAAGAAAAACAATCAAAAGAAACAGTCCGTAGCGACGATCTTTTCGTAGGATCAGATCATTCGTCACGATCAAACCCTCCGATCGTAACTTCCGATCAAAGCATCTCTTGGAGGATGTTTTTGGCCGAAGCAGGCAATTCAAATCCAAACAACTATTTTTTTCAACTGTTAGCAACGTGACATTTTGCTTGGCATGCATAGTTTAATCCCGAGTTTTACATGCATGCTAGCAGGGCCCTGACACACAAAGCTTGCCAACATTAACTAGAGTCTACACGTAGCCTTCGATTTTATTGATGGATTTTAACAAAAATGGCCGCATCTGTTTTTCACGCCCGGATGAAAGCAAGGTTGAATACAAAGGCTTCATTTGATTGGTCATTTGAATCCGCCCACTACCCAAAACTGCCCTCTCCCCCAACTTTCTATATTTTCAAGCAGACGAACCACAGATTATAGTGGCAGGCGGAACTCAATTACTGATGAAAGCAAGAGTTTTTTTCACAGTTTAAATTCATGAAATTAATGTTTTCATTCGAACAATACATACATGTTTTTTTTCTTGTCTGCAATAATCAAAGTGCTGGTGTAATTTGGCATTCAGTCACATCAAATGAAATATATGTTTATTTCGGGTTTTTTTTAAATTTAAATGCCCTGTTTTGTTAATGACCGTATTTTTAAAAATTGTTTTTATCCAGATCGTTTTAGCTTACTTTTATAGAATATTTGGATTCAAAAATGATAAAGATAATAATTATATTTTCGAAAAGGGAATTCCCCAAATTTAAAAACTGCCTGAAAGTCAACCTGTTTATAATGCCCTTACACTTATTGGACGACTTTCTCTTCTGCTTTTCTCAATGAAAAAAGCTGCAGCATAGAATCGGATTTCCATTTGGGTTACTATGACGTCTTAAGTCCTAGCTAAAGTTAGCAATGCTGCAAATGCTAGCATTTTCATTGGTTGTCTTGGACTAAGCTTCTAAAATTAGGACCACTATGCGCCACTTAAAAGAACTGTGGCGCGAGCAGAAATAGACCAGAAGCACAGATGTAGAGAAAGGGGGCGAGAGAACAAGACAGGTAGGTGTGGCACCACTTTCTTATTAGTCTTCCAAGGATCTTATTTTTGATCACAAAAATTCTTTAAAGAATAAAAGACATTGTATTAGAAAGTCGAATTCTTTTCACGGATTGAGTCTGTTCTCTCCCGAATTGATAATTCGGTGTTTGCACAGTGTTGTCAGCTCTCGCGATTTCATCATGTCGCGCTTGTGATTTTTCCGTCTTCTTCTTCTCTTCTTCTTCCAGTAATGTTCAGCGGTCATCAGATTGACCATTATTAACATCATTTTGTATGCATTGTGTATTTTTCGTGTAGCCCGGGACTCAAACCCCTCTTAGGACATGAGCATCGGGATCTTTAGAGTCCGTGTAGGGCTTTAGTGCATGTGACACAGACTAGACCTCGGTTTATAGTCCCATCCGAACGACTATAGGGGGGATGGAGTCAGAACCAATGTTAACTCCGAGGGAAAAATCCCCCTATACCGAAATTCGAACCCGCAACCCCAGGAACCCCAGGATCACGAGTCCGGCGCTCTACCAACTGAGCTATCGGCCCCCCCCCCCCCCCCTCATCTTGATAAATCTTTCTGTTTGGAATATTTTCTTTTACAAATATTAGTCGATACTTTTATTTAACAATTCAAAACTTCACAACTTTTCTTTGCCACTTCCGCAGGTAAAGAGGGACACCGTCGGAGCGTTTGGCTGAAAAGCCCGACAGGCCGCGAGTGGAAAATCCAAAGAAACACGTCAGATTCGGAACAAGACCCGGAACCGTCCAAACCAACCACGCATCCGAACAACCCACAAGAAAACGTCAGCAACTCGACGTTTGCCAAGATAGAAGAACCCAGGGTTTTGATCAGCGACCATTGGATTTGAGCACGATGTTTGAGGGAGAGAACGACTTTGGATTCGTACCAGGCGGTAGTGAGGACATCTTTGGAGACGGTGTCCCTTCCTCACTCGACGAGCTGGTTGACTGGCTGGATATCGCTGGGGGTGCAACACCGCCGAAAAGCACGGCAGGTCCCACGGTATCCAGCCTTGCACTACGTTCTCTACAGATGACGAGTGGCCTATTTAACACAGGTAAGTTTTTCGACCGTTTGCTTTCATGAATCGGTGAACCGATTTTTTTATTTTTTTATTTTACGTTCAACCAAGTCGAGTTTTCAATAGGCCTATAGCCTGGTTTGTGTTAAGAAAAAGGTATAGAAATGGTCGAATGGGGACAATAGTCTTTATTTTCCAAACAGGGTCAGTCGACAACCCTTGTCCAGTCGGAAAGTTCGGGTTGTGTTTGTGTTTTGGATTGGTCGTTAGGCTGTCACATGTATGTGTGTGTGATGTTATCTCCCTTGTGTTCACGATTTGGGTCAATCCGCGAGAGCTCGAAACCTCATGATTTCGTCATAATCTATTTTTAGCCAGCGGCTCGCTGCAGTGAGCCCCGCGTGACATGCATCGGTTGGGGGCGGGGAATGGAGGGTTGGGGCGTGGCCAACAGTTTCACATGATTTCATCACTTTGTGCAATATCATTTTATTTAAAATCATACATTGGAGTCTTAGATAAAACAGACATTTAAGCCACAATTGTTCTTCTTCAGTTATTCGCTGACTGGATAAAGCTGGTCAGATTCTTAGTTTTGAAAAAGAGGGGTGTTTTTGTTGTTTTGTCACATTATAAATATACAAAGCCATGTCTGTAACAGTCTCAGAAATGTTCCAGTTGAAGGTCATTTTTTTTCTTTTTATTTGTTTTGGGACAAAACTGTACTGTATTCAGACCTGAATACTGTGGCCAAGAGTGTAGAACTCATCCTCCTGGGAAGACAGTGAAAATCTTAAACAACTAAGGTGTTTAAAACCAGATGAAGGTACGTTCCTAGGCTGTGAAGTGTTATTGCGCTTTTGTGCAGACCAATCACACTTCCTTTCTCCCACCTTCTTTTTTATATTTCCAGTCTGTGTTTCATATGAGAATGGAACCCAGCAGGGTGCTGTCTCACTGACACAAGGCGTGTTTCATAATTAAATTAACATGTCAGAAATGAGCGCGGATTGTGTTTGGTCAGTGTGGAAACAGTAAAGATATTCTGTTTAAATCTCCCCAAGGGAGCATCATGCATGTTGTTGTTGTTGTCGTACCCTGGCTAAAAGACTCCAGGGATCATCCAAACAGCCGAAGTACTTGAACACTATGGTACAAATGCATCAGCTGGGATGAGAACATTACGTGTGTGACCGTTTTTGATTACCCCGCCACATGGGCAGCCACACTCCGACTTCGGGGGATTTTTGAGACTGATAATGTTATGCTAGGAGCTTGTCACAACTGAAGACAATCCCCGCATAACTATGCAGAGCATAACAACATTTTGATGTAGCCTTGGTGTTCTAGCCTATGTCAATTAGCCTGACACAGCCTTAAGCCAAGCCAAATCATGCATGTTCAAAGCATGCTGGTGTTGGCACATTTGAATTAAAATTTTACTATTGCTTTTAAATTTTTGTCTCTTTACTTGGGGGGGGGGGGGGGGGGCAGGGCATTCAGAAAGTTAGGATTACAAGCAGAATTTTTTTTTTTTTACTTGCCCCAGGACAACTTAAGATTTTGGGGGATTTTCTTGCCCCAATTTATTACAGAATAAAAGAAGCCAACTGGTTATTATTATGTAGATAAAAAATCGTAATGATCTATGAATTGATTAATGGAGGGATATGGAGGGCATCCAACAAGACATAGATGGACACCATTCTTATTATTAGGCGGCCAACTTTACAGATTTGATGCTGCTGCTGTACTTGGTGTAAGCACCTGGTACAAAAATATCAGAGAAAACATGAAAAACACCCTTTTTACCAGCAAGCAAGGAGAGCCCTGTCAATTTGACATGATATAGATCATACAATATTGAGTTGTTGTTGTCGGGGATGGTTGACTAGTTGTTTGGTTGACCAGTTTTGAGGGAAGGGGTGATGTACATAAATATGGAACAGCTTTTGACATGGCAGTGGACCTAATATGGCCCCTATTGGTCAGCCGGGCTACAAGCAACATGAAACTGAAACTTGAGGTCCAAAATATTGTGAGTTGCCAGACACACAATGGGAAAAAATTCGGGAAAAAATGGCTACTTTTAGCAGAGTCAAGAAACTGCATCTCCTGTTTTTCCATTTGCAGCCAATGGGTAATAATAGTAACATCGTGTACTTATAACACTAACAGTCATAGTGCTCAGATAAAATTCCTTTGATACACAGAGAAAGCATTGAAGCATTTCAGCAGAGACCTTTCTTCTTCTTCTTGTCGTTGTACCCTGGCTAAAAAGACTCCAGGGATCATCCAAACAGCCGAAGCATTTGAACGCTATGGTACAAATGCATCAGCTGGTGAACATTATGTGTGTGACTGTTTTTGCCACATGGGCAGCCACACTCCGACTTCGGGGGATTTTGGAGACTAATAATGTTATGTTAGGAGCTTGTCACAACTGAAGACAATCCCTGCATAACTATGCAGAGCCTAACAACATTTTGATGTAGCCTTGGTGTTCTAGCCTATGTCAATTGGCCTGACAGCCTTAGGAAGGCGGGACCTTTCTAATGACAGTCCCATCCATTTAAGACTGATTTTTCTAAAGTCTTTTTGTTTGTTTGTGTGTTTAAGTGTTTTTTTAGATACCAGATTTACTTTGAAGTTAAGTCTTGCCTCATTGTTATGTATTTCAGGTGTGGAACCTTATGTATTTCAGGTGTGGCTGGTGGTTCCTCTGAGATCACCAGCAACCCTGCTGCTGCCCAGCCCAGCTCCTCCATGTCTGACAAGTTCGTAGGTCATGATGATTTCCTGCCGGAGACCTTTTACGACTTCGACATGGACATGTTTGGCGACCTGGGCAGCGGCTTTGACCCGCTCGGCGATGAAAGCCTGGATAGCTTCACTGACCTGACGGCTCTTCTGTCGGAGGTTAGTAACAAATTACAGAGTTAACAACGGTCAGTAAAGTTAACCTCTCGACTGTTCAACATTTGGAAAGTGAGCAATTGGCATGGGTTAATGTGCACAGACTTGACAGAGCAATGATTAGACTTTCTTACGTTCTATTCAGAAAGTATCATTTATTCAAATGAATAACAAGTATTTTCACGATTTTGCTGACAAAACAGCGAGACCTTGCTGCTCACAAGGTGTGCATATCCAAATCCACTCCTGTCACAAGGATGATGGTATTGTTGCATTCTCTGGATGATGAGCATTCTCTTCAGAACTTTGTCTATCATGGCTGAATTCTCATGTCAGTGATAAGAAAGGAATGAGCTTAGTGCTTATGTATAAAAAGTCAGAACTAATTGGTCAAAGTTTACACAATACTCAACATTTCCTTTTTTTCAGTTTTTGTCACCAATTCAAGCATAATCAACCACACATACACAAGACCTCCATTAAAAAAAAAGGGACAATGTGTACATATATATGTCCACAAAGTACTGAACAGTGCTGCAAGATTGGTCCTCAAATCACACAGGAGCATACAATACTGCTCCTGAAATCCTTTCATTAATAGTTTGACCAGTACACAATTTTCTAAAAGCTTCTTTCACCCTCCTACGCATCCAGACATTCTCTGTCTGTGTTCCCAAATATGTAAAGTATGTGTGAAATCGTCCATTCTTCTGACAATTCAGTCTCCGTATTCAGATTGTCAGAACAAAACCTTTGCGGCCAGAGTTCTCTTTCCTGTCCTTGTATCACTAACAGGGTCCAACTGTCTGGAGCATCCCTCCACTCATCAAATGTCGCATTCTCTGAAAGTCCACTCTCAAAGTCTTTTTACCTTGAACTTAAACCCATTTCTTTTAACAGAAGAGCAGGGGTTTTTTTCCACTTATATAATGACCATCTTGCGTCTACTCTGTTCACAAGTGTTGGTGGATATATATATATATATATATATATATTGAATTATAAACAAAGCTTGCTCTTATGTCTTAGGTTGAAGAAATAGGGGGAGATAAGCATTCATATCTGCAGTGGTAGATGATTCTGCCTAACTAACAGTATGTGCTTGAGTGGGTGAATGGGGGGAAAAAATAAATGCTTCTCACAATGAACCTTCAGCAAGCTTATAGTCTCCAAGGGGGAGACACCCTCCAATAGGGAGGGAAACTCACTAACATATAACTCCTGGTCATATACCGATATTTCGAAACTTGGTGGTTTCTCCTCAGTGACCGCGGAAAGTGGTAATTTGACTCTCTGCCTTTTCAGTTTTAAGAAGAATGCAATCCCAAAAAAGGCTGGTGTGCAATACCGTAGTATGTTTGTTGAGTTTTCAAAAAACCAACCAAAGGTGCCACCTAAGAAGCAAAAGAAAATCATGAAAGAGCAAAACAAGCTACATTTTCTTGTGAAAAGTAGAAAATATAAAAAGATATCCTCTTAAGACACGAGTGCTGAGGGCCAGTTCTTGGAATGAATCCGCAAGGGACTAAAATACAACAAACTAATAAATTCCAAGGATAAGTACCGAGCACCGTTCCAGCAACTTACAGAGCAGCTTGGTGTTGCAATGACTGCAAGAAATATTGAATTATAAACAAAGCTTGCTCTTATGTCTTAGATCTAAGACATAAGAGCAAGCTTTGTTTATAATTCAATATTTCTTGCAGTCATTGCAACACCAAGCTGCTCTGTAAGTTGCTGGAACGGTGCTCGGTACTTATCCTTGGAATTTATTAGTTTGTTATATATATATATATATATATATATATATATATATATATATATATATATATATATAATATATATATGCATGTGTGTGGGAAAGAGGGGATACAATTTGTCCTAAAATAGTGATTGTAATATTTGTGTTGAGTCCTGATATGTGAGCACCGGTTGTCTTGGACAACTCTGAGAGGGGGCTATTTACTGGTTTTCACATTCTGTGTCATTGTAACGGATGTGAATGATTTTAAGTTCACATCGAAAAAAGAAAATTAGATCTTCATCATTATTTATCACCACTCTTTATTTGTGTTCTCATCACATCATTCCTAAAGTCAGGACTTGTGTTTCCTTTTTGTTTTCAGGAGAACATATTCGTGGACCAAATGAAAGACGAACCTGCTCCTATCCTTGACCTCGGTGACAGTGTCACGGCCAATAGTGCAACACCATCCATCAAGAGGTCCTTCGCAGAGATGGAGGCCGGGACCTCTGACCTTGACCGACTATCGGCGCATGTTGGTTTGACCACAACGTCAAACCTTGACCATGATTACAGCTCCAAACGTCCAAGAATGTCCACTGCGACAGAGGAGCCAGCAGTGAAGGAAGTCTTTCTCGCTCCTGCTCCTCTCCCATCCCCTACCCCTCAACTTCATACATTATCACACTTCCTCCAGAGAACAAGTCCCGTAACAGAAGGGAAAAAAAACAACATTGCCTCCAAGCGTTCGCGCGAGATTCGCAAGAAGAAGTTCATGAACATGGAGACAGAGGCAGACCATCTTGTTGTTGAAAATGCCCGCTTGGAGAAGCGTGTGGCAGAACTGGAAAGGCTAGCCAAACAGATGAAGGAAATCCTTGTAGCTAAGATGGCTGGAAAGTAAACTATGGTGCGATTGATGTCTCTGTGTTCAAGCCTATCACAGTGTCACTTGAAAGATGGTGACGAAGACAGAAAAGTTGTATGAACTGAAGTTTGATGATATAGAGTAGGTTTTCTGAAGTGGAGGTTTAAACAGATGACCGTGCATTGCAGGACCTTGCAGACTTGTTTAGGACTGTGGCTTGAAACTGAGACTGTCTTGTCTTGAAAGTGTTCAGTAATACCTCCTTTCTTAAGCTGGATTTTTCCAACCAGTCCGTTACACACCCTTATGGGTGTCAGAGACTTGGAGGACCATTCTGAATCAAAGACAGACATGAAGATGAAGTGCTTTACTTTCTGTCTCAATGCTCAAGACAGGATCAGTGCTGTCCCTTTGACAGTATGTAAATACCATCCAGTTACATTTTACTTCAGTGATGTCTGATGCTGGAGGAATGTCTTGTGTATAATGTTATGAGGTTTTCTTATCATGTAACATCATTTTACCTTGAGTATGTGGCGTGAAAGACCATGCGCTCAAACCTAAAACAAAAACTGACATCTTTTAAAGTGAAAAGAGGAAAACATCGGTGTATTCTTTTAAAATGTGAACAAGTCGAAACACTTTTCATTATCAGTGATCGAAATTCACAGTGATAACTTCAGTTTTACAATTTGCAGTTCACTGAAAATTTAGTATTTGATGTTTCAAGTAGAGTTTGCAAGTAAATTGAAAAGAGCAAATAAGACGGAATTTATGATCAGGAAGAATTATATCACATGTCAGTTGTCAGATGAACAGTGAGCAGAATTTATACTATTGATGGAACAGGGTTCTTTTTTATTGTGTTGATGTAAATTAACTTGTTTGAGTAAGTGATGACATACAAATTCAAATGTTTACGTTTAGTGAACTGGAAATAGATTAAATAACCTTGACAACAGCAAAAATAAATGGCAAGTAAAGAGGTTTGCTGCTGTTTTTCTAATAACATATCCACAATCACCATACTGATGGATTTTACCTGTTTGCATGTTTGTTAGTTTCTAAACAAACAAAGAAAAGGAAAAATTCAATGTTACACACTGTGCCTATCAAATGGTGTTGTGGTCGCACTTAAAAAGTTTGTAGGAGGGGTAAACAAAATCATGGAATAGAACTTGGCTCTTGTCATTCTCATTCTGCTATTGACATATGACGTTTGCTTTAAAAAAATATATATTTGAAAAGATATTTCCATTCAAATTGTCATTTTTTTCCTTCAATGCAAGAGCAGAAACGTGTAGAAAGATTGACACCGTATTTAGATAAAAATTCATAGCACAGTTTCCTTCGCATATGTGCCATTTGTTTTGAATTATTGTCCATATTCTTTTTTTTTTTTTTTTTTTTTTAAATCCCGTGTGATCTGGCAGCCTTCTTTTTAGAAAATAATGTTATAAAGTTGTGTTAAATGAAAGGTGTCTTTGCTCACTGGAATTCAGGAAGCAGTCTTTCATTGGGTGGGAAAATGATTGTTACTGAGGGTGGAAAAGAGAAACATTTTCCTGTTACTTTTGAAAATCAGCTTCACCAATAGGAGATTTGTTCCATGGTCTCCATACTCCATGTTGATTCGTTGTTGTGCGTCTGAAGTTTGTTGTTGATTGTTTGTAATGTACGCAACAGTTGAGCGTCTGAAGTTTGTTGTTGATTGTTTGTAATGTACGCAACAGTTGTGCGTCTGAAGTTTGTTGTTGATTGTTTGTAATGTACGCAACAGTTTGCATTGTGAGGTGCACTTTAAGTGAGGAAATAGCAAGAAAGCCAGTTTGACAATTTGTGAAATAGAGCTGTTGGCTTTGGTATTGGACATAGAGGCTTGGTCCAGTGCAACACTGCCTGAGAGGCCTTCATTTGTTTTGGCCATTCGGGTACACATGAAAACGCATTCAGTCAGGAAGATTTCTTTTCTTTTTTCCACTGCAAAATAGAAATTTGTAGTACACAAATGTGATACAGCGGTTTTTTTTATATTTTTTTAGTTGGAGTGTTTTTTGTTTTGTTTGAGGTTGGTTCTTTTTTCACCTCAGCGAAACGAGCTTTCTGCACAAGCTTGGAATGTTGTTGACATGCATACTTCACAATGAATTTGACAAAATGGAATTTCACCGGAGTTGACATGACCTTTTTTTAATGACCGTTTATCTTACATAAGTGGCTTAGAGACTGGCCTGGGTCTGTGTCCTATTCTGTTCCAAATACTGATCTGATACGGACAGTGTGAAAACCAATACCTACAGGTACACCTGATGAAGATTTATTGTAATATAGCCTGAACAAATTCTGGCCTTTTTGAAGCTGTCCCCCCTCCCTTCCCAAAACTCTCCTCCTCACTCTCGCTTCCTCTTTCCAGTCCCTCCCCGCTGACTCAGATTTTTGTAAATGCAGCAAGAATATGTGAGGGGGGGGGGGGGGGGGGGGGGGGGGGGGGGAGAGACATTCTGGACACAAAAGATGTTGACAAATTTGCTAGTAAACCACATTGCAGAAAGGAAGTTTAAACATTCAAGTAGTCTGTTGTTGTACGTGTACAAATGAATGCATATATAATGCATGCAAATCACAAACATAGACCCACTGCATACATGCACAAAATTTCACCTGCCTTCTGTGTGAATAGCAATGACCAGAGTGAAAAATCTTTTTTTTTCTTTCTTTTTTTTTTTGTCTTCGAGTTGTTTGTTGTTGTGTATGTTCTGAGTTTTCAGTATATCCTTGTAATGATAAAGTTTCTGTTTTCATCTTACCTAAGAAAACTGGTATATCTCTAATTTCAGAGGAAGCAATCTAATGTTCCAGCTTTAGGTATGTTCATTTTATATGACGTGTTTAGTTGGTCCGCAGAACTGATGTAGATTAGATATTTATAAACTGAAAATTCTTGGTCAAACAACCCTGTGTTTTGTTTCTTTAACGTGTATTACTGTTATTTGTTTACCCCATTGTTTCTTTACATTTTTACATTTTTTAAGACATCCATTTTCATTTTGTTGAATATGTTTCCATTTCTTTATCCATATGGTGGTCATCTATTGCTTGGTTTATTAGTTGGACCTGCCAAGTCACTTTGTCTTGTCTTGTCACATAGAATGGTATTTATCAAACTGTATATTGAATGGGTATGCTGTAATGATCAATGTAAATCAGTGGAACCTTTACGCAGCATCTCATGTAGGGGTAATAAGAGCCATTACATTGGAAGTGAAGTCTGTCTGGGTCATTGATCTAGGTCAGTTTGTAAAAGTTGTGTTTGTGGATGATCAGACATGTTGTCAGTCTAGAGTATTGCGAGTATTTTAGCTTTATAATTCTTTTTGAAAACTTTCCAAACTTGATCTGCAGGCTGTTTTTGTTAACAAACATGCAGCAGAAAATATGGGGGAAAGTAAAATAAAAGACAGCAGAAAAGATCATAAGTGCGTGTGTGTGTGTGTGTGCACGTATGCGAGTGTCTCCCTCTCTTTCTCTCTCTCTCTCCTCTCTCTCTCATCTCTCTCTCTCTCTCTCTCTCTCTGTGGAAATGAGTATGAATACTCCAGAAAGTTAAAGGAACCTCTGCATCATTTTCAAAGAATGTCTGAAAACACAAACACACATGCACAAGCACACATTTCCTGAAGCATGTACACATACTTATGATTAAAGGCAACGCACTGAAAAATAGACAATTCACACAGATGACAACATAACGAGTGTGTGTGCTCAACTGCACACACGTATGCCACAGTGTGTTTCAGTGTAAGTGTGTGCCCTTGCACATGAATCTGTGACCATGTTCTGATACAAATTGTACGGGATGATCCAAAAAGTCAAGAAAGTGAGGCTGCTATTTCTAAATTGTCTAAATTCTAACTTCTTGTGAGATAAGATGTAGTCTTTCGCCATTAATATTCACAAAACTATACTGACAACTTACCGAGTATAATGGTAAATGCAATAAACTGAATGTATTTCAGGTAAATGGATCTTGGCTTCACAAGACCTGGATATGGTCTGATCAAAATTCATGCAAATTTTACAGCTGTCTCTGGACTCAAGTGTGTGTCACACAACAACAGTTTGCCGCTGCATGGATGGTTTCAAACAAGGAATGTCACAACAACAGCTTGCCGCTGCATGGATGGTTTCAAACAAGGAATGTCACACAACAACAGCTTGCCGCTGCATGGATGGTTTCAAACAAGGAATGTCACACAACAGTTTGCCGCTGCATGGATGGTTTCAAACAAGGAATGTCACACAACAGTTTGCCGCTGCATGGATGGTTTCAAACAAGGAATGTCACACAACAACAGTTTGCCGCTGCATGGATGGTTTCAAACAAGGAAAAACCTATATGAAAGAAAACCACATATCTGCATGCCCAGCTGAGGCTCCAAATCATATTATTATTTCCTTCAAGTTGAAGAGAATCTGAATGAGTCAGTTTGTGAAATAAGCTTGTTTTTTTCCATTGATTCTATTTCTTTCAAGTTGAGAATCTGAATAAGTCGGTTTGTAAAATAAGTGATTATTTTTCTGTTCACACATCAATGAAACTTATGGTGTTTTATGCAACACAGTTGAACAGATTCTGCAGTATTATCTATACAAGCTTGAAGGCTGTTGCCATCTGACATGGCTGCCTATCAGCAACCTTCATATAAACATTTGTTGCCCGTGAACTAAGTAGCTTCTGAGTCTTCACATTCAGATTCATAGAGTATGCATTATTTGTAAAGTACTCCTCAATGTGATTGTTGAATTTATCTAATGATACCGTTTCCCATGTAATTTCAAAACATTGGAGGTATATGTCATTAACTATGCTTCTGGAAAATTGATCTTAGTTTCACAAGGCTGGAACCTTGAAAAAGGCAGACCCAAATTCATGCTTATAGGACAGCTGTGTGCAGAGACATGATTATGTCATAATGACTGCTAAGATTACTCAGTACAAAAACAAAAGCTCGAGCTAAATGAGTGTTGTTTATTTTCTTTTTTTAGTTAAAAAATTATGTCCGTGTTGTATCCTTGGAGCATCAACAGGTTAGTAAGTGTTTGTTTTTTTTAGACAGGATCATCCATCTGCTGAAGGATCTCGTGCACTTCAATACGATCATGTCTAAATCATTTATACTCCCAGCTTGGAACCTTAAAATTGCACATCTCTTCTCATAGCCCAGATCTCTTACCTCAGAAAGTTTTTGTGAATCTTTGTTGAATACCGAAGATATGGAATCCAAACAGGTTTTCTATATTCCTAAATATATGATGCTCTATTTAAAGCCATATACAAGAAAATCATAATACCTTCTGATTTTGTTCATTGTTTGTCCATATAAAGAGATTAGTCATGTGACTGGCTTAATAACTACACCATTTATCTAGTCATCTGACTGGCTTCATAACTACACCATTTATCTAGTCATCTGACTGGCTTCATAACTACACCATTTATCTAAAGTTCCAAAGTCATAGGTGGGTCGAACACTGTAAGACCTTTCTCTACATTCGTACTTTGAAGTACCTACTTATCATCACCAACATCATTATGTATGAGATTCGTTTATCAAAATGCTCTGCCTTGCACTTAAATGTTGACTTAAGTTTCAGAAGGCAAGTGGCTGGCCATGTAGGAACTATCCAGTAAATCAGTTCAAATCAGAGCCTTTAGTCTGGATTTAGCACCGTCATAGTCGCAAAGCAAGCCTTGGACCCACCAGACATCCCGGCAGCTGACAGCGACCTGCCGATTGACTGCAGTTTGCCCAGCAAAGAAGAGATCAGGAAAGCCCTCAAGCAGCTGAAGACAGGCAAAACAGCTGGACCTGACAACATTCCGGCTGAGGCGCTGAAGGCAGACGTGGAAACCACCGTCGATATGCTCCACCCCCCTCTTCAAGAAGATTTGGGAGTAAAAACAAGTGCCATCAGAGTGGAAGGAGGGGTACTTGATCAAGCTGCCAAAGAAAGGAGACCTCAGCAACTGCGCAAACTACAGAGGGATTACCCTACTGCCAGTTCCTGGGAAGGTCTTTAGCAGGATCCTACTGAACAGGATAAAGGACATCGTCGACCCCCACCTCCGAGACCAGCAGGCTGGCTTCCGAAAAGATCGCTCGTGCACGGACCAGACTGCAACGCTGCGCATCATCCTAGGGCAGTCCCTAGAGTGGAATGCTTCCCACTACGTCAACTCCCTCCATTATGAAAAACCCTTTGACAGCGTAGACAGAGAGACTATGGAAGCAGCTACGACACTATGGAGTGCCAGCGAAACTCGCCATCATCAGGAACTCATACGATGGACCCACCTGCAGGGTAGTCCATGGACGTCAGGTCTCTGAGGCTTTTCAAGTCCGAACAGGGGTCAGACAGGGATGTTTACTGTCTCCGTTTCTGTTCCTGCTCGCCATTGACTGGGTCATGAGGATA